>VDFB02281492.1:958955631-958977251 GCA_007258455.2 Sequoia sempervirens | reverse complement strand
AATCAAGACCTTTGCTGCCCCAGAAAGGAAGACAGGCAAAGCATGGAATGAGCTTCAGCCATTAAGGGCTTTAGCATGAAGAATATACATATAATTCTCTCAGTCCAAGAAAAGAAGGGAATGCTTGAAATCTCTTGGAAACATTGCTGGAGCCAGAGCTTTCATCCACATACATGTTTTTCTTTTTCCCCGCCTCCACAATCTTCTCCTGCTTCTTTTCCTCTTGCTTACTTTTTTGACTGCCATGGATGGTGGTGAACCTAAGGAGAAACTTGATTTAATACACTATATTTCTTACCTTATCCTAAAGCTGACCTTGAATAGCTTTGCCTTGTTCATTCAGCACCTCATGGAAAACACTGAGATCTCCTTCAACCCAACCAGATTTGGCTGCAAAGAGGATGTTATTTGCCTCACTGGAAGTGTCCAATTAGGAAAGAGGAAATGCTCCACCTACATCAGCCATCCCTTTGCTGGGACCATATGTGTCAAAGGCTGCCTTTTGCTTCATTGGAGAAATATTGATTTCATTAATAAGCTTGTGTAACCGTAGCAATGGTTCCCTTGTCCTTGAGAAAATCCATCAGGTTTGTAAGGAAGATTGTCGCAATGATTGCATTGGGGCATCTTTGAGGTATTTTTTTAGCAGGTCCAGACCAATCACTTTGCAAACTGCAGTTTCCACCAAAGGGGATCCTATTATGAAGATTTCCTTTAGTTTCTTGAAATTGAATTCCTCAGTCAAGAGGGCATCCAATTCCTATAGCTGTATGTAGACTCTCAGATTCATAGAGAAGGTCACCATTTACCCTTTGCCTTTAAACTTTTGATGCTTTGTTTGAAGCTTGGATTGCCAGTTTACTATCAGGATCAAATATGCCCTTGCTTGCCTTTCCACTGCATTTAAGCTCAACACTTTGCTGCCTCATATGGCAATTCCAACAACTATTTCCTTGGATTTATTTTGGACATAGAGTGTCTTTTCTGTCTCATGGGTTCAAATCTGTATATTGTGTTTCCCCTAGCCAGTAAATTCGGACTGTCAATTGGTGGAGGTGCCATGTGAAGCCTATATACCAAGATGAGCTGTCTTTGCGTGAGGTAGTTCCTTCTAGTGTTAGAGATTTGACCGTGGGAGGAAAGCTACTATGGCTAGGAGGCTGAGTCACATCATCTCAATATATAGTCCTTTGATTTGGCCTAACCTGCCAGGTGGAGATCATGCCTTAAGTTTGTCCTGATTATTACTATATTGATGTACCTTATCCTATCCTTGCTTGAAACTTATCAGTGAAATCTTCCCTGCATGGACTCTTGTGCTTGTCCATGGCCCCACCCTTCCTCAATATTGTTCCCCAATGTTGGCGGTCAAGGGATGAGAGCCAAAGGCATAGCTTCAAACTATTCGGAGTGCATAAACTTTAGGTGTTCAAATTTCCTGCTGATCTCTGATCCAATCTCCATGTTGCAAATAATGGTGGCCCCTTCATGATTAGAAATGATCAAATTGGCCAGCAAATCAGCTTCTTGGTTGATCTCCTGTTAAACATGGTTGATTGAAATTCTCCCAAGGAATCCAAAATATGCCAGACATCCTGAAAGATATTGGCTAGCCTCCAGCTAGGTGTCTCTCTTTTCCTTATCACATTCACAATAATGATTGAATCTCCATCCACCTGCACAAGCGAGAAATCGTTAGCTTTACAAACCTGCAGGCTTTGCTTCATTGTTGCTGCCTATTTGCAATTTCTTTGTCGCTGCCCATAACAATCTTCCTTCTTGATGACAAAATGTTACATCTAATCCCTGATTCATTGGGATTTCCTTTTGAATTCATTTTAACCCTCTCACTTGGTGGGGGCTGCCATTGTATTCTAGTCCGTGGGTTTTTTTCTATTGGATTTTGGCTGTTGTGTAGTCTGGAGAAAGCCTTAGGTTTTTCCAATGACCAACATCATTTTTTCCCAAGAGGGTAAGGTTTTTGTTTTGCAGATTGAGCTCAAACCCTTGCTTGTGCTACTTCAATGATAGTTAATTCAAGCTTTTTAGTGAAGCTTTGATCATTCAAACTCTTGTCTTGAAAGATGTGTCTGTTGCATTCCTTCCAGATTTTCCATATAAGAATAGAGGGAGAAACTGTCCATAAGCAAGAAAAAACACCACCTTTCTTGAGTTTCAACCATGACATGAGGAGAGCCAAGATATCATTAGAGAGAGCACTGGACCACCCCAATTTGGCTCATGGCCATTTCCAAAATTTGGTTAAGTGCAATTAACCAGGAAGTGATTTATTGTTTCTTGATTCTTCATTAAAACTACTAAGGACACATCTTAATGGACCAGCAATGCCTAAGATCTCTGTTACCGGGTCCTTTAGTTTAGCCCCCCGAACCCGCCAAAATACGTGTGGGTTCAGGTTTGGGTTCAGTTCGGCCTTGGGTTCGCTTGGGTTCTTCGTTTTCAACCCGGGTTCTCTGTGGGTCCTTCACAGAAGGACCCACAGAGAACCTGGGTTGAAAACGAAGAACCCTGGCCGAACCCGGGGAGAACCCAGAAGGACCCACGCCCTCCAGCCTTAAAAAAGGCAAAAAATCAACTTAAAAACAAAAAACAAAACCCTAAAAAGTGCCCAGATTGCCTTATATTGACTTGGCCGACCAAATGAGGCTCATTTTGCAAACTCAAAAGAGCAAAAACACCATTTTTTTGCCTCCAAGCTAAAATAGTTGATTTTTGCAGGTTTTCTCTTTTTTCGAAGGTGAGATTGTAAGAGCTACGAAGGAGTTCAAATGATAGAAACAAGAGAGGAATAGGTGCACTAAGAAGATCAAGCAATCAAAGGTGAGTGAATCTATCCTCTTTTTTTTAGTTTTCAATAATTTTTTTGAAGATTTTTCAAGTTTTTTTTTTTTTTCTAGTAAGGTTTGAAATTTTTTAAGAACATTTTATGCAAAATAAGGGGTTATAATGCCCATTTTTTCTAAAAAAAAATTACTTGTTTTTATTTATTTTAGGTTCATATCTTCATACAAAATGGCCGATAGTTCTACTTCAGTTGGAATAGGTGCAGAGAGTCAATTTAAATATGATCCAGGCTCACCTCTTTGGCGACATACGACAATGATTCAACAACTTCCCGGTGGTGGGGGTTATGTTTGGCGTTGCAGCCAATGTGGAACTACATATAGGAGCTCGTACTTTCGAGTGAAAGCCCATTTATGTGCTATTGGTAATCAAGGAATAAAACCTTGCCTTGGGCCAAATAAAAAAGGGTTGACAAAGGATCAAATAATGGGTTATATTAAAGAACAAGAGGATGCTGACAATGCATTCAAAACACCAAAGGCTACAGACCATCCTCTTATGAAGAAAGGTAAAAATAAAAGCAAAAGCTCGCAAAGACTTAGTGGCTTATCAGAACCGGCTGGCCCACATCCTTTCATGGAAATGGCACAATCTTCTGAAGGAGAAAATATGTCGGTGACACGAAAAAGAGGCCCATTGGATAGAGCCTTCAAAAATGAAGCAAGGGAGTTGGCAGATGAGAGCATTGCACGTTGCATTTATGGCAATGGGCTTCCTTTCAACCTTGTTAGATCACCTTATTGGCGGGAAATGGTGAAAGCCATTTCTAAGACAACTCCTGATTATGTTAGTCCTGGGTATGAAAAGGTGCGGACCACCTTATTGGCAAAGGAGAAATCTTCAGTAGAGGTAGCATTGAGAGTAATCAAGGATACATGGGTCGAAACAGATGTGTCCATCATTTCTGATGGATGGAAGGATTGCAAAAATAAACCATTGATCAATGTTATAGTAGTATCCCCTAAAGGGGCATGTTTTTGAATGCAGTTGATTGTGAAGGGAAAATAAAAGATGCAAGTTTTATTGCCAATATCCTCATAGAATCCATTGAAATGGTGGGGCCTGAAAACGTTGTCCAAGTCATAACGGATAATGCTAAAAACTGTAGGGCAGCCGGGGCTATAGTGGAGGCTAGATATGGTCACATTTTTTGGACACCATGTGCAGTCCACTCACTCAATTTGATAATGCAAAAGATTGGTACACAAATTGAGTGGGTCAAGCAAATCTACGCAGAGGGTGAGGAGATCCAAATGTTTGTGACTAATCATCATATGTCACAAGCCATCTTCAGGACCTTCTCCAAGTTGGAGTTGCTTAAGGTAATTTAAATCTGATTTTTTAATATAATTTTTTATTTTTTTATTTTAATTTTTCATTGCTGATTTGTGACATGCATTTTCTTACAATGTTAGGTTGCTGAAACTCGATTTGCATCTCACACAATTGTCTTAAGACGACTTGTGAAGGTGCGACAAGCCTTGGGTTCTATGGTCATCAACAGTTTGTGGAGTGTATGGAGGCAATCAAGCACAGAAAGAGCCCAAAAAGTGAAAGCAATGATCTTAGATGATGAGTGGTGGGCTCGTGTGGAATATGTTTTAAATTTCACCGAGCCTATTATGAGCATGATTAGGTATACTGATACTGATCGCCCATGTTTGGGTGAAATTTATGATGGCATGGATTCCATGGTGGAGAAAATAAGAGCAATAATAGATGCCAAGGAACATGACCCAACGGAATCATTTTTCAAAACTGTGCAAACTATTATTGTTGACCGTTGGAACAAGATGACCACCCCTTTACATCTCTTAGCATTTGCTTTGTCACCAAAGTATTATAGCAAAGAGATACTTTCATTGCCGAGGAGGATGGCACCATATAGGGATTTAGAGGTTGCTGCTGGCTATAAGGCTGCATTTAGAAAGATATTTGTAGATGAAGAAATCCAAAGCATTGTCATGGGCGAGTTTAGCCAATTCATAGCTGCAAAAAATCATGATGTTTCTGCTCATCTAGACAGATATAGGAAAGATGCTGATGATTGGTGGTATCTACATGGTCAAGGCTCCATTTACTTGCAACCTCTTGCAATTAAAATACTCTCCCAAGTATGTATCTTTTTATTTATTTATTTTTTCGTTTTTCATTCGATGCTATTATGCTATATATTATGATTATTATCGGCAAGTAAAATTAAATACTAATAGTAATTACTAAATGTTGTGTGCATAATCAACAGGTTGCAAGTTCCTCTTCAGCTGAGCGGAATTGGAGTACATACTCCTTCATCCACTCGGTCAAGCGCAATCGTTTGGGTGCAAAAAAAGCAGAGGATTTGGTCTATGTACACTCCAACCTTCGTCTCTTATCACATAAGAAACCTGAATACAATGAGGGTGTGTCAAAGAATTGGGATCTCACCCCTAAGTGTGCTGATTTAGATGCTACAATTGCACAACTTACCTTGGCTTCTATGGATGACAATGAGGCAACTAATGCACCTAGTGGGAGTGGCAATCCAATTGATGGTGGTTCAAATGAAATTGAAGTTATTGAACCAATTGAGGATGATGAGGATGATGAATTTGAAGAATAGTAATACTGAATTAAATATTGTCTTGATTGTAATTTGAATTTTCAATGTGTAATGACATTTTAAGACTTGAGTATTTACTATTTACTTTTTTGCAAATTATGAATATGATTACAGATTATATGAGGTATTACCGTATGGCGTATTTCATTGTTTCAATATTCTATGGCATTATGGCATTATGATCATATGATTATAATTTTGAGCATGCTTATGAGTCTATGGCATTATCATTATGTTTATAAATTTATAATATATATATATAGTACGGCCGTACCCGAACCCGTACCCTAGGAAAAAAAAGTTTGCTGAACCGGTGAACCTGAACCTGAACCCGTATCTGAACCTGTACCTAAACCGGCAACTTAGCCTAAGATTCTAAGGCGGTTTGTAATGAGAATCTTCTTGTGAGTTGCTGCCCAAGCAAAGATGCCTGATTTTGGGAGGTAAACTTTGCTCCAACAAAGATGTGCTAGCCAATCCTCCTTTGGAGTTGACTTTTCCACCAGCTCATATACTGCTTTCACTGTATAGTTGCCAGCGTTTATGCACCTTCACCTTATCCAATCGGGGTCCTTTGATGAACACCTTCCTGTTGGTTGCTTCTTCTTTCAACAATTTCAAATGTGCTTCCAGCATCCCCATACCTATTGGCTGCTTCCATTTCCAGGTTCTCCATCCATTGTCTGAGCTCACTACAAGATAGTCATGAACCTTGAAGCCCCAAACTAGTGATAGTATTTCTCTAGCCTTTTAAAGGTCTTTTCTTCCTGCTAGCATGACATAACCATTCCAAGGAATCTTCTCGGAAATTTGCTAATCGACCATTGTTTATCTCCCATGTGATGTGTTTTGTGGTAAACTCTTTGCGATTGATCAAAAAATTCCAAATGTGGAAGCCTCTTGGGGGGTTAGTGATTGATGTATTCTGAATATCATGATGATGCAGCCCTGCCCCACTTTCCATTTTTGGCATGCATATCAAATCCCAGGCGATCAAGGGAAAGCGCCTTTGCTCTTCATTTGAAAATGAATTTTTTATCTTCTAGTGAATTATACATCTAAAAAATAGAAAAATTCTCATAGCCTTTAGAAAATAAACCTACAGTCTTCATTGTTTAGGTTAATTCCCATTTTCTGGCTATTCTCACTATCTCATTTTTTTGCATCATGTCTGAGGCCTTTTTGCTCCAGTTCTTTGCTATTGTACCTGTCATGTGTTCCAGTGCCTAACAAGCTTGAAGGCAATATCCAACAAAATTAGTTTGATTGAGACTAATCATTCTGCAAAGTATGCTAGATGCAAAATGCATGCAACCACTTTCTTGAACATATTCCTAAGTCTACTTGATGAGTGTCTTTTTGATGCATATTTTCAGATCACTTAGAATCCCACATAAGGACTAGTTTTACTGGCAAGATGTGATCTAGAAATCTAGAAAATTCTGTGGGCATAGATGATCAACAGATATGTGGGACTGCTAAATCATGGAAGAACTTTACCCTATACTATTGGCCCACGGTTACCGTTGCACCAAAAGGTCGACCTTTTCATGCCCAATACAACCGCCAGAGACATGGATTGCACGAGAGGCTGTTAGTCCCTCTGTCACGAATACCGAGGGGAGTGCTGACCATCTGCCAACAATCTCTCCCTAGCGTTACTCGAGGGGATTTGAACCCGTGACCTAACGCTCTGATACCAATTGTCAGCCCACAGTTGCCATTGCACCAAAAGGTTGACCTTTTAATGCCCAATACAACTGCCAGAGACATGGATTGCATGGGAGACGGTTAGTCCTTTTGTCACGAATCCTGAGGGGAGTGCTGACCATCTGCCAACATATACAGTCATTTTTTTCCAAAGACCATTGTTAGTCATGAATAGTAAAATACTCTTTTAATTTGTCATTCTGCTATGTACAATCTTTTTTCTAATATATTCGCTATTGGGAAGTTTTCTACAAGGTGAAATGTGTCACCTTATAAAGGTTGTATTTGGACAAAAGTAGCTAT
Organism: Sequoia sempervirens; assembly: GCA_007258455.2. Classification (NCBI taxonomy): domain Eukaryota; kingdom Viridiplantae; phylum Streptophyta; class Pinopsida; order Cupressales; family Cupressaceae; genus Sequoia; species Sequoia sempervirens. Next base: position 958,969,771 of record VDFB02281492.1, on the reverse strand, counting down.
GAATTTCTCGCTAAAATCTTTTAGTAGTTCAGCAATTCGTATTGCATATATGATATTTCACATTCCTTCTTGTTGCTATTTATTGTTCCTTTGTGATGTAAATGCAACTTTAAAAATGATTAGAATTTGTGTGGAACATTTGTTATGGTAGTATTGTTATTGATACTATGTTCACAATCTTGAACACTAATACTTTGACATTCTATAATGATGAACTTGCAGCGTGCAGAAGCCTTATCAACTGTAGATGGCTATAGTGGCTATGGAGCAGAGCAAGGCGAAAAGGTATGGAGTATACCCATCACGACTTTAAGGCCTCTATGCTCACAAATTTATTTGGAAAGTTGTCTACAGTGTTTTCCATGTGTGGATATTCAGTTTATGTAATCAATGATGTTTTTTTTCAAATCTGTGAAATGTAATATTTAATGCTATTAATATTTACAAACACAAAACTAATGTCAACTTTTGAAAATCGAAAATTACAAATGCATATTTATCATGCTAGAACATTTCCAGAATAAATGACAAATAGGTAAACATGATTTTAAGATTGCGCAAGATAAACATTTGGAGAGCATTTATTAGGATAGCATGGTCATCCGAAGTGCAATTACCTAGTCATCTGTTGCATTGTAAGCGAAGTTAGTGGTTTTGGTTTTGGTTTGGGTTCCGGTATGCTGGTATGACAATTTTTTGTCAAGGGCTGGACACCTATGTACTAAACACATATAAATGTCATAAACATATACATATTTTAGCTTGAAAACAGGAATTAACTTTGGATAACCACATAACATGCATATAATAAACAAAACAACCGTAAGAGTACTACTTCAATGTCAATTTTTTGAACTTGAATGATCATAGATATTCTTTGTTCAATATTAATTTCTTATAGTTCCTACCAATTTTCGTTAAAATGGGTATTAAAGCAATTAGGGTTATGGATTGAATTAATTATTAATCCCATGTGACTAAGCCGAAGTTAAAAAGGGAAAAATATTACTAACATAAAGCATAGTTGAATTATAACATTAACAAGATGTAGTTAGAATTAAGTGTGATGACAAAAGCAAAAATTAGAGTGTGAAGCAGAAAGCAAAGAAAAGTAGTACATCTGAAATGTGCTACTAGAAAGAGCCGATATTCATCTCAGTTCACATGCCCCTATTAATAGTTGTCAACCTGATACAACTTGTTCAGCTCTCAGTTCTCTCCCTTGGATGTCTCTCCCAACCAACAACTGCCATTACTGATCACATCTGGGATCTATCTGTTATAATCCCATCATGAGGACATCTGTGATTGATCTGAGAACCAGTTCCTATTGGCATGGACATCTGCTCCAGATGTAGATGACATGGGTGTTCTAATGGAAAACAATAAATATATTAAAAAATATATAAAAAATGGCTGGGTTCCCTGCAGGTTTATTACTGGCCAAACCAGGGGCCCAATGGCCATGCCCTGTCCACATCCGCAGTGGACCAGACCATGAACCTGGACTGGGAATGAGCTGGACCTGGATCTGGGGGATTTTCTGGACAAATTGGTAAGCATAGCCAATAAGATTTGGCATGTATATGGTTTTCAGAGCATGGTAATGAGGTTTGAAATTGTTAACTTAGAGTGCTTGACAGATCTGCATTAGCCTGAGTCTTGTTTGAGCACAAGTTGTGAGTGCAGTTATTTTTTAGTGCAACTATCTTGTTTTCTGGAAGGTGCAGGCTCTGAGTGCAGGTTTTGAGCTCACCATTTACTAAATGTACCATCTGGGGGATTTTCTGGATGAACCTGTAACATAGAGCATAAGATTTGGCATGTATAAGGTGCTAAGGGTTTTAAGAGCACAGTAATGTGTTTTGAAAGTTCAATTTAGAGTGCTTGACAGATCTGTATAAGCTTGAATCTTGTTTGAGCACAAGTTTTGAATGCAGTTATCTTTTAGTGCACGTATCTTGTTTTCTGGAAGGTGCAGGCTCCGAGTGCATGTTCTGAGCTCACTATTTACTGAATATACCATCTGGAACATTTCTATCATCTAAGGCATGATTCTTTGACTGCAGATATTTCTTTGAGTTCATGTTTTTTTATCTCTGGAATAATTTTATTAGTATTTGCAAGGGTTTTACTGGTTGAAATATCTGATATGTGATCTGATCTGGATTGAGCCATGTATCTGAACTTACAACTACTTTTTATCAAGTACTGTTTATGGGATGTAATGTCCCCTTTCAATCGATAGGCCGGATGATTTAATGACTTATTTAGTTCCCGTAAGTCAGTAATTAAAATAAGGGAATTAATTATTGATTATTTAATATTATTCTTTCCAAGTAAATATTACGAATAATATTAATTAATTAATATTAAAATTGACTTAAGTGGAGCTTTAATATTTCCCTCCTAAAGTCAAATTCAAATATTTAAATTTTAATATTTGTGAGGGAAAGGTATTTTGGAGGGATTTTTACGGGAAGATACAAAAGGTGCATTTTGGAAATTCATTTTCATCTTCGGAGTTTAATATTTCTTTTATTATTGCTGAGAGCTCTCGGGCTTGCAGTTTGGGGGTTTCAGTGGTGAAATGATTCCACCCTAGGCTGTGGAAGTTGATCAAATTTGTGAGTCTCCTTTGGAGACAAATTTGCAGTATCAGCGATGTATCCAGTTCCAGTGAAATACAAATCTTTATTATCAGATTTATCAGTCAGAGAGGATATGTTTCAATAATCAGATTGGTCAATTTATTCTTCAGGGGATTTTCATTTCTATGGAGATATTATAGTGTGCAAGGGCGTGGTTGTTCCTTCCATAGCAGAATATTGGTACTTAATCGTGGGAAGAGGCTCGATGCATATTTGTGTCCAATAAGCAGTGTGGGAAATCTAAGGCCATGTGCAGGAAAGGCATCAGGAAAGGCATCGGGTTGGACTGAGGAAGTGTGAGACTCGTCAATTATTTCCTAGCTGCATCCTCTTTGCAAATTGTGGACTTTGAGTAGGAGCTGCGTAGGAGTTTGGGGAATCATATGCTGACATGGAATACACATGGCGGTCAATCTGAGTCAAACTTGCTAGTGCCCAGGCCATGAGCATCTGCCGCCCATTCCAAGGGAGCTGTGGGTAATAGAGCCGTAGCAAAGCTTCTAAATTAGTGCTTACTTCCAAGCCCAAGGTACTTTATTTAATAGAAGCTGTTCAGAAATAATTTTAAAAGATTTCAAATCTGTGAATGAACCGAGTCAGCATAGCAATAACTGTCATATGTAATATTGTTTCAGACTTGGGAAAAAGTTATCACTATCATATATTTATAGAAGTACAGCATATCATTGCTTCTGGTTCAATTTGAATATAAGTGGTGAAATTTCTGGATTATTATATACCTGATTTAGATACCTGTAAACTACAACATTAATTACAAAACATATTTGCAATACCAATTGTTATTTATTTATGAGCAAATTGCACAGTGACTATTTGATGAAATGCTAGCAAATCACATGGTAACTATAGGATACAAATTTCATCAAATATCTCTTTTAGGGCCTAGAAGGGAGGAATCATAGGTGCCATCGTGAATTGCTATGAAAGCACTAATACACAGTCTGAAAATGCTGATCAGAGAGTGCTGAGTGTTGAGGGTGAGGGTTAGGCATGGTGGTGCAAGGAGGAAGCAAAGCGCTTCCTTGAGAATCTGTCCTAACATTCATGGATGGCGTAACTCTTGTAGTAGTGAAGAAACTTGTAATGTGTGTATATGCTTTGGACTTGGGAGGCAGCTGGGTGGTAGCAGGTCCATCTTGACAAGTAGCAAAGCCATGTTGTCAAGAAGGAGCTTAACCATGTTGTCAAGGGAGAACATGTAGGGGCATCATAATATTTGTGCTATGCTGGGAGAAACACCATCTCATAGGTTTGTCTTCCTCTGTGTTAAGTAGTAGTATCCAAAGGGTGTTTGGTGTTGCTGATCTCTTGAATGAGCTGAAAGGAAGAGGTGATCGGCATGGGGGGTTTTAGGTCTAGTAGGGACTGCTTGTAGGGATTTGTGTTGAAGGGTGACAACATCCCAAAGATAAAGGTCCATGCGTTGCTGGTTTAGATATTTGAAGAAAATAGATAGAGTGTTGCCTAATTCTCTATAGAGGTAATGGTATCTTCCTTGAATTTCATTGTTAATGGGGCATTTGAAAATGAAGTGTTTGTCAATCTCTACCTCTTGGAAGGGGTAAAGGCAGTAGATCCGGTCTTGGTAGAGAGTATGATGATTAGTCTCAACTTGTAGTTGGTGAGAGGATACCTGTAGTTTGATGAGGTGAAACCTCAATGTATGAGACCAATGGTGTTGGAGATAATGAGGGCAATGAATGATACTATCCATCACTTGTAAGAAATGCTTTGCATAAAAGAGAAAGTGTGGCATTAAATGGCTCAAGGGTAGAGATCCATGTGACTTGGGTATATTGTGTTGGAATAGTTTGTCATTGATGTCAAGGTTGAGCTGCTTGCTTGTCTACTTGAGCAGCTTGAGCTCCTATGTTGACCTACTTGGCTGTGTGCTTCAGCTGGTTGTTTGTCTGCTTCAATTGTCTACTTGTTTGTTTCTACTGCTTACTTGTTTTCTTGTCAGCTTATATGCCACATCGAATGCTTAGTCATCAGCTTGCTTTTTCAGCATGAGAAGTCAATTTGAATGTTCAAAGGTCGACTTGTTTTTATTGATTGAATATCTTAAAGAAAATCTTGGAAACGTGGCTTCATTTGAGGGGGCATGATATTATGAGGAATTAAATTGAAATCGTTTTATAGTCTTCAAACTTTATGATTTGCTATAGCCCGACATTTTTAAAGAATCTATTTTAAATGCGGTGTCTAAAGCCTTTTGGTGATTTTTATTTATTTTGAATAACGTTAATCGACTTATTTCTATTGAGACAACTTCTTGGCTCAATGTTTCTAGAGACGTGTGTTCTTTGTGGCTATTGATTTGTCATAGTATGGAGTGACAGTTTTTGATATTTGAAAGGTGTGCTGGCAGTGAAAGGCACAAACTCATGAAGATATTCGATGGCTTCTTAATGACTGGGTGGCTATTAGTAAATTAATAGCTGGGTTGACTTTGCTCAACGGTTGTGAAGACGGCTTCAGTGTTTTAATATTGATGGGTTCAGGGAATATATTTAGGCGATCTTTTGAATAGCGATAGGAATTAAATTCTGACAGCTTCAGTAATGTTGGTGCGACAACTATATGGGACATTATTTTTTGACAGACGGTTTTCTTTTTGAATGATAACATTCATTTAAAATCGCAAGGATATCTTATTCTTCTTGTGTCTACTCTCAAAGACATTTGATTGTATTCAAGGATATTGCAAACGACTTGTGAATATGCTCAGACGTGTTGGAGTCGTCTTTATGTGCTCTTCAGAGAGGTTGCGCTGCATGTATGGTCTTCAATTGGCATTGATTAAAATATACAAGGAGTCAACAATATCATTAATTCAAACAAGAACAGACACTTGAAAACGGTTGAGGACGGGGTTAATAAACGCCATTGTGGTCATTGAGATATGAATTGCTATATTTATTTGTGTATGGTGAATCAGGTCAAAGAGAAGTCGTGGTAGAGATATCATAGAAATTCTGGCAGCGTCGGTTACTTCTAAAAAATGCTGAAATTTATCTGAGTCTTTTATTCCCGGTGGCTCTTTGCTTATTGTCGGATTTTATATTGGGATGTGTTCATTTATTTTGGTGTAATGGAGCAGTCAGGCTGTGTAGAGCGGGAGTTTCATGAAATTCTATTACAGGCTGTGTTCATGTTTTGAAGGGAATGAAATTTGAAATATAGTGTGGTTCATCGTCTTTTGTTGGTTGGATGGACTGTGTTTGGATAATAGTTTCATGGAGCCAACGGTGAAAGTGATTTTCTGAAGGCACAAATTGATAAGAGGTGTGCGGTGAAAATGAAGTATAGAAATCGTTTCTGAAGAATGCATTATGTTATATTTGATATCAATTAAAGAGAATCAAGTTTTACTATGATGTGCTTAGTAACATGTGTTGTGTGTGGAGTGAAAACTAAATCAATGGTTGAGCTTTTATTATGAAGAATAAGGCTGTATGTGTATGCTGTCCTTATGAGTCTCCTGGATTTGGAGAAGATTTGACCTTGCGGGTGTCCTTGTAGTTACTTTGATGTTAGATGGTTGTGAGATAAGATGAGCTTTTAGAGGAGAAACAATTTTCTGTGCATTGTGGAGTTTGAGTGCAGTTATTAAGGCACAGGAATATCATTTATCTTTTCTGAATTGTTGTGTTAAAGTTAATGTATACATGTTTTACTGATTTGAGATTAGTTGGATATATATTTGGAGCTGCTTCAGAATACAGTATGGCATGATTTCTCTTAAGGGGGGCGGCTTTTTTCTTAGCCTGTGTGAGTTTTAAAAGCTGAAGAGATTTCTGTTGAAGTGTTAAGCATGTGAGGAGGTTGATTATGAATGTGGAAGAACCAAAGTGGGTGAAGTGATTAAGAGCTGGTGGAAGAAGTTTTGTGTTCAGTTTCAGCGTGTTCATGGATGTGAGCCTCACAGTTCATGTGACGGCATTGCTTGAAATCAGTGTTTGCAGATTTGTTTTCGAAGTTTGGAGTTGGTGCTTCAACCATTGGAGTTTGTGCTTCGGTGTTTTCGGAGTTGGTGCTTCGAAGGAGAGTTGGTGCTCTCGGTGGGTTTATGCTCACTAAATGTAATCAGGGTTGGTGTCCTTTGGAGATAAATAAAAGCAATATTTTTCCGTGGTTTTTTACCCGAAAGGGTTTTCCACGTAATCCTGGTGTTCATCTTTTTATGTTGCTCTTTATGTTTTGATTCTGATTTCTGATTTACATGATTAATCTGGTTTAAAGTTTTAAAAAAGTCTCAAATACTGATTCACCCCCCCTCTCAGTATTTGCTGTGTGATCTTCATATTGTTTATATAATAGTAGCAAAAATCTTTTAGGGAAAAAATCGGCAAACCAAAAGTATAAGATATTTTGAAAAAATTGGGAAAAAATCGAGAAAAAATCAGATTAAAAAACAAAATGTAAAAAATTGTAGAACAAGAGATAAAAACTATTTTTTTTGAAATTGAAAGGCATTTCCATTGCATAGAGATATAGAGAGCAAATAAAATAAAGAGTTTAACTAATGAATTGTAAAAAATAGATTTTTGTAGTTTATACTCATATCGCTGAGTACATTGCATTGCACATCTTTTAAACTCAAAGCATTACTTAACATTGAATAACTAATAACTAGATGCTGATAGATGACAATATTTCAATTACAATATAGTTTTTACAAAGTCAACCTAAGCAGTTATGCAATTACTTCACATTGCATAACTAATAACTAGGAGCAGCTGCCAATTGCATTTGCTTGTCATAGCATTCCATGAGACCACATTTCTTTGAGATATTTTTTCAAACAGTTCATTGCCTTGTCTATGCTACCACATTTTCATACATGTCTACCGAAGCATTTTATCAAACAGTTCACTGCCTTGTCTATGGCTTGTCTATGGATTATCTCACTTAGTAATAGGTCGGCCAGCAACCAGTCTTCAAATTACATAATAAATATTCTTAAATACACTCCAATGTTTGTCTTGAATTAGCAGGTCAGCCCATATGATATTTTAATCTATTTATTAAAGAGTAAAGCATCAAAGGGAATCGGCCATGCTTTATTAATTCCTTTATATATTTTAGTTATTAATTTCTGCTCCTTCTTACCTTTAGTTTTATTATAAAATAGGTTATCACATATTCAAGTACCTCCTATTAGTCAAGAATCACAAGTTTGAAGAATGCCTAAAGTTTTCTTCCTCCTGGTAGGTTCTTAAGCAGTTTTCAAACCTGTGATTCTTGACTAATGGGAGGTACCTAAGTTACTTTATTTTCCTATCTCTTCATGATGTTCCTTATGATCCTCTTTAACTCCCCATTGTAGGAAACGTCTATGTTTTTTTGTTATGTTTTTATATTTTAGGTGATGCAGGGCACAATTCTTTGTGTTTATTGAGTTTTTCAGATTTTACTTGTCTTTATTAGGTATCCATGTCAATGCTTTTCTTACTACAATTTGCTTCCTCTTTTGATTATTCAAACTCTGGTTTACAAGCTCAAATGCACAACTTTGCAAATGAACATGATTTTGTCAATAACTGAGGCTCAAGCACAAAGGACAACCATTGTGGATATAGTCTTGGAATAACTACAGTTAAGGTCAAAACATGATGTTTCTACAGTCCATCATACATGTAAAATGAGCTTCATTTTGAAGAAGGATCACGTTGTGTGATCCAAAACGTTCACGTAAAAGCTCAAACACAAATTTCTGCCAGAAACACATTTTACTTAAATATAAACTGAAAAAATACACTATATGGAAGGGTGGATGGGTAATGAAGAATATGCATAAGACGCACTGAAGAAATCATTATGATAGAAGAACAGGTCATGGCTGGAGGCACTAAAATACGTAACTTGTGTGTGAAGTGCATTTGTCCTAGATTAGTGCTTGTATTGTTGATTTACTATGGATATGATTGATGTGTGGCACATCACCACCCTGCCCTAGCAACAAGAGTATGTTCTCTGAGCTGAGAGTGTCATTGAGATTGACTGACAATCCTCTCCATGAAATTAATTGTGTGAATGGAGATACCAATGGGGAAGTAGACAAGAAGATTTTGCTTTGCAGAGACTGGGGATAGAGAATACATTTGTATCAACTATGAAGTTATGTTGAGGTGACTAGTCAACAACATGGTAATGATTTGTCTATACCGTTCACAATTTCTCTGTGGAGCTGATTCAAGCTATTTCAAAATAAACTCCCTAATGAGGTTGATGAGCCTAAAGCTGTCCTGACTCCTAATACAGGTGACTTCCCGGGAAGTAGTTTTCGTGTGACTTATAGCAATTATTGTTTTTGCTCATTGTAGTCATTGATGATTGGACCATATTTTCGATCTGTTTTCTTTACTATTGTTGATCGGATTCCTCCATCTCTAGAGTAGTCTGTTTGGTCCCATTCTTCTCATCTTTGTTCTTACTAATGTGCATTTTCTTTTGCACTTGAAAACTATTTAATAAACTGTTCAGACATATAAACATGGATTTTCATTATTCTTGTGTGTATACAGGCTCTCAGGGTTGCTTTGTCAGAGACCTTCTATGGAGATTTTGGCATAAAGCATAATGAGATCTTTGTTTCTGATGGAGCAAAATGTGATATTTCTCGTCTTCAGGTAAATGACATGTTTTTTTATACTGTTTTGTTGGTTGGATACATTTAATGATACAAAGGATGTATAAGTTTTTTTTTGTCCATAAGTTTCTTACTTAGAGCAATTCTCTGCAATGAGGCATGCAGTAACTGCATAAAGGAAATCATTGGATTAAGATTTCCTTTTAGATATGTTTGGAAAGGACACAATTTTATATTAGGGCAGACTTGTGCAATTTAATGTAATCTACTGTAAGATGAGCCTGGCATACACAATTGGTACCCCACATCTCTAATGTGTGAAATGTGAACTATTATATGTGTTAGGTAACAGGAGCCCGTGGTTTGAGGGTAGTTGACTTGTGTGCGTGTTGCAAAATCTACAACCCACGATCAAATCTCCTATTTCCAACCCTTGGGATTATCTTGAAATAGTGGACGTTTGTAAACTTCATCCCTACCAACACAGTGGTTGATAGGTCTACGATAATAAAGATGTTAGGAAGCAATTTGTTTTAAAAAAATCTGAGCTTGATTGACTGAGCTTTCCATTGCCATCTAATATTAATTTGACTGAACTTTGAACTTAAAGCATTGAAGGAAAATGGTGTTGAAGTTCCATAAATTGCAGTAACAGTCTTGAAATCGAGGAGTGCCTGAGAGTCTGAGACCACATATAGCTGTTTCCCTTAAAGAAAATGGACATCTCTGTAGGGTATGAACCATATGTCAATGCTGGGCAGTAATCTGATTTCGCAAAATTGAACTTGACTGGGTGAGCTTTGAGTTGTCAGCTATAGTTAATAATAGAAAGATAGAAGCTACTAAGAAGCATGGAAAAATAACCAAATTATTATATGCTCTTTATCCGACAGATAGGAGCATAATGTCACTGACAGCACCTCTCTTAGGTAGCCTGAAGTGACTTTGCATTTTCCACTTGCCAGGCTCCTTGTATTGAATTTGAATAATTATTACTTCATAATTTTATTGTTCATATGATGTCTTATCAAGTTTGATAAATAATTTTTCTTACCACTGGGTGTGTCTTCCTGATTGTAACAATTTTATATCAAAGTTTACCTGATTCAAAATTAATAATATCTCAACAAAGCCAAACAGTAAGAGTACAAATCACATTTGACAGAGACTTGTCAAATTAATTAAAAGGTATTCAATATTTTACAATTACAATATTTTCCTATCATACAAATCTAATTTATAGATGTCAAAATAAACTCAACGACATATTAAATAGTCAAGCTTTTAATATTGCTAATTGTAGTCTGTAGTATCTATTATGTATGCATTTCAAAAGTTTAAATCCTAGAGATTATAAATTTAGTCCCCATTCTTCAATGTGCAAACTGTAGAATATACATGCCATGGATTGATTTCAGGCCATGACACGAATCATTTAAAAATGGATTCACCGAGTAGAACAGTAGCACTTACGTCTATGATCCAACACACTGAATATTGTGAGTTTAACATGGTCAACTCTTGTTTTGACCAAGGTGGCGGGCTCAGGCTAAATCAGCTTGTTTTGGAACTGAGAAAGTAATGCTTGATGAGATTTCTTTAGAAAGAGTAAGTACTGTGACTCTTATGGCTGCATTGTTAAAATTTAATCCATTCTAAGTAGTGATTTTGAATGTTTCAGTAACAATGCCAAGATTCACTGCAAATATTACTGTGAATAGCATATAAGTAAAGAGTTACATGATATTGAAGTCATGCTCTTATTTGGAAGTTAAGAGTAGTTATGCTATTCATATTTTCCTATGGGTCAAATTCCTTAAAAGGATAAGAGCATATGTTAAAGCTGTTAAACCAAACATATTGGGAACCATGAATAAATTTGAAATCTGTTTCAAACATGAACTTGCAACTTTGCAGGCCTTCAAAACTGGGCCCTGCTCCTTCATGAACAACCCTATCAAGCTCTGAATCTCTGAGAATTCCTTCATCAGTTGCATTTACATGCTAGTTGGTGATATCTCCTCATGGAAGTGTAATTATGTATTTGTCTGTGAGATTTTATCTGGGTCTCTTCATTTTGGAAGGGTGGGGTAGATCCTGCAAAATCAGTATTTGAGATATCTGATATGATTGAAACCACTCCTAGTTCTGGGCTTTCTAATTCCATCACTAAGCTATGGAAAGGTGTAAATTAGATCATAAAGTTAGAAGGAATTCAGTTTTTGATATACCTTAAAAGATAGAATACCTTGACAGGCCCATTGATCATTCATACATAGACCAAATAATCTCAAAAATTCTAGAAAATGACCTCAAAGCAAATCAAACAAAATTTTCCAGCCATGGGAAATTGTGATAGTTAAGTACAATAATTGTGATAAGTTGTAGTCAACCTATTGAGAATGTAATAGAACTATTAAGCTGGAAGGTCAGGTATGCATATTCTAGTTAAAAGTTGCTTAGTACATGCTGTAGCTGTCAAATGTCTCCCGACAATGCAGATGACTTTGTATTGCAGAAAAGAATGTGAGAGATTCATTGAACCTTCTTTCAAAGATACATAACTTGAGAACTGCACCTGATCTCTAGGCATTTAATGCCAACTCATTCTTGTACATGTTTCTCTCATCTGCAATCCTCTTCATATGAAACTCCTTATATTTGTTCTCTAGCTGCTTCACAAGGCAATCCAGAGCATCATCTTGAACTAAGCTGAAATTGTTTAGGGGTAGAATTGAAGAGAGGCTACTATCATCACTGTGAAAGGCAACATTAGACAATGAATATTCATTACAAGTATTAGATTCCAACACCTTAAAATAACATTAACGTACTGGTTATCCGACATTTAAGCAAACCTTGAAACATTTAATGACATCTTATTGATTGTAAACCTACTCACTCCCCACACTATACATTTGCTGAGAAAAAATGGAAGTATCATGATCAAAGTCTGCCCTAGGATCTTTCTTTTGGTATGATCTGGTGAAATATTCTGAGCCAATTTTTTCGTTTTTCAAATTACAGATTACAACAAATGCACCCGTTAAGGTTAGCAGCTAAACCAAAAAGTGCTGAAGCAACTCTAACCAGAATGTACACCAGGATCCCGATGTGGGCAAGGTGTGAGCATTGGTCAGAGGATCTAAATCAAATTGCTTATGCAGGAACTCTAACCAAGAATGGCGCCGATGATGGCGAGCATATGGTCAGAGGATCTTCTACACTAAGTGCTGAAAGGGAACTTGACACCAAGTATGTGCTACCCAATCCAGTATGGAGTGAGGGGCGACCATATGGCGGAGTGTTACAAAGTACAATGCTGAAAGAAATACTGAAAGCTGAAAGTACTCAACACCCAGAATGTGCTTGCTAACCTAGAGTGGGAAAGTAGCTACCATAGGGCGGAGATAAATTAACTATAATAGCAAATACTGAGCGAGAAGCTGAACATTACAAATTATGATGAGCAAGAATAACTGTACTGTCAGTACTACTGCCAGTTTACAATATGAATGATAAGATCTTGCTATGAATGTGAATCAATATATAGATCAAGCTGCAATAATATGTATTGAACTTCCTTCACTGAATAACAAAGATTAGATCTGAATGTGCAATAAGCAGACCAACCTCAAATGCTGGTTTATGACAGTCCAGATTTCCTTGTGCACGAACAGCAGCCCTGTACTTCGCGATTTCACTCACAACTTGCTCAAAACTGCATCAAATCTCATGAGACGAAATGCCTAATGATCCTAGCATGATGGCGATTCAAATTGAACACTGAAAACTTATCAAAAGACGCTATTTATTTGATGCACGAATCCCAATGCAGGTCTGAAACAGTACGGCCCAGCAAGAGGGCGACTTTGCATTTAAAAATTGAATACTCCACTAAAAATTCTACAACTTAAGACAAAGGGGTGCCTAGCCAAGACAGGAAGAAAGAAACAATACCCAGAACAATCTTTTTGGTATTTTTTGACTTACAAATTAAAACTCGAATCTGCTGTAGCTAAAATGCAAGATCTAGAAAACTCTAATATGCAACACCAGAAACTACTTAGACACAATGCAGATTACAATGCACAAATTCCAATGAAACTCACAAGACTATACTAAATCACCACTAGTTGCTGTGTTGCAAGCAGGAAGCGATGCCCGAGCTAGGAGGCCTTCATTCCTCGAAGCAGTTCCAGAGCCAAACCGGTAGCATAACGATACTGTAGACCAAAGATAAAGAATTGAGGATCAAAGTCTCCCTTTTATAATTTCCTGTTGACTTCTCGAAACCCTAAACTTCTCTTCAAAGTCAAAACCCTAATCTTTTCAAAATATGGCGTCCCTTTTCTTCAAGCTCAATATTGACCTTTTAAATAAATTCAATATTTTAATAAAGGCGTCCAAACCTTAAAGCTTGATTTGACCTTGGTAAATTATAAAATAATCTTTTATGAAGGCACCACCCTCAAGAGACCACTTTTCAAAACAACATGAAGTCAATAGACTAGGCCAAGGGGGTCAACGTTAAAATATAATATTAAAACGTGACTTTAATTAAATAGCTCAACTTATCTCTCCAATTGTGCCTCGAAGCCATAAATGAGCGAGTCAACTGGTCAAATTGAATCAGAGAGTCAACCATGCCGAACTCAATAGGAAAACTGCCAAAAATAGAATTTACTAAAAATAGTAAATTACTGGAGATGCTTAGAATGCCAAGACGAACATACCACTCGAAGCTCTCTGAAAACCCAGAAAGAATCCGCAATTGAAACAATCAACTCTGAGCTAGAACCTCCTTCAAAATAGGAAACCCTAATTTTACCTTCCGACTAGCCTACGGGTCTCCGGAATAGGCCAACGGTCA
>VDFB02281492.1:958924369-958946565 GCA_007258455.2 Sequoia sempervirens | reverse complement strand
ACAGCGGTATTCGAAAATTGTCAGCATCCGCTGCTTCCAGGTGTTGTAATTTTTGCCATTAAATCTCTGACTGCCCTCCAGCATTAAATTACTTAAACTGGCCATCTTCACGCTTTTCGAGGCACGAAAAACGAAATACTGAGAAGAGGCTGATGCACGAAACTCGAGGCACGAATTCCAATGCAAAAAACAAAGGCAAATACAGGTACAGTCTGCAGAAAGTACAGTGTACTGATGGCACAAAATTCAAGGCACGGAAAACAATGCACCCAGAAAATTCAGAGACCAACCCAGTTGAGCTCTCGAAAAACCCACCAAGAATTTGGAAACGAAAAAAATTTCTGCCTTCAAAAAACGGATCAAAACCCTAGACGACTTTCAGAATGCCCTAGCCGCCATTGACAAACCAGAAAATTGCAGAGAACTAGCTCGAAACCACACAAAATTGTGGCAAACAGGGGAAAGAACCCTAGGCGTCGCCAATAAGAGAGAGATCTTCTATAAAAAATGCAACCAGAAGATAAAATGCAGCCAGAAATAAGAAAAAAATCACACTCCAAAAAATGCGTGCCAAAACCAGTGTTCAATCTGCGAAACCAGAACTAGATTTCGCACCCAGAAAGATCAAGGCACAGCCTAAAGATGGAGCCGAAGAAGTCGCGCGAGCGTCTGAAAGAAGATCTCATACAAAAATCCCTTCGCCAAACAAAATGCAAACCAAAGATGAGCCCAAACACAAAATCGCAGCACCCGAACAGCAGAAAGTACAAGCTTCAGACAAAAAACACGAAAAAATGCCTCTAGGTTTGCAAAATCTCCTGCGAATTCTTCCAGAAAAAATGCCCACGAAATTTCCAGACAGAAAAAAATTCGAATTTCTCAAAAAAGCCACGAAGAAATTTGAAAAAAAAAATTCGAAATTAAGCTCACAAAAATCTTCGAAAATTTTCAAGAAGATTTTATTAAATTTTTAATTCAATAATCTGAAAAAACCTTTAAAAAGATTTTATGAATTAAGAATTCAATATTGAGCAGACTAGCTCTGATACCATATTACACAGGTAATTGGTAAAATATTCGATATATTAAACAATGAGCAGCGCTCAATAAATAGTTTACAAGATTTACAAAAAATGGAAAGTTTCTAAAAAGAAACTCCAGATAAGATCAGAGACGATCTTATCACTAAATTACAATAAATTACAATATTGAGCATTAATAAATAAATAATAAACATTATTTTAATAGGTGTAGTTACATGGACTAGTAAGAAGTAGTAGGTAGTAGCTCTTTCCTCGATAAAAGCTGAGTATCAAGGAACAGTCAAAGCAACATGTGAGGTAGTATGGCTTCAGAGGATGCTTTTTGACATTAACTCAAGCAAGGCCTTCACCCTTATTTTATGACAATCAAGGGGTGCTCAAGCTTGCTAAGAATCCAATCTTCCACGACTGTACCAAACATGTGGATCTTCATTGTCATTTCATATGACAATTTGTAGAAGATGGATTAGACTAGACTGCAAACATTCTTACCAAGTCCTTGAATCTTGAAAAATTTATAAAATTTCGGGATAAACTTGGTGTAGTTTGTAGATTGACCATTAAGGGATGGTATTAAAGTAATATTGTAATATTAGTTTATAATGGTCAATTAAACTCTGTAGTCATTCCTCTAGATAAAAAATCCTACGACGCACTATTGGGTGGAGGATGGTTGATAGCAGCCAAGGCTAATTATAATTGGAAGAAGAATACCTTGTATATAGAAAATAGAAGAAGGAAATTGTTGGCGTTTCAATTCGCACCTCTGGAATGCGAATTAGAAACGGAAAGCTATGCACAAATAAACTGCTCTTCGAATTAGGAGGGGGAGTTCCCTTTTTGCTGATGTTGCTTAAGAAAGTAAATTAAAAACTAATTTGCCTATTTTTTGTTTAGCTAAGAGCACAAGGTTATAAAACTCAAGCGCTGTAGCTGAGATTTTCTATTTTAGAAGTTCAACTACGACTAAGCCTACTCTAATGACGTTTCTAATTACTCAAGTAAATGTAGAGCATGAGAATTAGAAATGAACAAGGTTTGATTCTTTGACATAGATACTTAGATAAACTTTCTTCCAAGAAACATCTACTTACTTTCAATGCAAGCTGAAATGAAGATCATATAAGCATAACACAATAAATGAAAATTTGAGACTTTATATCAGGGCAACAAAGCAGGCACAAGACTTTATTTTCTCAAACTTCAGGGACAAGAGATTACGCTTCTCGGACAGCAGGATTGTAGCAAAATAGGCATACAGTTTTGCAATCAACTGGAATACATTAACACAAGACACAAGAACGAAACAATAACTTGCAGCTAAAGAGGCATACAAGCTTGCTCTTACACTAAGTGAACTGAAACTAAACAACAACAACTTGCAGGCAAAATAGGCTTAGCAATTTGTTATCACAAGGACGGTTTAGAAAATAATGGGCAAGGCTGCCCTTATTTATATACAAGCAGAGGAGTAGGGAACCCTAAAATCTCCTTGCTTTTACAACTAAGGCTTGCCAACATGCAAGCTTTATTTCTAAAACTTAAACAAGATAAACATCTAACAACCTATGAAAGCATAAAACAAGGAAATGCCAACTATTACAACTTGTTTTCTTTCTCTTCTTCAAAGAGTGGATAAGAATTTAGACAATAATAGGAAAAAAGTTGGAAGAAAGCTTCTAGATAATTGCTGCTTTAAATTTCGATCACATCCACCAAAAAGCTGATTTGTTTCTTTATTTCAAGTGGAGAGTGCTGCTGATAATCGAATGCTGATATGCCTTGAAAAAACAAGTTCTTCAAAAAAATTGGGACTTGGGTTTTGTAAAAAATCATGATCCGAAGAAACCTAGATGCTTAAAAACTGAAAAAGCTAAATTCCTTCTGAAAAGCGGCCAAAAAGTAGTTTCTAGAAGAAAGTTTCTCAATGTTTAAGAGGATGAAAAAGCGGAGAGACCCATGTGATCATAAATGGGAAAAGTTGGGTGGCTATTTTGAAAAATCAACGCCCTAGAAGTTTGGAGCACAAAAAAGCGTTCCTCTTTGCTCATTGATCTCGAACCATGAAGAACACTAAAAAAGCATGTCGTTTGGGTCTTAAAATCTTTGTTGAGAGAAAAGAGAAAGTCTTCTTGCTCTGGACGCCAACCTGTAAAAAGTGAATAGTGGAAGGTAAAGACATCTTAAATAAGTTGAGGTTTGAGAAAATCTGCTTTCTTTTTATTTTAAAACTTTTAGTCTATCCTAAGCAAGTTCATCGAATGTAGACGTTGTTTGAATGTTGAATGATGAAAACTTTGAAAATTTTCTAAGGCATTGAGTCCTAGGCGCCCTTCTCCTGGGGTGCTTTTTCTCTCCATACTTAGATATTTTTTTCATCATTTTCAATTGTTTTGCTTGATTTTTACCCTTGGTTTGGTCTCGAATTTCGGGAGCTTGGTTGATGTTGTGAACTAGCAAAATGATCCATCATAGAGCCAGAGTGAATTTGACGAAGTTTGTTTGGATGCAACTTTTGACAAAAACTCCATCTTGACCTTCAAAATCATGGGCGCCTTTGGCTATCTGTGGCGCCCTTGGCTATCTGGGGCGCCCATGATCACCGATGTTAGCCATTTTCAAATTCTTGCTTGTTTCCCTTGATCTTCTGATGAATTCGAGATTCCGGGAGCTACATAGATCCAATTGAATGACTGAGTGCTCCGCTTCGTAGCTTGTCTGAATCTGAGAAGATCTCTTTGGAGATGCCAAACCTTGATTACTGCATCTTGAGGCTTCAAATGTTTGGGCGCCTATCTCCTCCTGTGGCGCCCAAAATTTTACACAGCTATTTTTACTGCTTATTGATCTTCTGAGATGGATTCTTGTTCAACATGATCAAAAGCTCTGATGGACTGACGGATGGACTCGTTGGATAGCCTGATGAAT
Organism: Sequoia sempervirens; assembly: GCA_007258455.2. Taxonomy (NCBI): domain Eukaryota; kingdom Viridiplantae; phylum Streptophyta; class Pinopsida; order Cupressales; family Cupressaceae; genus Sequoia; species Sequoia sempervirens. Next base: position 958,942,594 of record VDFB02281492.1, on the reverse strand, counting down.
TCTAAGGGGGGTTCTCTGGAGGTTGCATCCTTTGAAAACTGAATCTAGGGCCTTAAAAGCTTGGGCGCCTCTGGCTAGCTGGGGCGCCCAACTCCTCCAATTAGTTGGTGATATCTGATGCTTGTCAACTTGACAGTTGCATTGGAAAGCCTGATGAGAACTGGAGAAAACATGTTGGAGACTGCAATTGCGAATTTGTCCATTTGATGCCCTAAAAGCTTGGGCACATATCTCCTGCTGGGGCACCCAAGATCTCGATACTTAGTTTTTATTTTGCAATTTCCAACTTTCTCCTTCGTTTGAAGTGCTTGCCTTTGTCTTACTGGCTGGAGATGACAATTTTCTAAGGCATGGGACTCTAGGCGCCTTGACTGTGCTGGGGTGCCTGGACTCTCCAATGTTAGCCAAAATTTTGCATTTTTCAACTTTCACAGCTCACCATCTCTATTCTTCGTTCTGTATGTACTTCAGTGCTTGAATGTTTGAATTTGACAGCTGACAGCTGACTGACCTCCATTAATGGCCTTGGAGCTCCTGAAAAAGCAGAATAGACCCATTAGGGAAAAAATGATCTTTTTGTGATTCTGACTGCACCAACCTGATGAGGAAGTATTTTCAACTAATCAAAATCAGTTTGAACCCTAGAAGCCAAACTTTCTACATTTTTTTTTTTCAATTTTTAGAAAGTTTTGCCAGCGTCTGTTTCGAAAGAAACCTAGAAAAACCTAGAAAAAAGTTCTATTTTTAGAAAGTTTCTAAAAATAGAAGTTTTTCTAAAATTTAGGGCTGAAAAACCAAGATCTGGTTTTTGTAGACTTGGTCGCACTGAGCAGATCCAAATTTGTCAGATTTTGAAAATTTCAAGATTTTGCCCCTCATGCAAGACATGCAAACCCCAATTTTGACCTTTTTTGACAATTTTGACAAGACTTTTACTCATTTCTTCAAAATGCCTAAGTGTAACAAAATTTTTAATTTGTGGTATAACAGATATACATTATAGACCTGAGAAATCAAACAATGAGCAAAGAAGTTGCTTCCTTTGACTTAGACTCGAATGTAGGGAAATCATGGGTAGAAGAAGATAAAGGTCCATGGAACCGAATGGAGTACTTGATCTTCAACATTTTTTAGAAGATGAAACCAGCTCCTTAAGTGGGCTTTTCTATTGGCAATTAGAAGTTTACGAAGTGTTCTAACAAGATTGTAACATGATGCATATTTGAGAAGTTTGAAAGGAAGAAAATCCTCGGGCGACAAGTCATATCTTTCCACTAGAGTATGAGTACAAGGAAGGAGTTGCAAAACTTGATGACACACCAACACCTAATTTTGAACGAGACAAAACAATAAAGTACGAGGAACCAAAAAAAAGAAAACTAAACCTGGGAGAAGAAGGTAGCTCCAAGGTAATTATTGTAGATGATTGGGATTCTATACTCAAGGTGGTTGCATTTAATTTTTTTGGAGTATAAAGACACTTTTGCATCGACATATAAAGATTTGAAAGGAATATTGCTAGAACTTTGTGTGCATAGAATCCCCTTGGTGCCAGGAAAACAACTTGTATGGAAAAGATCATACCAGATGAACAAGAATTATGTGGCAAAAGTTCAAGAAGAAATAAAGAAAATGTTGGAATCAGGTATAATCTTCAAGGTAGAAAAGAGTGATTGGGTGTCTTTGATTGTTATATCACTCAAAAAGGTAGCCGAAGAAATCCAAATATGTATGGATTTCAAAAGTCTTATCATAGTTACCATCAAGGATCCGTTTCTGATTCTCTTCACTAATTAGATTCTCGAGGAAGTCGTAGGCCATGAAATTTACTCCTTTATGGAAAACTCCAAATACAATCAAATAAATATAACATATGAAGATAAGTTGAAAACCACCTTTGTGGTAGAAGATTGAGTTTATGTGTACAATAGGATGCCTTTGGATTATTTAATGCTTCGCTTTCCAAAGAATAATCCTCCACATCTTTGACAAGATGTTGGTAGGAAACTTCATAGCATTCTTGGACGACTGGTCAATCTACAATGACCAATAAACTCACTTGGAGGTCCTCGCTGAGCACATGGAATATTGCAGATTGGAATGACTGGCCTTAAACCTAAAGAAATGCCACAAGGCAAGCTCCTTTGGCACATTGTCTGTAAAGTGTGGTTGAAAATTGATTTGGATAAAATAAGAGTGATTGTACAAATGGAAGCATCAAAAGATATCATTGGAGTCAAATCATTCTTGGGCCATGTGGGTTATTACCAATGGTTTATAAAGAATTTTGCTCAAATATCATATCCACTAGACATGCTCAAGAGAAAGGGGAGAACATTTCCGTGGACTAAAGAATAGGAGAATGAATTCAATGAATTAAATGTGCGCCTAATCGGTTCACCTATTTTAGCATATCCAGGTTGGAACAAAGAGTTTGATGTCCATGTAGATGTGCCATATTTTGTGATTGCAGCAACATTGGCATAAGTTAGGCTTCAAGGATTCGATCATCCCATTTTGTTTGCTAATCGATTACTATCAAGTGCTGGTTTTAACAATACTACAAAGAGGGAAGCGTTAGGAATGGTTTATTTAGTTCAAAATTTTTCGACACTACCTCCTTTTACATTCTACATGGATAACTAGGCATTAATGTACCTAGTAAACAATCCAATTATACAAAGTTCGGGCAAGTAGATGGTTGTTAGGGCTTCAGGAGTTCACATTGACTATCATTGTACGATCGAGGAAGAGTCACGTAATAGCTGATCAATTATTGAGGATTAAGTCAGAAGAACGACCTAAAGGCATGAATAAAGACTTACTTGATGCCCACTTATTCCGAATAGTTGCATTGCCTCCTTGGTATGAGCACATTGGGGAGTGCCTCTCTACGCCAACTTATTTGAAAGACATGCCACTACGGAAAATGAGGAAGCCAGCTTTGAAAAGTAAAACATTCCAACTCGTCAATGGGCTCTTGTAGAAAATTGGATCCAATCACATTCTTGAAAGGTGCGTCATGTGCAAAGAAATAAAAGGAGTATTAGAGGAAGCACATGAGGGGTTGGCGGGTGGCCTTATGGGACTAGATGCTATTGCTAGAAGAGTCCTCTTGACTGGCTTATGGTGACCAACACTCCATATTGATGCATGAGAGTGGGTAGTTGGATGTGACACCTACTAGAGAGTAGGGAAACCATTGAAGAGAGATTATATTCCACTCTTGTCATTGCAACCACAATAAATCTTTGAGAGAGGGGGATTGGATTTTATCGATCCTGTTAATTTCAGCCAACTCCATCTGTGTAGTTATATTGTTGTAGCAATATAATACTTAACTAAATGGGCAAAAGCTAGAGCATTGCTGGACAACACAACACTAAGCACTTCCAGATTCATTTATGAACACATAGTCACTAGATATGGCATTCCCAGACAAATAACTAGTGATATAGGGGGACACTTCATAAACGATGTGATCTGACTTATGATTATTGAGTTTCTTTATTTCATACCCTCTCAAGCCCCTATTAGAGAGCAAATGGTCAAGCAGGGTTGACAAATAAAATACTCATCTTCATCATCATAAATCATGCAACATTGAAGGAACTAATTGGGAGAATTTACTAGCTATACTATGGGCATACAAAATGATGTACAAAGTAACCATGGGAGAAACACCCTTTCAACTGATGTATGACCAAGAAGTTGTGGTTCTTGTAGAATACATGGTACCAAGCCTTATAATTGCCGTGGAGAATTGGTTGGGTGATATTGAAAGTTTAAAGGAAAGGCTTTTTCAATTAAATAAGCTTGACAAACAAAGAGTATTGGCACAATGAGCAACTGAGGTAATGCAAAAACATCGGAAATACTGACATGACAAGCATCTTTGAAGAATAAAACTTTTGATTGGGGCAAGTAGTTTTAAAATACAACAACCATAACAAAATTAAGTTTGGTAAGTTTAAGGTAAGGTGGTTAGGACCCTTTAAATAAGAGAAATACTAGGGAATGGATCTATAAAGTTGGAAATCTTAGATGACACTTTCATAAAAGGCATTGTCAATGGGTCTAAGCTGAAGATAAACAAGGAGTGACAAGAAGCTGCCATCGCCATAAATATTATCAATTGGATGACTAGGGGGGACAAAGAAGTAACCAAGGAAATCTTGGAAAAGTCTGTCGAAAGTGCTATAGCCCAAACACACCTGCAGTTGATGAATTGTCAATTTGGTCCACTAGCCAAATGGATAAAGATATATGGAAAATGGAGATTGCACACCCCATACTTTGGGATAAGATCGGGATACATTAGTTTTGAATTACACCCAGATAAGGCATGATCAAATCAACTTGATGACGAGATATATGAAGAAGATTGCAATCAACTTGCTAATGAATACTTAAAGATTTTTGATCAATACTGATTTGTACTCTCGATTGAGGAACAAGTCCAACATCTTGATCCTATAGTGATGGTAGAACACTACATTGTGGTGGAACGCTTAGTGTATCATCAAGTAGTATGAGAATATGTAGAAAAGCATCATGTAGTACAATTTGATGCGTTGCCACCCTTCGTACTATGATACATAATCCCACAACTAGTCCATCCATACGAGATGAAGTCATGTGGTGCCAACAACGAGGACAATTTATTGATTCTCGATGGAACAAAATGAATAAAGAAATGGAAATTTTTTGTATGATTAAAATTTTCCGATTGGAGTATTCTGAAACTTGTGCGAATGAGTTGTTGATGTTATAAAGTAGTGTCGGGCTGCTATTTCCAGCGCACTTTGTCTCCTTGAAGGCAATTCAAATCTAAGCCTTAAGGACTATTTGAATTGTGAGATTACATATTTGAAATGGCACGATTTAATGAAGTGATGCGATCTCCTCTAGGCCAACTTCATATATATTAATGAATGCGATTTCATTAAGAGGAAAAATATATAATTATTTTATGCATGGCCGACCTCATGGAAAGACGTGGTTAGTTAAAGATTATATTTCTTTGTTGGAGGCCGACTTGATGATCAAGGGATGCGTCCCTTCACTTCCACTTGTATTTATATTCAATGCATTTCCATGTTGCCATCATCCATTCATTTTCAGTTCGATATTATTCTTTGGAGTTACAGTGCAAATCATCTAGAAGAGAGCGATTTTGGTAGAAGAGCATTTTGTTAGTGGCTGAGATCTATTAGCATATTACTCCATTGTAATTATGTGTTGCATCACTCATTGGTGCATGTATTTGGGCCTTGTTGGTGTACGTTTTATCATCCACCGAACACACAAAATAAAATGTCCAAAGACACTCTATCCTCTCTTGAACAAAATCATTGCTTATGCTAAGATTGCGAGAAGATCATATGGCGAGTCCAAGGTTTCTTTCATTAGGTCATGACATGTGGATAAGCTCAATGGGCATTGTGATTTGCTGGTAATACACAAAGGGACTTACGTTAAGGAATTTCTCACAAGTTCGAGATTAGACAGATTTATCATTAAAGGCTTCTTCGGTTGGGATTTCAATTTGGATCTCAGAAAAAAAGGGCAAAAAGATAAGGGTTTAGAGGATGTAATCTACGCCTAGGAATTCAAGAGATAGTAAAGATCAGATGAAATGAATAACCACGCTTTGTTTTGCCTCCCTGGGACAACTACACAAAGTGGGTGCAATCTTCAAAGGGTGTGATTATAATTTTCATGCCTTGAATAAGACCGAAGTGAAGCATCCACAATCACAAGCTCAGGCTAACTTTACGCATCAAAAGAAAATCATCCATCCAAAGAAAGTATGAGCAATATTTCACCATTAATCTATACAATCAATCTTGCATTCACTTAACCAACATTGAAAGCAAAAATCTATTTTTAATTGTAATCTAATTCTAATCTATGGTAGAAGAAGTTATGCAACCTTGCTCACTACTTGACAATCAAAGCAAATCATGCATTTTTATTATTGGAAATAGTCTAATGCAACAATTTCATACACTATCTCCACACCAATGAAAGTTGGAGATCACAAGTTTATATAGAGTTTTTAGAATCGAATGAAAGGCCAAGATTAAATCAACATCAACGGCCAAGATTAATACAACTCAACCTTAATTAGGGTTTCCCAAAATAACATCAGTTAACAACCAGTAAACAACTAGTAAACAAGCAGTGAGGTGGCAGTTGGAGTTGTCTTCAAGGGATGGTGTCCCTATCCTCCTGGGCAGCATTGTGCTCGACAAATCTGGACACATTCGTGACGACTTCGTCCATCGTGACTGGCGGCAACATGCTTATCCTTAATTCAAGCTCGTCCAAATCTTCAGCACATCTGGCGAAGGCGTTCTCCCAATCCATTTCCTGTCTCACAAAATAATCCCGAGGAGACAAGAGGTTCGCCACCTTTGTGAAATCTTGTCTCAGAATTGGTCCTGCAGTAGAGGAGAAGACTTCCCGAACCTTATGCTTCAACCTTTCCAGTTGCAATTCGTTCTCTCGAACAATCTCTTTGTCAAACAAATTTGCAGCTATCATATAAATTTTCCTCTGGATTTCCCTGGCTTGCTCATCAACTTTGAGCTCATTTTCCTTTGCCTTCTCCAGAACCTCGCTCCGTATCGTTAATGTCCAAAACCAATGATGAAAGTCATAAGCAGCTCCCGCAACAATCACCTTTCCCTCGACCAATTATTCCTTGAGGACGCCCTTTAGTACTCTAAGGCATGGAATGAGCCTCTCCTGAATATTTGGGAGGTTGTCCCAAGTTTCTACCATGTCAGCCAATCTGGAAAGGAAAGAAGAAGTCTGTCTGTAGGCAAGCGTCAATCTCTCCATGAACGAAGCTGCTTCCATGCCCTTACTTGTCATCCAATCTTTGGACTCTTTGGTCGTGACCATCCCTTCTTCCACATCTTTGGCCATCTCCTATGAGGAATTGAGAAGAGGAGGAGCTGATGCATCACCTTGATTGAGTGGTTGGGTCAGATGCCGTATATACTCCTTCAGGCGCTCAACCTCCCTTTTGTACTCTTTCTTTTTCGCCACTTCCTTTTCCAATCTCGCCTTGATAGGTGAGATGGAGTTATCAAGTTCTTCTACCTCCTGGCCTTTTGTTGTTGGGCCAAAATCTATAGTAGTTATGGCGTATTCCTGGGGAGTGATTTCATCTTGTGCTTTATCCACTGTTGGTACTGTGATTTGTATGGAACGGCTGCCGGCTTCGTCCCTCTGAATCATGGAAAACTTCTTGGTAGGTTTCTTAGTAGTAACTTGTTCCAACCTCGCCAAGAAATCCGCATTATCATCCTGTTCTTGACTCTCAACTGGTGCCTGAATTTTCATCCTCTCCTTCAGCCAATCGGGAATGGTAGGCTATTCGATACTGTCCTCCTCCTGAATGTTTTTTGCACTTGGTACGTCCAAAACTCTTTTGAGGGTAGAAATCATTCCCTCTTCAAAATCATTATTTTGGACTTCCATTTCATTATCCGAACCCAACACTTTTGTGCTCGTAGGAGATGGCGGCTCATCGTCATCCAACTGGATCGACTCATTGTTCTTTTCCTGAACTATGGAAGGTCTCATCATCTCAGCTAAGGATTTGTATGCGGTAGCCACCAACTCATCAATATTTCTAGATGTTGCAGAACGAGATGGCTCCATCTTCTGTCTTTTCTGGACAGGCTCTATGTTTGCAACTACTTCTTTCCTCTTCTCGCCAATCTCAACCAAATCATCATTGTGGGATGCGCCGGCATTGGAGGAGTATGTTTCCGTCTTGCTCAGTAAGTCATACATGAGCGTTATTCTTTTCTGCCTCAACTCTTGGACCTGCTGGTCGACCCACCACTAAGAATACTTAGTCATTGGCCTCATGAACGTCGCCAAATCTGAATGCTCAGTGTCTGACCACTTCATGGAAGGAAGAGGCCAGCTCTCATCGAAGCTCGGCTGGACATAATTTCCATTGTCTTGCAACTGATCGGGCACTCAACAAAGTTCGGTTGCTCTTATCAAATCCATTGGCACTCTAGACCATAACCTCTTTTTACTTCATACTCATCAGCGGCATTTGCCTAGAAGTCTTCCAAGTTTATTCTGTGTTTGTATCTTTTCCCATTCATGGTCCGAATGTGATGATGAGTGTCAAAATTGGCCCTAGATTGATAAGCTGTGAATGGGTACCATTGAATTTCCAACCTGGCACTCTCGGCTGCTTGTGCCGACGAACAGGACTCCAACATATTCCCAATAAAGAATGGGAAAGTAATAGTCGCCTTCTTACTTGACCTCTAGATGTTCTGGTACTCTTGCAGCTGTCTCAGGACTTCCAGCAAAATCATCCGATTGGTAGGATAGATAGGAAGCGTATAAGGACTTCCAGTGAATCCTTGGATCCTAACATATGTAAATTTTGGAAACTGGATAAACTAGGATCCTTACCTACTGATTAAACTCTTTGCTTCGTGACTCAGCCTTTGGTGCATTCCTCCTTGAAGTATTCTTGTGATATACATAAGGAAAGCATCGTGCACCCGCCTGAAATGAGATTTCTCCCTGAGTTGAAGTTGCAGGTAGCAGTCATAAGACTTGAGTTCATTCTCGCCATTACCAACTTTGCCTTTGCAAATCAGTCTTGAGTATCTGTATATTTTGGCCAACAAATAGACGAGGTAAGAGCTGATATGAAAAGACTTGGTCTTCTCCAAATTGATCAGTTGCTCATGGAGATTGTCACTTATCATTCGGGACCAGTTGAACATCCTCACAACAGAAGTGATTTCATCTATAAAATAATACATCCATGTCTTGAGATACGCGCCTTGTGGATTGCCGGCTATCCTGTTCAGCATCAAAATGATATCTCCATAATCCTCCTTAAAGTCCGTCCGACGCAACTTCTTAGGCATTTTCTTTGTGGATGGTCTAGGCTTCTCCAGCCATGATTTATTAATATTCGTGGTGCACAAGTCATATTGGCCATCATACAATCTCTTGGTGTCCTTGGTTTTATAATGGTCTGGTGATGTGTCAGGATGCCAAATGCCTCTTGGATTGCCACTTCGCCAAGGTGAGCTAGAATCCTTCCGTCCAGTGAAACAATTTGTCTCTCCTGCGCATCATAATGAATGGTGCATTCTACCATCAACTCGGCACATTCTATTGCAGGCGGGAATCTGGTTGCCTGGAAAATTCCATTCCTCACCATCCATCTGGCAATTGGTGTTGGTAACTTGGCATGTCCATATACCCTCTTTTAAAATTCTGCGAAGTCTACATGTCCAAGATCAGTGTCTGCAACATTTTTCCATTTTGAATTGATCTTCGACTCTCACTATACCCCTTTACTGGCGAACTTCATCGACACCTTCTTTGATGGTTCTCCTGCCGTGGTCATTAACCTGTAGTAGAAACACTAACATTAATATGAAGACTTTAAAATATAATTTATTCTCGTGCCTTTTATTCAAAAATTTTACTTTCAGCCTATTAAAATTAAATTTTTGAAAAAGCAAGCTGAAAGTAAATAAATTTGATTGAAATTTAGAATGAAAAAACAAAGGAAGAATTGATAAAATTCAGCCAACCAAACTCCAAACCTCAAGAAAAAATCTTCTGGCTGCGAATAAAATTCAGACTTTGAGAATTTAACCAAAAAGCCAATGACAAAGTGCGCCAACTTGCTGAGAAGTTCGACTTTCAGCCAAGAAATTCTTTTACTTCACCAAGAAATTACTCCCTTAGCGTAAAAATTACTCTTTCCTCTGAGAAAATCAACCTTGCTTGCAGAAGAATTGATCTTGTCTCAACTTTCTTACAATTTCGAGAGATTAACTTCTCTTCAGCTGAGTCTGTGAAAAATGAGATTAATTTGTTTGTTTTCTCCTCTTCAATCAGGCAAGTTTCTTTCTTTTTTGAAAAAATTCCATGGCGAGCTTATCTAGGCAAATCCCTTTGATCTTCCAAAATTCAATTTTTTGCTAGATGTTTATCTTTTATTTTCAATATTTTGGAAAAATATTAAATGTCCAATTAAATTAAATTAATTTTTTTTTTTTCAAGCTCATGGATTTTCTCTTTTTCCGGCGTAATTTATTTTCTTCCAAGGCATCTATGGCGAATTTTATTTTTGTCTGAGGCATTTTATATTTCTAGGTGTCAGAAATAAATTATCCAAAGTATTAAAATGTTTAATTTATTTCCAACCTATTCATTTTTGACCTATGGCTATTTGAATTTTTTCTTGGCTAAATATTTATTTTCCAAGTTATTTCACTTTCCGTCTAGCCAAGTTGAATTTTTTTAGCCATCTTGCCAACAAATGTTACGCCAGATCGTCATTTTCTTCTGCCATGGTGAACTTCAAATTGTGTCGAGCACAATTTCTCTGTCAAAATCGAATTTTCCTCTTGCTTGGACAATTTTCTCTAGGCAAAGTATGTGTTTGGACGTTTTTCCTAGGCCAATTTCCATGATACTTAGACAAATTTTCATCCCTTTTAGCCAGGGGCAAACTTTCTAACGTCTCTGCCATATGCATTTTCTTCTTTGCACTTAGCCAAATTTCATAAACTTTCCCCTAGGTATCCATACTTAGGCAAATTTTCAATTTTTTCTCTTCCAAAGCATCAAATACTTAGCCAAATTTTCAATTTTTCCTCTTCTCATACTAGGCAGACTTCCTTAATGCCTTGCCATGGTGGGGCGGACTTCATAAACATCTTTGCATTCCCCTCTCAAGGTTGGGTGGACTTTGGAGAAGGCATGCCAAGTCAAGGGCGGACTTCATGTTAGCTTTGACGCCCCTCATTTATCTTCACCTGATGGTGGACTTTTCTTTATCCCTTCTTCCCATACTTAGCCAAATTTCAAATTTTCTCCTTGCTCTAGGCTGGGGCGGACTTCATCAATGTCTTTCCATTTTTTATCAAGGCAAGGGTAGACTTCATTGCCTCTTTGCCATGATGGGGTAGACTTCCTTGCCTCCTTGCCATGCTGGGGCGGACTTCAAGATGTCCTTGCCATTGCCTCATCTAAGGCATGGTGGACTTTGGAGGTGTCTTGCCATTTTATGGCGGACTTAAAGAATTTCTCGCCATCCTTATGTCTATGGCAAGGGCGGACTTGCTATTGCCTTAGCCATTTTCATTGCCATTTTCTCCTCCATGGGCGAATTTCATGGTCCAGGCTTAGGCGAAGTTCTCCATGGCCTTTATGCTTTTGGGTTGATTTTTGGGTGATTTTCTCATGATTTTCATTTGATTTTTCCAGATTTTTATCTTGCTTTTCCATATTTTTGCTTGATTTTTCAATGATTTTTGGTTCTAAAAATGGAAACATTGACTTATTTGACTATGGTTGACTTTCTAAAAATAGAAAAAACAAAATCCCTAAAAAATAGGGACCCCAGTTTGCTCCAAAAATGAAAAAACGAAAAAACAAAAAAGCAAATTCCCTAAAAAGTACGAAGTGTCAGAATTGGCCAAAAGCACAGGTGATCCTTGTCTCCCGGACCTTCTAAGCCCTTCCGTGACGTTTAGGCACTGATTCAGGCATGGATTCTCAACTTGGCTCGGATGACTCTCAAAACAGTGTCTTGAAACTCTTAAAATGATGACCTCATGAAACTGTTGCATGAAAGAAAAACCCTAAAAACTAGCAAACTACTGGGGGTCCCCATTTGCAATGGGGCGATGTGTGAAAAGGTCACAATAGGCCTGCATATTGGCCTCTTGTAAAGAGATCATTATTGTGTTGATTCAATATATAAGTGATATATTGTTGCTGGGTTTTTCTCCCTCAAGAGGAGGGTTTTCCCAGGGTATCTGCTGTGTTTTGTGATGATGATTTTGAATTAAATCCTGTGCATTAAATCTGATCATTATAAAACTAACATGAGTGTTATAGAGGAGCGTACAAAAGTTGTATAATGAGGCATGAAATGGAGGTAAAGTTGCAAAATTCAAATTCAAAGTGTGAAAAAAGAAAAAGAAAATTAGAAAATAAGGAAAAATTGAAAACCAATAAGCAAAAATATTATATTGAAAAGAATAATTATAGAAAAAGGAGAAAAGGTACCATAACTGTATGACCTGTAAAAACCATTGTACAACCTGTAAAACCCATTGTATGTCCTATTCTAAGTTTATTTCTTACCATTGTACAATCCACCTTATGCGTAGTACAGCCTCAGTTATTACTCCTCATGGTATGGTTTGAGCTCTCTATCACTGTACAAATTATTGCTCTTATTCTCATCATACAACTTGTTAATTCTACCATATTGCTTCTCATTGTTTGGACAACTGCACTTCAAATTTCTCTGCTGTGTGGCCCGTTGCCTTTAATACTACCTATACAAAAATTTCTACTATACTACCTTCATCAAAGTTCACTGTATGCTCCACATTTGATTGCACAGCCACACAACTTGGAGTGTTCTATTGTACGAATTGTAAGTTTGCTTATTGTTTAGCCTGTTAGTATTCATTATATTGTATGGCCTGCAAGTTTCTCTATTGTACGTCCATTACTTATGAATTTTTTTATTTGTACGGTTTGCAAGTTCCATTGTATGCCATGCAAATCAATATCCTCAACATTGTATGGCCTTCCAGTTGTCCTAGAAAAAATTCTATGCCAATCGTACACTCTGCCCAACCTACTGAATGAACTGTTGTTTGCATCACGGCATCAGAGGGACTTATTAAAAATTAGCTACAACGACTACTTTCTTGAACAAGAAATAAATTGGTAGACACTAGCCCAATATTTTATTCAAGATTGTATAGTTCAACAATCACACACAACACTCATGGAAGGGAAAAAATTAATGGAAGAAAGTCCAACACTCATGGATAGTAAATAAATAAAGAAGGAAAGCCCACCTTAACGTACTACAACTTAGAGGCCAAAAATTTTATTAGATAAGAAAAAAGGGAAGAAGTAGTTGATTGTGAAAGAGGAAAACACAATAGATTCTATTACATGGGAAAGCTTGATAGGAATAGAATGCGAAATGTGGAGGCTCAATAATCCAAAAGACCACCCATTGAAGGTTGCCCTCAGAAATGCCAAGGTAGATAAAATTGTTTGAATTCCATATTTTAATTTTTGAGAATTTGAACCTTATTTGTAAAATATGGTTGCTCACTACAAAAGCTAGAATGCATGAATCCACCAATCACTAATACATTCAAGCCTGAGGATTTCCAGCGGGTTCTTGGCATCTTGTGCTAGGAGAATACTGTGTCAAAACCTTTCACAAAAATAACACAAATTCAGAAGGAAGCATCTATTCAGCACTTGTGTAAATAAAATCTCGCCAAACAACTTTTCACTAATTCCTTTCTTCCAAGAGATCCTCCATTTTTAATTTTCATAGCTCATGCCTATATCCATTGAACTTTTCAATAGTTGAATGAGAGGCAGAGGTCATGGTTTCAAGTATTCAGAAATCTGCAAAACCATAAGTGAAAAAGCTTCCAATGTAGTTGAAACACTCGCCACACTTTCACGAAAGACACCCCCCTGTAAACATTATGGAAGCTTTGATACCAAATGCTGAGAAATAGGGTAAACCAGTATAGGAAAATATTGTATATTTTGTATGCAAATCTGAAATACCGATTAAGATATGATGTGATCAAGCATTAGATCAATGTGAAGAAGTTTAAATCAGCAAATTAGAAATCAGTAAACACAACGTTAGAATTTATGCAGAGAAACCCTTTTGAGAAAAAAATTCCACAACCAAAGAGAACAAAAGTCTGTATTAATACAATAACAATGTGTTCCAATAATACATTCAACTTCTCTTTTCAATCCTATAGCATCCCAACAGCATAATCTTACTTAGCCTGCAAAAGACTCATAAAACAACTATTTACTGTATCCAATTTATAGAGAGCTAGAGAGATGAAACTATAAGTGGATTTGTCAAAACCACCTATCAAGAAACCATGTTATGGGAAAAATCTAACGCTTAGAAAAATATTCAATACATTATAAATAACACCACCCATACATGCCCTTTGATCACTCATCAATGGAACTCTTTGCCAAAAAATAAAATGATGCTCCATTATGCATGGGGGAGAATGAATAGGTGCTCCACTCTCTCTCTCCTGATGCCTAGAGTCAAGAAAGTGGTCTAAATGAAGTTGAAACATTTTGTAATCATCACTGTCATAAGTAACCTCACCTCTTAGTGCCATTATAACTAATACTCCAGGATACAAGGAGAATCAATAAAATAATAATTCTCAACCACCTGCATGGGCGTCCAAGTGCCGATCCCAAAGATGTTGGAGATCCAGCATTAGTACATAGAATTTGCAAGGTTAACATCACCTTAACACTAACAAACAATCACCCACTTGGCAATTTTGTCCTTTGTGCAACTATTGGATGTTGCCAAAACTTACCCGATTATGTGCCCTAACTGTTTGGGGGTTGGCCAATCTGCAACATTTTTGCAAGCAATAATATTGCCCCAATTGAATTGACTGAACCTGCTGAGCATTTTGATGGACTGAATTAGAGCAGGGGCAGTGATAAAAACAGTCAATTGACTGTTGGAGTGAAACATATCACTCACAAAACTGCTACAGGTGTCTTGTAACTTGTTACAGGTAATTTGTAGCTTGATCCTACCGGTCCATGTAAACTGATCCACTTTTTGGATCACAAACTATGAAATAATACAAAGCAGAGGAAGCAAATAAGGCTAGGTGCTATGAAGTACAATGAACTATGAGGTTGCAGTTCCTGATGTTCTTGGAGTGGGTTATACATAATGAAGTGGTGCTAGATCATCGAGATTTTTTATATGACCAAGGTAAGTAGAATAGATTGTTTTATACTAGCTGGATGTGCTCATATGCAGGCTGCAACATAAATTGGATTGCTTACAATCACTTAGTTCAATCATGCACTGAATAATATCATTATGCACTGCTAAATAATACAATTGAGGGCCTTCATCCGTACAATCCGATGTAAAACTTGTACAAATGGATCTAATGTTTACTCAATCCTTATGCTATGATTCAATGTTGCAAATTGCTAGATATGAGAAATTGGAAGGCACCATGTTTCTCGTGAAGACCAAACACACCATCTCCATATCCTAACCGTTGGTCACCACAGAGATCTGTTTTCTCTGGTGCTTGGAACATTCAATTTTAAAACCCCACCATCATAATGCCTTTCCCAAGAATCTGGAGAATCTGGAGTCAAAAAGTTTTAAGGGAGTCAAAGGAACTCTGGTCATATGTCCTTCCCAAACAGAGACATCTTTGTATTCCAATCATGAATTCTAACAAAGCAATGAATAAGCAGAGGTGCCCCTTATATCACCATACCAGAAGATGCAAAGTTTGCAAAGAGCATGTAACAATCTCACAAAGGAATACAATACAGTTCCTGATGTTCAAGCTCCAAGATTCTGTCTGCACCTAATTTGATTCCGGCTCTTATCAAATACCTTTTACTACTCTGAAGATGCCCTTTATATCACCATACCAGAAGATGCAAAGTTTGCAAAGAGCATGTAACAATCTCACAAAGGAATACAATACAGTTCCTGATGTTCAAGCTCCAAGATTCTGTCTGCACCTAATTTGATTCAGCTGCTCTTATCAAATACCTTTGCTATTCTAAAGATGCCAAAAACATCTGGCACTCAGGAAATTCCAAAAAAACTAGTCTGTTTTGTTGCAGAAAAAAATGGAGAAGAATAAAGTCAAAATGAGCAAAAAATCACATTTTACAGCCTTTAAAGGTAAAAAATTGGATGACATTGGGGAAAAATCGGATAATGTTGGCCAATAAATTTCATAATCTTGGTCAAAAAATAGGTAAAAATAGCGATCAATGAGATTTTCAAAAAAATTGCTAGATTTTAATGAAAAAATCTGGTGTCTAAGATTCAAAATATTGCAATGTATCAATATTTTTATGATGTCTGCTTTTAAGGTTTAGGTGCTCTAAACCAGATCAAAAGTAGAAACTTTTTGATGTTTTTGTCTCGTATTTGGATCTCAAGTATTTTCTATTCTTTTTATAAAGGTGATATATACTTTATTTGCAAATATTAAAATAATAAAATCTTAAGCATTGTGTCTTGAGTCGTAAAAGATTGTTGATCACAACTACATGTACCCTGCATATGTTTGAAATTAATAATTGCAAATATGGTGTGTGTTTGTGTGTATATATATATATATATACTTTTCCTGCATGGCAAGTTTATCTCTATCTGCCAATCAATCTTTCTAGTCAGTTAACTTGAAATGAACAAAGCTGTTATTTGCATTTTATGATATACAACCTAATTTTTGCCATGTTTGACTCTTTAGTAAATTTAGGTTTCCTACTGCTTGATGTGGTTCTGTTTGATGCTTCTGTTCTTATGCAAGAATGCTTCATAGCTATATTTTTTTTGAAGATTATGATTTAGTGAATAAATATGTTTTTTCGCTCATGTAGCTTAGATTGTTTTATTAACTTTGGTTGATAACTGTTTATTTAGATGTACTTACTAAATTTTTGTGTCTTTTTCATTTTTTTTTACTGCAGCTTGTTTTTGGCTCAGATGTGACAATAGCAGTGCAAGACCCATCTTATCCGGTAAATACTTGGAACCTTATGAAGAAAATGGAGTATGCATCAAGCTATTATATGGCATGTATTATTTGAAAAGCTGTGGAAATGAATATGAATCTTCTACAGTTTAATTCTAGGGCAGATTAAATGTTTTTAACTCAACTTAGATTTATGCAATATAGAGGTTTATTATGCACTTCATGTGTATATGCTCTTTCAATGATGGAATTGCATTGCTGTATATTGTCTGTATACATGGTCTGCATATAAATGGAAAAAATTATATCACCTCATTGTGTTTCTGTATGTAGCAATATCTCATCCTCAATTATATCTCCATTTGCTTTGACGACATAATTTAAGTGGTGTAACCAGTACTTTGATGAGCGCACACTTATACTGAGAGGGGGAGGGGTGGAGCAGAGAGTGAATCAGTATAAGACAATCTTTTACTTTCTCAAAACTTAATAACCATATCAATATGAATCACACAAGATCCATCAATTATGCAACACAAGAAAAACACACTATTTACGTGGAAACCCTCAGGGGAGAAAACCATGGCAAAATATTGCTTATATAAAACTTCTCTTACAATCTTCATAGGCACCAACCCATTGGAGACACCAATCCCCACTTACAAGATTTGTAGGCATCAACCTATTGGAGACACCAATCCCCACAATTGAGCACCGACTCAGCAAGAGACACCAATCTCTTCTAAATTTGAAGGCACCAACCTCTCCAATGTCTGCTCCAAACCTCACTCATTTCCACTCTTATTTTGCCTTCATCTTTGCTCCAAATGTAATGTCCCCTTTTTGAATAACCCTAAATCTTGCCCTAGAATCACAAGTATAATGTAGTTAGGGTTATGTCTTACCAATTAAATGCCTTATGCAAGACGAATCTTGGATAAGATCTTGCAACCATGTTAGATAATGTTGGAATATAATTCATATGATCAAACATATATAATGAATGTCTTATCTATTTAAACCATGTATATACATAACTATACACAATATCCATAATGCACATTGGAAGTTGGATCATAATGGGACTTGGATGAGGAGGACGATAAGTCCGCCCGAAGCTATCCATACCAAGCCCAAGAGTGGATATACCATCCCTCTTGGCCCTCAAGTGGCAGACACACAATCATCCAACATGGGGTGGCATACTTGGTGGATAAACTTGTACCTGCATTCCCTACCCTTGCTGCCTTATCCATTCCTCTTACGATCAACAACCAATCCATGTAGGTATTGGGGAGAAGCTACAATAGGAGGCCTGTAAATTCCCCTTTCTAAGCCCAAAAGCAGATACTCACCCCTTGGCCGCAAGTGGCTAGCTTGGAGTGGCATACTTAGAGAGAAATCTGGTACCTGCTCACCCTATTTGAATTTACCCCATTCTCCTCATAGATGCATTGATGAGAATTGCAGACACCAAATATATCCAGATTCATAGAGATTATAGAATAATAAATATATCACAATAATCATGAGAGAGCATAGCACAATATCTATTAAAACATAAGATTGCTATATTCACATCAGCAGATGTAATAATTAATTCTGATCTGCTTGTTGTTTGATC
>VDFB02281492.1:958456079-958924269 GCA_007258455.2 Sequoia sempervirens | reverse complement strand
CATTTTGGTCCATATGGTAATGCATGTTTTACAATGCCTTCATGATCTTCAAATCCATCTTTGCTGAACTTTGGCAACTTCTGCCTTTCAACATTTGAACTTGTTGGAGGGGTCACCACTGCTTGATGTGATTGCAATATCTCAAACCTTCTCCTCAAGAAGTTCTAACCAAGACAATCCTTTGCTCCTTGGGCACTTTCGAACACATCTAGACCATCAACCCTTTTGGAGACCTCAATAATTTGGAGACTACTAAGACCATCTTCAAGTTTTCTTCTTCCCACTCCAACCCTTTGTCTTAGTGCCTTATGCGAATTCCTTGATCAATGATCTTCAATGCCTCAAAGATTGTTCTCATCTGCTTCCCTCTTCATTTACCAATAAGTCCTCGAACTTTGTTTCACCACTAAAACTTCCCTTGTCCAGAGGGGGCTCAATCAACTTTGAAGATTTCATTGTTTCTTCCTTTAACTAAACTCAATCTACAAGATCAATGCACTCTTATCCAGGAAGAGGGAGTTGCCTAGCAACCTTGACCCACTCTTCCTCTATACACTTTAGGACGTCCATAATCATTGGATACTCTTCTGTCTTTATCCAAACTACGACTCAAACCTACGCTTTGGCTTTGGCTCTAGCTTATATTTGATTCCAACTTTCACTTCAAGCTAATGAATATCTTGAATCGATTGCTTCTATGTCTAACTCCATGATCTACCCCCACACCATGCTCTAATCTTCTCCCTTCTTTGTTTGGGCTTAATAGCATTAATTTCACTAATCTTCTCCCTTCTTTGTTTGGGCTCAATGGCATTAATTTCATTGAACTCTAGTGTGATTGTCAATAACTATTGACCGACACTTGTTCTTTATGAATCTGAGCTAATTTTGTATAGGCAGTATTGCCAAATGTTCTAAATAATTGTGTCTACAATCCAAATATAGACACAAAGAATCGGGTATACAATCAGACTCCCTTCCCAAAATACAAGAAGCATATTTGAAGAGCCCAATAGTTTTCAAATAGAACACAACCACTTACAACCAACTCCTAACAACTACCCACAAGTTGTCAAGTGATTTACACATAGTTGGGCACAAAAATACTACAAAAGATAAAAAAATAATGAATTTATACAAACTATAGCCTTCAATGAATTGTCATACAAGAATGACAATGAACTAGAAACAAGTTGATAAGGAGAGTGATGACCTCTTCAACTATTGCATCTCTCAAGTAAAATCTAATAAGAATGCTTTTTTATTTGAAGCATTGTTAAGGTGTGAGGAGGATCTTATATTCAAGAATAATCACAAAAGGTGACATCAACATTACTAAATTTGCCCTTACAACTAGGGAATTGAATCCAAACCCAATCCTTGTAGATATTCAATATATAGAGAGCATGTGCTTGCATTATCCCTCTACTCCTCTCAAAGTTTTTAAGAAGTTAAAAGCTTCTCAAACCATCAAAATATAGGCCTCCAGCATTCTCCCAAAGCTACAAAGCACCAGTAATCAGAATCAACTCATCAATGTGAATGAGGAGGAGGCTGCAACACCCACAAACTCACAATTCAATGCATTATTTCAAGCCTCAGGTATTGTAACCCTCTCTGGTTCTCATACCAACACTTCTGGCTTCCAAGCTTTCATGTACGAGGGGTAATATACAAGTCTCGCTCAGGTGCTGAATCCTAGAGAGTTGTTCCAAGACCCTATTGCTAGGAACATGTCTGTCATACATTATGCTGCACCTAATGGTCCTAGTCTTCGTAGGGCTTATTAGAACCCTAGTTTTCAAAGCAATCCAGCTCTCCCTCCCTTTGCTGGTCTTGTAAACAGCAATGTCCCTTTTGCCATTCCTATTCACCCACCCCAATCCTCAGAGTAGCAATATTATGCCCAAAGATTCCCCTAAAGATAATACTCCAACTCATACCCTCAAATATCTATGCTGCAATCATATAAGTTGCCAAGTCAGTGGACACTTGAGCTACGGATTATATGACAGCCTCATGAAAATCCTGATAAACTTGATGCACAAACAATCTGACTGTATCTAGCAATTACAAAAAAGTATTGAGAAACCCTCTGAATGTGTTCGCTAACTTTCCTTCAGCCATAGACAGCTACTAAATTGTTTAGAGGCAATTGAATTTATTTTGACATCTGATAAATTGGATCCCAATAGCTGACTTTTGCAACCTGAATTGGAAATGATAAAATGCGACATATTCAAATTTGGGACCAGGCAAAATAGGGGGACGTTGCCTCCATAGGGCGTCTCTATTCCAGCCCTATTTTTTGGAAATTAAGGTGTCGAGAGCGAAGTATTAGATAAATGTGTTTGTTTCCTGCTAGCACTTTATCAGTAAATGTTAAAAATAGGCCATAGAATGCATAATTTAGAAAATTAAGGGCTCAATCAGGTCCAATAATTTAAGGGGGAGCAAAACATAGTGTGAAATTATCAAGGGTGACAATTTTCAACACTACAGTCCCATATCGCCTTGACTTCTTGGGCAGCACCTTTCAAAGTGGCCCCATTCACTACCCTCTCAACATTGTATGATAGGCTGGCCTCCAAAGTCATACCATATTCAACCTCCCCACTACAACTGAATCTATTATTATTGCTTTTTGAATTTTAATAGCCACAAAAAAGATGCATTCTTGTTGTTTTGCCGCTTCAATGGTGTGTTGGAGTAGATTGCTCTCCTTGTGTAAAGAGTAAATGTGTGCTCTTGCTTTTCAAATTATATATCCACACACCATAAGTCTTCAAGCCCTTTGTTGAATTCTTTTTCCTGCTTTTAATTCCTTCATTATATCGAGCATATCTCTCTATAATCCTCGCCCTAATCTTGGTTTGCTATCACTGATAGCATCTGATTGCCATCTCCATCAATTATTATTTTTGAACATTAACTCATCTTTTTTCCTCACTTTCTATATGCATAGCTCTGTTATATGCTTCTACATAGGATGAAAATGGTTCTACTTTCATTGTCTTCCTTAATGAAGGAATGTGACCTTAAATGAACCATCTTTTTTTCCATCCATTGGCTGGTTCTTTCTCCAATTTGACCAATAATTCCTTGAGCCTGTGATTGTAAGATCTCACATTCTCATGTTTACCTTGTCAAGTGTTGTAAATTTCAGTCACAATTTCATAGTTTTTCGTGAACAATCTAAATTTCTGTTTGCAAGCCTTTTGCAATTTCTCCCACATATTTTGACTAGCTGGCTCATCTTTGTGTACCAATCAATTGCTACAACCCTATGTTTACTACTATATGGATAAACAACTATCTATTGCAAAGTAAACCGATTACATTCACATAAATGGTTTATAAGAGAATTGCAAAGTAATTCAACAAAGTTAGAGAATCATATGACAGTTGCTTCATATATTCTCTTATACAAAAATTAGAATAAGAGAACAATTCCAACATGCAGTCCCTTTTTCGAGTACAAAGATTCTATATAAAATCCCCAATTGGTTTCTTGTAACTTCCAACCATCGGCAACTATTAAAATTATATTTCTTGTAACTTCCACAAGGAAACAAGGTATTATCATACTATCAATGATAACCAAAACATAACTAATAAAAATCATAAAATCTACATCAGCTCCCACAAAAGAAAAGTTCTCTTTTATATACCCTTAGCCCTAGAGTTTTTGGCTCAGTTTCTTCTCCTTCAATTAACAACTCTTTGATGCCTCAAAGGTTATTCTTGTACGTTTCTTTTTCCCCATTACAAGGGAATCTTTAGACTATATCTACCAACTTCCCTCGTCCAAAGGGAGTTGCCTTGACATTTCAACTTGGTCTAACAAATCAACCCACATTTTATCTCAAAGTGGTAGGTGTCGTGCTATCTCCTCCCATTCTGTCTTTGTATACTTCTTTGTAGTGGGAATATTATGATAATTATTTTCTTGACTACAACTTCAACTCATTCGTCAACTTCTACTTCTTTCTCCAAATGGATTTTAACTAACATGCATACCAGATAGACTAACAGAAATCCTGTGTTGAAAGCAACTAGAAACTCCTTTTATCATGTACTCCAAATCCTAGGTATGAAACATTAAATTTAAGATCCTCAACTGGAAATGAAATTCAATTGCTTTTTAAGTTTTGACATTTCTAGAAAAGTTTTGCTACAAACCCATATTTAAAACTTTAATTTGAAATGGAATGGGATATTTCAGAATTTGGTGTAAAGTATAAAATCTGAACATGATACCATGAAAGTAAAAATTTTGAAAATGCTGCAAATACAAAATTGAATTTTAAGGAAACTGGGAAAGGAACAGAAATTTAATATTTCTGAAAATAAATGAATACTTGACAAAAAGAAATTTACTTTCCTAAGGAGGTATCTACACCGTCTCAAGCTTGATCCAAGGCAGTGTGGATGCCACCTTGGCTAAACAGAGTCTTCAGACTGGTACACTAGAGCTCCTTTCTTCCAAAACATAACATTTAACACTGATATGACTTAAGGGTCCCTTTTAATAATGAGTTTCTCCCTTGTGAACTTTTGACTTTGTGAATTTGGGATAAAAATAAGTTATTTTTATACTTTCTTTCCCTCTGAGTCTTCTTACTTTACATGTGAGCTAAGAAACTTACTTTTATTTTCATATTTGATAAAATATACACCTAAAGAACCAAAACCAAATGGACCCACAAAGTACAATGCTTAGAGTCGAAGCTTATTATTATAAGCGTTGTAACTATTAATGAGAATATACACTACCCAGATTACTTCAGTAAAGATCTGACAAAATTTGTTATCTTGTAAGAAGTGTACTTCACAGTTAGAAAAAAAAAATCTTCTTTACGATAATCAAGAAATAGAAACTGCAATGAAACTAGCTATTCCATTCAAAATAGTATAATTACCCAATTCTAAATCAGCAAAATAAGGCAAGCATACCTGTACTCTCAATTTAACAACTTCATGGCTTAAGGTGTCATTTTTCTTGTTAGCATCTTCAAGGACAATGTTTGCAGATTTAAGGCCAGATAATGTTGGAGTTGGTGTTGTAGAACGTGGTGGACTGGACCGTCGTGAGACTGGGGATGTTGCTCGGGACATAATTCTTGACCCTGGAACTGAAGCAGAGAAAAATTTCTTGGAATAGCTTAAAACAGGATGAAGTGATGTTGCAAGGTTTATGCTTCCCCTCTGCGAAGTACCATTTGAAACTGGTGATACACGACTGCTATGAAATTCTGGTTTCCTATTTCGTTTTGAGGAAGAAGATTTTGTTCCAGATGGTTTAAGATGTTCTGTAGTAGAAGATCTTGAAAGCGATAACTGTGTCTTAGCCTCCCATTTATCTTGTTTCTCACTGACATCAGAAGACTGTTGATGTGCAGTTCCTCTTCTCACATCTAGTGAATGAGAGTTAGATCCTCCCTCTGCAGCCTTTTTCAACTTGATGAGACAATTATCACAGACACGGTAGGGCCTATTTGGGTTTGGTGCCAAAGATGCCTTCAGTGACTTTTTTGCACTGCATGCGTGACAGAAAACAAGCCCACAGTTATAGCAGTTGTGGCGCTTCCTAGTGAAACCAAATGGAAGCCTGCAGCCTGAACACATGGAATGGTCTGCACCAGAAACCCACTTATGAAGGCAAATAGCTGCTGTAAAACTGGAACCACACACCACACTTTTAACTTGCTTGTCTCTTAATGCTTCTACTAAGGTTGGAGTATTCACATCTTCAATATTTCCATGACCTAGCTGCCCATTTGTTCCCTTTCCCCAAGTGTAGACTTCTGTTTTGGAGGTCAAAACAGCTACATGATATGCACCACAAGCTATATCCTCAACGAAGGCATTGCGGATTTTCCCCTCCACACGAATGGGGAGCTTGCCATCAGCTTGAGGGCTTCCCAATTGACCATAAACAGAGCTACCCATTGTAAAGACATGTCCTGAAGTTGTCAAAGCAACTGTAAGACTGTGTCCAGCAGCTACCTGACAGAAGTTATGGTCAACAAGTGCAGCTACCAATGTTGGAGTAAGTCTGGGTTCCTTGTCCCCATGGCCAAGCCGATGTTTGTCACCATCCCCCCATGTAAAGAGCTTCCCAGATGAGCAATTACTGGAGTTAGAAGATCCCACCATAACTTCCACTACTGCAGCAGTGTGCCACGCCCCACAGGCTGCTCTTACAGTTCGTAACCCTTTTAATGACAACACCTCCCGAGGTGAACCTGCACTTTTATTGTCTCCATGACCCAAAACACCAAATGTTCCATCACCAAATGTAAACAACTGACCTGCAGAAGTTACTACAGCAGTGTGCCATGGTCCACAAGAAATTGAAGATACAGGTATTCCTTCCAAAGGTCCATTTACCTTTTTTGGAACCCAGTGACTCACTTGGTTTCCATGTCCAAGAATACCAAAATTATGACTACCATTTCCCCATGTATATAAATCACCTGAAAGTGTTACAGCACAACTGTGATACTCCCCACATGCTACAAGCTCAACATTTGTATTTGCAAGAGCCTCAACAAGTTTTGGATGTGGAACATCTACATCTACACCATGGCCAAGTCTACCTCCTGATTCTTCTCCCCACGAGAATACCTCTCCCTGCTTGGTAACCAAAGAAGCATGTCTACCTCCACAAGCAATGTTCTGTACATCAAGCACTACAGCTGACTCCAGTGCTTTTGGTAAAAGCGAATCCATTTTGGAACTACCCTCATTTCCAACCCTATAAAGTCCACCTCCCAACACACCATCACCTGTACCTTCACCCCATAAGAAGACATCTCCCATTGCATCAGCATCATCTTGGCCCGAGCCTTGGCTAGATGAACTTACAGCACTTGACAGACTTATTCTAAAGGTATCCAATGTTGCAACCCTAGAATGTCCATTTGTGCTGCCTGGTCGCCCTTCTGATGCTCCTGAATTGATATAACTTCCTACATATGCAGACTGGAAAAAAGCTTTTGATGGTGCTGCATAGATAAGACCTTCAGAAAGAGCCTTTTCTAAACCATGTCGAGGAGGGCTTCCATATGGAGTCTGGCTTCGATGCACATCTGTGACATTCTGAAGAAACAAAGAAAGAATGCTTAGAAGATGCACTTCAATTATAAGTAGTCATAGAGGCATGTTTAAGTACACACAAAAATGAAATAATAACAAAGGGTTTGAAAAACAAAAAAGACATATCTGCTGCAACCCAGAAAAAAGACAATTGGCAGTTAATAAACATAGGAATTGAAATTATAGAATAGAGAATCAAACCTTCTGTAAACTGTCCATACTACTAAATGCAGAATGCATTGGAGAATTTATTCGAGTGTAAGTGCTGGGGCTGTTTATCTCAGATGATACTACCCCGTCACTTTTTGAGTCTGACTTTCGTCTACGATATTGTCCACGTGAAATTAGTGCTTTAAGACCAACAAACCAAACTTCAGCTTCATCTTTATCCTTGCATATCTGTAAAAAGAAAAGGAGTCTCACTAGTGAAGGTCCACAAGCACCATTGGCCCCCAAGCTGAGGAACCACAAATTTTAACTAACAATCATAAAACAATGCAATTTTATTTCAGATATTCAGACAAGAAGCCAAATTTGAATTCTGATGAAAATATCTACAATAAAGTTTGTGATCAACATTAAGATCTGTCTAGCAATAGAAAATTCAAACCTATAACAAAAAGAAACCTTACCAAATCCAGTGATCTATCGTTGTAAATTAGTGAAAAAGACTGGTACTCTTTTTCTGGCCGAGGATGCCTCTGAAAAATAGCCTGCACAACAAGAACAAACAACTAACATTTCAAATTCCTCTCCTTCCCAACTCTCACACATTCGGTTACCATGCACGTTCAAACTTATGCAATATGACGGAAATTATTTTATGATATGTCATCCCATTTCAAAAATTTCTTTGAATCGAAAGTGCCCCATTTGTCTAGGCTCTAAATTGAAGTGGTATGGACTCAATACAGGATGCATACCTAGTAGAATGCAAGGCATCACAAAACACAAGGTGAAGCATAATCATCTCCAAGAATTCTAGCAACATTATTATGTCCGGAGCACCCAAAATATTACTTCCAAAGGATTCGAAATTTCTGAGATTATAGTCAAAATGTCCTGAATTTATGAATTCATCAAAGGAGAGAGCAATCTTGATCCTTCAAATGAAAGAGGCAAGCACAAAAATTCATGGTCCGATTACCAACACATATTATGTATGTTCCCTTCTCAAGTACTAAAATTTATAAAATGATCAGTCGGTATAATGCTGGATCCATCCCATACCCACACTACTAAGGAACAATGATACGTAGAAGTTAAACCTCCAATATTATTCAAATCCTTTTACAGTTTATACCATACTATGGTTATACACTTTACAGGAAAGCAGCTTGCCTTAAAGTTTCATTCCCTCATAATATCAACAGGCACACAATGACCTGGTGCCTCCGAGACTTGTATTTAAAAAATCCAATGCCTCTTTAAGACTTATTGCACCTCCCATAACAATGTAAGGCCTGCACTCCAACATGAAAGAAACAAGCACCTGACTAAGTTTGATAAATTCATCTTTATGTATCAGTATTACCTACCTATATACCAATGTGCTCTTACACAGCACTAACCATAATGCAATGATCAATCAGTATTGCGTCATCATCAATCCCTTATCTGCATCCCTAGGAAATGTCTTATGATTAACTCCATGCTCCAAAGGATGTCAACCACTCCCGTAATCAATGCTATTTAACAGTCATAGATACTTCACAGGGACGCAGCACACTTTATGGCACCCGTTGGTTGGAGCCATGTATGTAAGGGGACAGTAAAGTATAAGTAGCATCCACATCAAAAGAGGGTCTCCACAGAAGACTTGCATAACTAAATAGGTTTCCTAATGGTACATCAAAACCTCTTTGAAAAAGCAACACAATGCCTGATCGTCACACTCATCCAGTTGATTCAGAAAGCATGTATTCACACTACCCAAAGACCACTAGTTTATATCTTCATGTGTTTCAGGTGCAAAGAGGTATTTATAGCTCTATTGTCAAAGGTAGGTTAAAAGTTTCCTCCACCCTACAGTATAGTAGCTTTGTATAAGACAAAAAAATGGCAGTAGAGCAAATGGAAAAATGACATATCCAAAAAGACTACATGGCATTGGGAGAGAGCGTCTTACATTTAAATGGTTGTTGTGACATATCTGCAATAGCATAGAATTTGGAGCACCATATAGCTATGTCTAAAGTAATTCAATCATATTTATAAGTAGTGATATTTTTTTATTTCTGTCATTGTGTAGAGAGGATATGCTTATGCTTATCTATCCCTACCATTCATTGAGCATTAGCAACTCCTAAATTTCAACATCACTACCCTCCATTATGAGCATTAAAACTTTAAATTTCAGCAACAATAAAAGACTTCAAAATATGAAGGCAGTGGTCCAGAAGGCCAGATACACATGAAGCAAGCATACCCGTTAAAAGAAATAAAGAAACTATACTAACAGTTACACTCAAACAAAAAATATGGACATACACAAAAGTAAAACAAAAAATAATACTGGTAAAGGTGTATTTAGAGCATCACCCACTAAGGAGACAACCAAAGGAGTTTATGAGGTAGTGTAAACCGTAGAATGAAAGTAAAGTTAAACCTACAAGATCAATGACACCTGTTATAGAGGTAAACATCAGCACAAAAAACATTCAAATCCTTGGGAAAATTCAAAAATTGCATAATTAGAAGAATCTAAAAAGTCTCAAGTCTCTATATTTGGGGAATATTCTGAAGACTGTTTGATGCAGAGTTCCTTATGTTACTATTGATACAAAAGACAAAGAAGATAATTATTGAATTAGGAGTTGATGCTAGGCATATTTTGTTGGCTTCACATTCTGGTGTAAATGGTAGTGATCTTCACTTATTTCAAAACAATTTTCTAGTTCTTGAATTTAGATGTAATCACCACATTATGTGAAATGAATGGCAGCACAGCACACGGTCAAAAACAGGGCCCCTTTCAAGAGAGTAAACTGGCATTTGCCCATATAAATGTGAAATGAGGATTGCCAATAGTGTGTTATAAAAAAGGTATGACTGCAATATCAAGAGATTTCCAATACTATGATTTGTATTTATGGACCTATGACTTTCTCCCAATGAGATATGGTTGCATAAGAGGCCTGCCCTTCAAAAGGAAATTGTTTGGAGGGATACACATGATTAGCAGAAATGAATGGCCAACCTAATAGTGTTGATGAGATCTCAATCACTCAGGCCATCCTTCTACCAGCCTCATCAGCTTTGTAAGAGTGAACTTACAAATTCACCCATTATCAAATAGTAGACCTTAGAACAACTTCCGCATCTGATTTATTGAAGTCAACACAACATTTGTTCTGTCATTGATTCATTATGATCAAAGATTTTTCTTAGATTTTGTGATTCCACCATTGATGCCAGGAGGACATTTTTAATTATTTCCCAGAATTGCTATAAATATTGTGCCACAAAGCAATCTTGCCCTCTACTTTTTTTTATTATCTAGAGTATTGATACCTTCATCTCCTCTTCAGATATTGGATTTAATAATTTTTAATTTTGTTATTATGCAATTAATTTGTCTTTACAGGGATGCAAGAAAAAAGATATAAACTGACTCTATAAGTTCTTTGACCTAGACTATCTTGTTTTTCAGCCTTTCTTCTCCAGTGATTAGTTTCCATATGATCATAAGATCAAATCTAAAAAGATATATTCCCTAAATGTTCACCACTATATTCTTTAATAAACTTCATTTTTTTATCATCTTTTTGCTTTTATGTAATAGATTGCAGGAATGCAAAATTCAGTGTAGGAGAGAATTGTTTTATATCGTCACGAACAACAGATGTCAAGGAAGAGAAATCTTACAGTGCGCTGGCCAGGAACAATCCTGGATACATGGATCAGTTTGACATGTTTTTCGGCCTTGCCGGAGTACCATAACAAGACAGATTCATCCTACAAAGCCACCAAAATTTAAGGGAATCAGTTGAGAATGTTAAACATTTAGAATAAAGCACTGCATCATATTATGCAAAGGAAATATAATCGTAATGTTCAGGGTAAAATCTCATCCAATAAGCAAAAAACATTCAAATTCTAAAGACAATGCAGATTGAGATAATGAATCATTACAAACCATGTAGTAGTAAGATCCCATAAATCAATATAACTGTTGAAGATTTTCTTTGAGCTGTTATCATTGCTTAGAAGAGTCTTTGAATTTTTAAATAGATTTAACAATACTCTTGCAAAAATGAAAAACAAAAATGAAAAGGAACATAATCTAATGTTGCCAGACGTGACATTCAAGTAGAATCAAAAAAAATATCAAGTATATCTAGATGACCATAGAATCATGGAAGTTGGAAATCTACTGATCCTTAAACTGCTTTAGATATTCCAAAACAGCTCACCAGTTATAGAGTACTAATGATAGTTACTCAAATATCCTTCAAGTGAATACAAAACAAGAAATGCAGTGCAAAAACCAAAGCATAAAAAGATGCAAAACACTTGGCAATGACAGTGACACAAGATTTGGTCTAAAGAAACCCAATAGAGGAAAAACTCCTATTGAATGAGCAAATACTCTCCAGAATCCACTATAACCAATCAACTACAACTAATATGAATCAATGAAAGTCTAAATCTGACCTTTACAACTCTTCAATAAATGACGAGTGATTCTATTCATCCACAAGCTGCTCTGCCTCAAGCCCTATTCCAACAATGGCTTAACCTACATGATTTCTCTTTCAATGAAGGAAACAAAAGTGCCAACCCCCAAAACAGATTGCCAAACTCCCTAATGTCATGCCCCCACTTAAGTAGTAGTGTTAACTTTGCATCAATCGATAGAAAATTGTCTTATTCATAAGACATCACAATTTTCTAATCCATAGAAGGCAGCAATCAGAGTGAAGAACAGCAATAATTAGTATGTAAACAAACAAGTGCACATATTATAAACAGCAATTAATGAACCCAGCGATTGTAATATTCAAAGATCTTAAGCAGCAAGTAAGAAATGGATGAGGCCGCAGTTGGTCTTGAAAAGACATCATTAAGGATGGAGTGATTAAGAAAGGTTATGATCTTTCCAAAGGTCGCCTTCCTTCAAAAAGATGTAAAGAGATAAAACATAGAAGACTGCATTGGAGAAGGGGGCATCGAATAGGGGAATAAAAATTCTATGGACATCTATTAGAAGATGAATCAATCTGCAACTCTGATCTATCCATCAGATTAAAAATTATCGGTAGATTACAGCAGCGTTATTCAATTGTGGTATGCAAGATAATAAGAAGATTTGAGTATATATATACATAGTCTGTCTATACTTTATAATTGAATATATAGTCTATTGATTCTTTGTGATGATAGTAGTTAATCTCTATAATCATTTATTTATTTGAATCTCCTATAAGCGATCATGAAAAGGGTTAGGGAGGAACCTCAATAAGGTCAGCAGGCGCATCTTACCCTTCTAAGTAGTCCAACTCATGTTGGAGCAACAAGACTTCCTGCCACTTGGGGCCAAGAGGTCGAGTATGGATACTTTGCGCTCTTGAGCTTAATCATGGTGAAGTTAGGGTGTCTTATTGAGGAGTAATGATTATGGGATGCAGGTGTGTCTTCCCCTTCTAAGTAGTTCACCTCATGCTGGATGGACAAGAGTTCCTGCCCCTTGGGGCCAAGGGGTCGAGTATGGTTACTCCACACTCTTGGGCTTACATGTCGTGAAGTTAGGGCACCCTAACATGCTTCCTCTCCAACCCCATCATGGTGGACTATGGGAATAGCACTATTGATTCTTGATTTCTTAAATGATTTATTCAAATGGATTGAAATAATTGATAATATATATCCATTATATGTACCCTAACTCTTATTGTATCATTGGTAGAATTATATGTTATCTAACATGATTGCAGAACCTATTCTAGGGTTTTAGCTAAGGACATGTTTATTGGTAAAGTTTAAAGTCTAACTATATTACCCCTCTTGTTTCAATTGAACTTGTGATTCTAGGGAAAAATCAAGGGTAATCCTAGAAAGGGGACATTTCACCTAAATAGATTATGAATTTCCCAAGTAATAGAAATCAAGAACTTTGACATTTGGAACAAACCAAAAATTATTTCCAATTTTATTGCCATGTTCGAATTGTCTGCATTCACCTCTATTACCAGTACTATTCACAGGGATGAACAAGTGTTCACAAAGATGTTCCCCAGAGGAACCAGACTTCAACAAGGGTGAACCTACCAATGTGAGCCAAAATTGTGTACAAAAATTGTCTTTGTCCCCAGGATGCTCCGGATCAGCTTCAAAAACCCTTCACACACCTCCTCAATGTGCCACATTGACAAAAATGACTCTCCAACACTAAAATTTGCTTGAATTGAACTCAAATTAATTAGATTAAAACCAACCTTTCAATTGTAAAAATAAATTCTAACTTTTGGATCATTCCTAAAATTATTTTAACATGAAACTTAGGAAATTGAAACCTTATGAAATGAATTGAACCTAAAAAGCTAAGAGTATGAAGTCTCCAAAATCATGTCTACCATATCACATTTTCACATAGATTTTCTGATTTGATAGAAATTACTCTATTCTTCAAACCTATGTTGCTGGCTCGAGTTCAAGATCACATTCAGGTTTGACAGTTTACCAAATTTTTGTCAATATTTAGGGCTAGCTAGTGTGGTTATGTTTTTTTAACTTTAAGTGTGTGTATATTTGTTTTTTTTTTGTTTCTTTTTTCAAATTGCAAGGTACTCCCATTTTCACCAACATAGCTTGAAACAATGAAAGAAGTTGTTATTTTAAAAACAAAAATCCATAGTGACAAAGTGAAAATTTACTTATTGCAAATGTTGTTCGAATTGATTAAGATACATGATTATGCTATTATTTACATGTGAGTATATTTTTAGTTATATGACAACACTAACGCTTTTGTGCCCCCATGTGCGTAAAAGTTGCTCAACAACACTTGCCATCTAGACCATGGCAATGAGAGACAGTTGGCAGTCTTCAATTGTGTGAGCAACGAAAAGAAAAAACACAACCATACTTGTGCTGAGTGTGTTTTTAATCCTTTTCAAGTGAATTCTTTTGCACTGTTTGTGGATTCAGGTTAATTCCATGTCAATATTGGTTAATACATCTTTTATTTTCCTGAGCAGTTTTTGGTCACTTGACCTTTTTTATGTCAATTTTTTGTTTCCATTTGAATGTGTAAGTTGAAGGACTTGAGATGGGCTTTAGTTCAGTGTGGATGGGTAGGTAGTAAGAAAATAAAAATAAAAGCATGCACAAAAACATACGTGTTTATATAAACAAATACTTATTGTTCAATAGTATGTGGTCTTCACTCGTTGCATAGTCCTTTACGAGCTAGCATCATATAGGACTTTGGCTATTTAATGTTACGATGTAGACTAGTCCGAAACAAAGCTAAGTGATCTAGATAACTATTATTTTGTTGAGGCAAATCAAGGCTAGTAAAATGGCAAGAATGAGAGATAGAGGTGTGGATTGCTATGACATGACTCAAGAATGAGAGATAGAATAGATTGCTAGGACATGACTCGTAGGTTTCAAGTAGAGTTGTAGACATTTTAAACTAGACACGTAGTGTTGTTTAGCCACCATGGGCTAGATATGGGCCAGGAACCTATGAGACCTTGTTTCAAACACTGCATGAGTTTTAAGGGGTGATAAACTCCCATACTTTCTTAGACAAAATATAACGCCTCAGTTACAGTAGAAGAAGTTAAAAAAAAAAATTATTTAGTCTGTCTTGGTGGATTGATTTTGAGGGACGTACAGGGAACTATGTGAGATCTATAGTTTGCAAACTATGGCAGCTTGTAGGAAGAGCTTGCAATCAAGATGTTTTCTCAAAAAAGAAAGAAAGAAATAAATATATTAATGTCCACAACTAACCAAGAATAGGTCAAAAACAACTGGAATGAACAGTAGGCCCTAGACATGAAGCAAATACAATAAAGCAAGAAAAGTGGGAAAAAAACCAAAAAATAGACACACTAGGGTTAATCTAATAAAAATTATTCCCAAACTAGTACAAATATAAATAGATGTGTGAGGGCAATTCCCTACAAAGCAATGGAAGGAGATGAACACCACCCAAGTGGAGAACCAAAATCCTCAAGTGTTAGTATTTTGGGACGCATTGGTGTTAGTATTTTTGGACACATTGGTGGAACCAAATATATTATCATCAACCAATATAGGAGTACTAATGCAGAGCCTGAGAATGCTTGTCAGAGAAGGTCTAGGACTAAGGGGGTGGGTTGGACAATCCTAGGAGGCAATTGATTCCACATAGAACCTCTCCTAGCACTCAAAGCTTACAAACTAGTGATGGGTAGAAAGCAACTTGTAATGTATACTTTCCCTAAGATTTGTGTCATGGAAGAGGAATGGGAGAAGGTACCTAACGTCAAAAAGAGATAGATCCACGACCATTAGAATTGGAGTTAGGGTGTCGAGGAGCCTTAGCCATAACATACCACAAGGATGAGCAATCCTGCAAAGAGGTTATCCTTTCATTAGATAACCTTTGTTGATTATTTTCCTTTATTTGGTATGCTTTCCTTAATATTATATTGTGTTTCGATTTGCTTGGTCTATATTTGCTTAAGTTGTGTGGCATGATATGCTTTGTAAACAACATTATGGGTTAACTATTATTTTTGTGTGCTTTGCTTGAATGAACCGTGAAAGCTTGGTAGTATTATTAATGGCATTCACTTGATAAAAGGGTAGGAGTTAATTGAATCTATCATTGCTTCTTAATCTTGCGCACTTGAATGGTAGCGTTACATTAAAGTTGTTGCAAGTATGAAAGTGTTGTCATTGATGTCAACTGGTTAACTGGTTCTCAACTAGTTGTTGTTGTCATTGATGTCATGGATAATGGTTATTAGCTGTATATGTCGAGGATATTGAGAAAATTGTAAAGGAAAAAATTGCAACTGCTCAGTTGTTGCTCCGAGATTTGCTCCTATGTTCGTGTGGTTCAGATATGTTGATCATGGTTGTTGGAAGGTGCTATATCCAAGATTTGGGCTTTTAGATCGTTGTACAATGTGAGTTATGTTCACCAGTTGTGAACTGTGTTTTTCAATGTATCTCACTGAGGTCCGGGAGGAATGTAGTTGCTCCGGATTTCCTCTTGTTCGAGTCTTATGACTTGTTCTAGAGTTAAGCTGCTATGATCGTGTTAAAGATAATTTTGTCATCTGGAAGGATTTGATTGTGTTAAGGTTGTGTGCTTAATTGACTTATGTGTTCTACACTGGTTTGGCCGACCTTGTGTTTAGCACTACTTTCGAAGCTTATGGAAGCATGTTGCAACGTGTGTTTGGATTGCCCTCATTCTAACTCCACCATAGAATGTTTTGGCGCCTACCTAATTTGAGTTTGTAAATGCAAATGGTGTGTGGTCGACTTTGGATATGTTTCAAAGTTGAAGATGGTACAACTATTAGATGAGATATTGGTGAAACGTGGTGCAAAGAAATTGAGCAAGATAGATGCGAATTAGTGTGTGTAATGTGAGTTGGTGCAAATCAGTGCAAAGTCTAATTGCTGAATTTTCGAAAGCAATGAGCTGAAGGTGTACTCAATCATTCAACCATGTTTGCAAGTGTTTGAGCGAATTGTGGTGGAAATCTCTATTGCATGAGATCGTCTTCTTTGTGTAACATATCTCTTCTATCTTCTTTGTATTTGTGTGGTAGTGAGCCCTCCGAGTGGTTAACACTTGTTGGACAACGAGTCTTGATCCAGACAATGAGTACTATTTTGGTAATGAGCCTTCTCCGACAGTGAGCCTTTGTAATCGATTTTGATATTCTTTATATTGTGAGCTAATCCTCACCATGGTTTTTTGCATGAGATCATCTTCTTTGTGTAACATATCTCTTCTATCTTCTTTGTATCTGTGTGGCAGTGAGCCCTCCGAGTGGTTAACCCTTGTTGGACAGTGAGTCCTGATCCAGACAATAAGTACTATTTTGGTAGTGAGCTTTCTCCGACAGCAAGCCTTTGTGATCGATTTTGATATTCTTTATATTGTGAACTAATCCTCACCGTGGATTTTCCCTCATTGAGTTTTCCACATAAATTTGGTGTTATTGTGTGTGTGTGATGCTTTTCAATTTCTACCTTTGCACTTAATGATTAATCATACAAGCAAAGTAAAGGATTTGTGATTTGTTTAATTTCCAGTGAAAAGTTTTAAAGGTTAAAGTTTGTCACAACTGATTCACGCGCCCCCCCCCCTCAATTGTCTTGTTCAACAATTGGTATTAGAGCTTGGTTCCTTGGAGAGAAGCTTAACTGCTTAAGGAAGGTCCAAGATGGCAAGCAAAATCACTTTTGCATGTCCTAGGTTCGATGGAACTAATTATGCTATCTAGAAAATACAGATGGAAGGATATCTGGAGTATTGTGGATATGATGTTGAAACAACTTATAAGACTGCTTACACTCCTCTGGCTAATGGTCTGAGTACAGTTGATGAAATCAAGGCGCATGAAGCAAACAACAAGGCGAAGTTTATTCTGAAGAATAGTCTTTCACATTCCAAGTTGATTAAGGTACAAAATCTAAAGACTGCTAAACAAGTCTGGGATGCTTTAGAAAAAGATGCACAAAGGAGATAAAAAGGTCAAAGAAGCAAAGTTGCAGAATTTGGAGGCACAATTTGAGGTCCTGCATATGTTTGAAGATGAGAACATTAAATCTTATGTACTGAGAGTGGATGCGTTGGTAGCTGAAATGCGAAGACTTGGTGCTATAGTAGATGAATCCAGGATTGTGAAGAAAATTCCTAGAACTCTTCATGATGCATACAATGAAAAGGTATCTGCGATTGAAGAATATGTGGACTACAAGACCTATACTAAAGATCAGTTATTGGGAACTCTAACATCTTATGAGATGAGAAAACCAAATTTGAGAAAAGGATCCAAACCAGAAACTACTTTCAAGGCTACAAGAGCTGAAGATTTGAATGAAAAGAATCTTGATGAAGTAGAAGCTAACTTTGTGAGAAGAATGAAGAAAGGCTCCGGCAAGTATGAAGGTAAGTTACCCTTTAAATGCTTTAGTCGTGGAGGAATAGGTCATTATGCTTCGAGATGTCCAGAAGGAGCAAAGAGGAACAAACAAAGATTTGATAGAGAAAACAAAGGCAAAAAGATCAACAAAGCATACTATGTGAATGAGAATGCTAGTATTTCTGATGAAGATTCTGATTATGGAGATTTTGATGACAATGAATGCTTGTTCTTGGCTATAAAAGA
Source organism: Sequoia sempervirens (assembly GCA_007258455.2). Classification (NCBI taxonomy): domain Eukaryota; kingdom Viridiplantae; phylum Streptophyta; class Pinopsida; order Cupressales; family Cupressaceae; genus Sequoia; species Sequoia sempervirens. Next base: position 958,905,817 of record VDFB02281492.1, on the reverse strand, counting down.
TGAACTTACTTCTGCTAAATCTAAAAAATAGGTGAAGGAATGTCCTTCGGAGAAAGAGAAAGAAGATATTGTAATCTCTGCCCTACATGCTAAACAAGAAAAGAACTATTGGGTTGTTGACAGTGGTTGCTCACATCACATGACCTATGACAAAAGTAAGTTTGTTAAACTTGAAAAATATGATGGAGGCTTAGTTATGTTTGGAGATGATACTAGTGCTAAAATTTGTGGGATAGGTTCAGTAAGTTTTGATGGCAAGCATAATACTGATGATATCTACTATGTTAAGGGTTTAAGGCATAATCTCTTAAGTGTTGGACAAATGTGTAGTAAAAGATATAATCTTGTATTTTAGGATGAGAGATGTGAAATCAAGAAAGGATCCGGAACAATGATTGTTGCAAGAAAGAAGTCTAAAGGAAATATATATCAGCATAAGGGATGGGCGTTGCTTTATGACTCAAATTAATGACAATTGGTTATGGCATCGGAGAATGTGTCATATGAACTTTGATAACTTGGCAAGGATCAATGCAGTGCAAGCCATGAGAGATTTACCAAGGATTACAAAGCCTGTTAATACCATTTGCGGGAATTTTCAGTTTGGAAAACAAGCGAAAAACAACTTCAAATCAAAGAAACAATCTACTATTGGACTACTGGATTATACATGGGTTACTTTTCTTAGAGAGAAATCTGATGCATTAGATAGATTCAAGACATTCAAAGCCATCGTAGAGAATGAAGTAAATTTGAAAATAAAATGTTTGAGGTCTAACAAAGGTGGTGAATTCACCTCCCATGAGTTTAATATGTTTTGTGAAGTTCATGGAATAAAAAGATAGTCATCTGCTCCTAGAACTCCTTAGTAGAATGGAGTTGTTGAAAAGAAAGAATAGAACAATTCAAGAAGCTGCTAGATCAATGATTACTAAAGTTGGTCTATCGGAAGTTTACTGGAGAGAAGCTATTCACATTGCCGTTTATGTGTTCAATCGAGTTCAAACAAGAGCTAACAGTACTAAGACCCCCTATGAGCTATGGTGTGGAAGAATTACTACTGTTAAGTATTTCAAAGTATTTGGAAGCAAATGTTATATCAAACAGGATGAAGAAAATTTAGGGAAGTTTGATGCTAGAAGTGATTAAGGTACCTTCCTTGGATATTCTACTAGAAGCAAAGCTTACAGATGTTTCAATAAAAGATTGAGAAAAATTGTAGAAAGCACAAATGTCAAGGTTGATGAAACAATGAAGATTTCAATTGAAGTTGATGGACATGTATCTGATGAACTTGATTGTGTAAGCATTGAAGAAGTTGTGGGAGAACAAGAAAAGTAGAATGAAGAAGAAGAAGCTCTGGTGGTGTCCCCTAAGACACCTAGATATGTGTAGAAGAATCATTCAGAAGATCAAATCATTGGAGACAAGAGGAAAGGAGTACTGACAAGAAGCAAAGCTGCTGCTTGTGAGATAAATTTGTGTTTACTTTTTGAGATTGAGCCAAAAACCATAAGTGAAGTATGTAAAGATGAGTATTGGATGGAAGCTACGAAAAAGGAACTTATGCAAATTAAGAAGAATCAAACTTGGGAAATGGTCCCTAGACCGGCAGATAAAAACATAATTGGATCAAAGTGGGTATTCAGAAACAAGTTGAATGAGAATGGAGAAGTAGTTAGAAATAAAGCAAGGCTTGTGTGTAAGGGTTACTCACAAGTAGAAGGTATAGATTTTCAGGAGACTTTTGCTCCGGTGGCAAGAATGGAAGCTATCAGAATGTTTTTAGCGTTTGTTGCTCATAAGGATTTCAAGGTCTATCAGATGGATGTTAAGTTTGCATTCTTGAATGGTGAGTTAGAGGAAGAAGTCTACATGGAACAACTAGAAGGATTTCAGTTGTCAAAACAATTGGATATGGCTTGCAGATTGAAAAAGGCTTTATATGAATTGAAGCAAGCTCCTAGAGCTTGGTATGCAAGGCTTGACAGATATTTGATTCAGCAAGGTTTCAACAAAGGTACAGCAGTAATCTTTATTTTAAAATTGAAAATGACAAGATCTTGATAGTGGTTGTATATGTTGTTGACATTATCTTTGGAGGAAATGAAACTATGTGCAAGATGTTCGCTGAAGAAATGCAAAAAGAATTTGAGATGTCTATGTTTGGAGAGATGAATTTCTTTCTTGGGCTACAAATTAATCAAACAGAGAAAGGGGTCTTTATTTCATAGTCAAAGTATGCAAGAGAAATGTTGAAAAAGTTTAGGATGGATGGTTCCAAACCAGTATGCACTCCTGTGGTGACTAGTTGCAAATTGAGTAAAGATGATGATTCACCTAAGGTTGATCAGAGCATGTACAGATCTATGATTGGAGGTTTGTTGTATTTAACTGCTACTAAATCGGAAATCATGCATGCAATTTGTCTTGTGGCTAGATTTCAAGAAGACCCTAAAGAAACACATGTTGTTGTTATTAAAAGGATATTTAGATATTTGAATGGCACTCCGGATTATGGATTGTGGTATCCTAGGGATATTGATTTTACACTAAGTGCTTATACAGATGCAGATTGGGTTGGTTGTGTTGATGACAAAAAGAGTACAAGTGGTGGTGCATTCTTTCTTGGTTGCAGATTGGTGGCTTGGTTGAGTAAAAAGCAAGATTCAATTTTTTTATCTACTACTAAAGTTGAGTATATTGTTGTTGCATCTTGCTATACACAAATTTTGTGGATGAGATAGACATTGAAAGATATCAGAGTAATGTATGATGATCCTATTTCTATCTTCTGTGATAACACAAGTGCAATTAACATTTCAAAGAATCCAATGATGCACTCAAGGACAAAGCATATATCTATCAAGTATCACTTTTTGAGAGAAAAGGTTGTGGGAAATGAAGTAAAGCTCGAGCTACAAAGGATCAAGTGGCTGACATATTTACGAAGGCTCTTCCTAAAGATACTTTTGAGTATCTCCAGGAGAAGTTAAGGGTCATTGCCCCTCCTTTTTTGAACTAGATGCATATGGAGATGCATCAGTCCAATGGATCTATGGATCTTTCTTCTAAACTGATGTTTTGGTGGCTACCTCTCAAGGGGAGTAGATAGTGTCATGTGTTGTCATTGAAAGAGTATTTTATTCTTAATGTCAAAGGGGAAATCAATGTAAAATATCTTTTGCCTTTGCCATTGATGTCAAAAGGGGAGAGAAAGATGTGAAAACAAGAAAGTATCATGTGAAAAAGAGTATCTACTAAGGGGGAGAAAGTAAAATCATGAGAAAGTGTGTTCAGAACTGTTGTGTTGTCTTTGATGGTTTTTTACATCATGTGTTGCCATCAATGACAAAGAGGGAGATTGTTGCAAGTATGAAAGTGTTGTCATTGATGTCCACTGGTTAACTGGTTCTCAATTAGTTGTTGTTGTCATTGATGTCATGGATAATGGTTATTGGTTGTACATGTTGAGGATATTGAGAAAATTGTAAAGGAAGAGATTGCAGGTGCTCAATTGTTGCTTCGGGTTTTGCTTCGAGATTTCCTCCTATGTTCGTGTGATTCAAATATGTTGATCATGGTTGTTGGAAGGTGCTATATCCAAGATTTAGGCTTCTAGATCGTTGTACAGTGTGAGTTATGTTCACCAGTTGTGAACTGTGTTTTTTAGTGTATCTAGCTGAGGTCTGGGAGAAATGTAGTTCCTTCGGATTTCTTCTTGTTCAAGTCTTATGACTTGCGGTTCTAGAGTTAAGCTGCTATGATCATGTTAAAGATAATTTTGTCATCTAGAAGGATTGGATCATGTTAAGGTTGCATGTGCTTAATTGACTTATGTGTTCTACATTGGTTTGGACGACCTTGTGTTTAGCACTACTTTCGAAGCTTATGGAAGCGTGTTGAAGCATGTGTTTGGGTCGCCCTCATTCTAATTCCACCTTAGAATGTTTTGGCACTGACCTAATTTGAATTTGTAAACGCAAATAGTGTGTGGCCGACTTTGGATTTGTTTCAAAGTTGAAGATGCTATAAATACAGGATGAGATATTGGTGAAACGTGGTGCAAAGAAATCGAGCAAGATAGATGCGAATCAGTGTGTGTATAATGTGAGTTGGTGCAAATTAGTGCGAAGTCTAATTTTTGAGTTTCCGAAAGCAATGAGCTGAAGGTGTACTCGATCATTCAAGCATGTCTACAAGTGTTTGAGCGAATTGGGTGGAAATCTCTATTGCATTGAGATTGTCTTCTCTATGTAACATATCTCTTCTATCTTCTTTGTATCTGTGTGGCAGTGAGCCCTCCGGATGGTTAACCCTTGTTGGACAGTGAGCCCTGATTCGGACAATGAGCTTTCTTCGGCAGTGAGCCTTTGTAATCGGTTTTGATATTCTTTATATTGTGAGCTAATCCTCACCGTGGTTTTTCCCTCATTGGGTTTTCCACGTAAATCTGGTGTTATTGTGTGTGTGATGTTTTTCAGTTTTTGACTTTGCACTTAATGATTAATCATACTAACAGAGTAAAGGATTTGTGATTTGTTTAATGTCCGGTGAAAATTTTAAAGGTTAAAGTTTGTCACAACTAATTCACCCCCCCCCCTCTCTCAATTGTCGTGTTCAACAAAAGCTTCATTTGATTTGGACAATTGGCAAACCTACATCACTATATTGTTGAAACTTCTTTCAAAAAACAAAAAAGCTTAAGGGTATCCTTCACCTACGTTTAGAATACTAGCTTCATTGTTTGGTTATTTACTTGATTTTTATTGAAGTCGCCATTCGATATATTCTTCAAAATGCTTTGCTTGAGGGTCAATATTTTGACCTTCATTCATGCCTTCATTGATAAATCATTCAAAGTACAAAGTATGACTATTGCAGTCTTCTTTGGGTATACATCAATGTTCCATGTTAGAATTGTGAATAAACACGAGATGTAGGATCAAACAATGAACAAAAACACCTTCTACGCAAGAGTTGCAAACAATAATCTGCTATATCATCAACTAGAAAAACTTACAAAATGAACCTCAATAGCCTTCAAGGAGATCAAGAGATAATACAATAAGGGTGAGTGTTTTATAGGAGCAACCCTAAATGATAAAAGATTAGATCGTGACAAGTGTCGTCATCCTGTGTGATGGCACATAATGATCTAATAAAAGCTCACTCTAGTTAACAAAAAAAAAGCACTCCTAAGTTTAGCATAAGTGCATGAAATGAATTAGACTAATAATCAATTAAAAACTTAGTGTTTTTTTTCTATTAACTAGAGTGAGCTTTTATTAGATCATTCTATCTCGTCACTCAAGATGATGACACTTTATGATCTAATCCTTTATCATTTAGGGTTGCTCCTATAAAGCACTCACCCTCATTGTATTCTCTCTTGATCTCCTTGAAGATTCTTGAGGTTCATTTTGTAGGATTTTCTTGTTGAAGATATAGCAAATCATTAATCGTAACTCTCTTTGTGTGGAAGGTGTTCTTTTTTGTTGTTTGATCTTGCGTCTCGTTTTTATTCACAATTCTAACATGGTATCAAAGCATAGATTCAGTGAACCCCATCTCTATTTTTGAGTTTTTTTGTTTGAAAAAAACATCCTACAAGCTTTGATATAAAAAAAATTGCCTCCAAGACTCTTGCTATATCCTCAACAAGAAAATCTTACAAAATGAACCTCAAGAGTCTTCAATGAGATCGAGAGATAATACAATGAGGGTGAGTGCTTTATAGGAGCGACCCTAAATGATAAAGGATTAGATCATAACAAGTGCCATCATCTTGAGTGATGAGACAAAATGATCCAATAAAAGCTCACTCTAGTTAGTAGAAAAAAGCACTCCTAAGTTAGCTTAAGTGCATGAAATGAATTAGACTAATAATCAATTAAAAATTAATTAATTATTAGCTGATGCATGATTACTTTTAACATTCCATGCGGATGCGTACCCCCCCCCCAAAAAAAAAAAAAAAATCATGTTGTTTCTAGGACAAGGACATTTTTGGGACATGGGGACTTGAGGGAAACATTCCCCCACCATCCTACCACCAATATTGCCAACCCCAAGGATGTTTTTGAGACATCCCCCTAGTTTGGGGATGGCTTGGGGACTTCAGGATATCCCCAAGACATCCAAGGGACTCTCCCTTGACCGTCCTCGAGACTTCCAAGCATCCCCCATGGCAAGAAAATGAAGTCAATATGTTTTTAAAAATCAAAAAATATTTTTAATCTTCATGCCATAAACCCTAACCCTACTGGTCTATGGGCCCCACCCAAACCCTAAGCACTCACAAAAACTTATAAACAACCATCTAAACCTCATTCCAGATCACTCCTAAGTTTCAAAAATAGTAAGGACTTGGTGTTGCAAAAAACAAAGTGATAAGTTATAAAAATAGCATGTGCCATAAACATTTGTGTGCTATTAAAGGCCTTAATTTGCATTGCCCCTCGATACTACACCTCTACACTACTGGTTCAGCCCCCAAACCACCACCACCCTACCACTATCCCACTATCATCCCCTCGCTATCCCAAATTTGGGCCCTTGGTCCCCCCATCCCAAGACTCCATGGAGCATAGGTTTCATTTGCATTCAAATGCCTTATTGCAACTCGATACATTATTTAGTATGCAATGTACAATGCTTTTATTCTATGGCTTCTATTTGATTCATTATGGTTACTACCACTCATTTTATAGTTTGGTGATTTCATTTATGAGGATGATCTCAACTTGGAGTGAACCAAGTACAACTTCTTAATTGTTTCTTAAATGGTGAGATTATGGAAACTAATATAGGGTTGTCGCAAGATAGATCTAAGCTAGCATCAAGGTAACCTAGGGGGATGAATGGAAGGCACAAGCTCTTTATCATTTGACCAAATTAATAAAATGCAGAGTTGCGGGATATGCCACCCCCTCCCCCCGTATGTCTACCACCATACCTAATACGACGCAGATATCATGGCATATTTTTAGTTTCACATGATTCGTAGGGATTCGGATGCCCAAAAACTTGCCCCAAATCTTAACATAACTGCTATAAAATCAAAATATTACAAAGAAAAAACTGATTTTTTTGTTATAAATATAAACTTATGTATAGACCAAGTCGGAATGAATACGTACAACATTCACATTTTTTCATGGGCATTTTTCTTGCTACTAGCGCGACGCCAAGGAAGGAGTGACTTCACTATGCCATTAAGTATGAATTTACCACTGGTTCCCCAATCATCTCTATTCCAAAAGTGAAACCTATGTTTTCTAAAACTATAGAATGGATAAATCCCCTACCATGCCATCTGCTATTAAATGAGTTTTTATATTGCTCTATGAACAAAGTGTAGCAAAACTAAATCTATAATTTTCATCATATTTTAATACTAATAAATGTAAATAATTGATTTTATGTAGGAAAACTAAAAGCCATCAAATATTTGATTTTCACCATTCTAAATAATTTATATTTATTTTTCAATGTCTTTATAATAAATTATACTGTATTATAATTTTGATGGAATCCAATAATAGTTATATGCTCTATTTATTTGATTTATCTTTATTTTTCTTTATTATAATTTTTAATTTTTAATTTTTAATTATGGTTTAAAAATTAAAATTAAGATTTAAAAAATTAAATGTGAGTAAATTTTTATTTTTAAATTTAAATTATTATTCTTTATATTTAAATATTAGTGTTTTAATATATTTTTAATTAATTATATTTATAAATATTTTATTTATTTTAAAATTAATTTAGATTTAAATTTGAGCATTACTTGTGAAAATAATTATAGATTCCTAGTTGGTATATTTTTGTAAAATTATATTTAAAATTGTAAATATTAAATATATACTATAAATTATTAAAGTTGGATACTTAAATCAATTTATAATAGTGTTACCCCGAGTTTCCAAGACGGGGACAACAAGGGATGGCAGGACGAGTCCGCAAGTCTCCGATTTTTGAAGCCAATTTTGGGGACAGCGTATAAAATATAGGAAAATTTTAAATATATAGGGAAATTTTAAATATTCATATGAAAACATGGATAAAGCATGCATATATACATTATAGAAACTTAGCATATAACATTTGTGTTAAGAATTCAATCAATAGCTGCCATATAGTTTTTCTTTCAATTATGATATGAAAATCAAAATAAAAAACACAGAGTACACTGCTGCCGTCCCCTAGCCATCCCTTGTCCATCCCCGAGACGTCCCTAGGTCGGGGACGGAGGGATTTAGACCCGAGGACGCATCCCCAGGTAACAATGATTTATAATAATTTGTTTTATAAATACAATTTATAATTATTTATGTTTGATAATTTTATTAAAATTTTAATTATTACAATATATTAATCATGGCTTCATCATCATCCGATGTCAAAGCATCAAAAAAAAATGACAAGTGAATCAAACCAAACCCTAGATCTCCATTAGAAAATGTCACCATTCTTGACAAAATTCAAGGTGGTGGAGATCATATACAAACATGTCGTGAGTGTCTAAGAGATTATAGAGGTTCCCATAACAGTGATAGGGTGTGTTGTATGTCCTAATCCAAATGTTGATGGCCATCCAAGGAAGAGGTTGTCACCTACAAAAATTGCAAAATATCAAAAAGAACAAAATGAAGTTGATAATTGTGTTCAAGCATCAAAACAAAGGTCAACTCAAAGTCTAGACCCCCTTTGCATCTAAAATCAACTTTAGGGCCATCTACAAGTCATAAGAGGAGCAATATAGGACCTCTTGAAAAAACATTTAATTTGCAAAGTCGAGAGGATATAAATCAAAATATTGCATGTTACTTGTATGCAAATGGAATTGCATTTAATGTGGTGCACTCTCCATATTGGCAAGAGATGGTTAGGTCAAATAATGAGGCACAAAAAGGATACAAGAGCCCAAGCTATGAGAAGGTTTGTGCCACCCTTTTGGATAAACAAAATGGCATTATTGATAGGCAATAGCAGGTGATTTGAGCTTCATAGAAAATCTCAAGGATTTATATGATTTGTGATGAATGGAAGGACACAACAAATAGGCCACTAATCAATGTAATTGCAATGAGCCCAAAGGGGGCAGTGTTCTTGAAAGCAATGGAATGCAAGGCTAATGAAAAAGATACCCAATTTATTGCCAATATTCTAATTGAACCAATGGGGGCCAAAAAATGTTGTTCAAGTGATCACAGATAATACAAAAGTATGCAGAAAAAAAGGGTTGGTGGTGGAAGCAAGGTTTCCAAACATTAGGTGAACTCCTTATGCAGTTCATTCTCTGAACTTAAAGCTACGAAATATTGGCAAAATTCAATGGATATAAAAGATTTATGAAGAAGCCAAAAAATTAAAATGTTTATTTCTAATCATCACATGTCACAAGCCATTTATAGACAATTTGCTAAGTTAGAGTTGTTTAAGGTAAGTTTTGTTTTGTACAAAGTAAAGAATTAAATCGTTACATGAAGGGTTGAGAAAGGACCTAATGCAATCAAAGTTCTATAATGCTCAAATAACACTTGATGCATTACAAAGTAACTCGACCGCAATATGATGCACAAGATATGTCTGCACACCCTATTATGTTCAAATCTGATCAAATAACACTTGAGGCAGAATAAGTAAACACTTGGAAAGGCTTAGTAAGTCTTATCATACTCGAGCTTCATAATTATCAAGTAACACTTGATTATTCGCATACACTTGATTCATGCATGTTTGATGTACTCAGTCAAGTGACACTTGCCACAATGCAAGGTACAGTGATTGACCAAGAGACCCTTGGCTATGCAGTGAAAGGGAATCAGTCAAGTAATACTTGACACCTGCATGAGTTTCAATTAGTACACTTGATAATTGTGTAACTTTGAATGCAGTAAGCTAAATAGACCTGTTAACTCGATGTATTGAGTTTCAGAAACCAAGGTCAACTCTAACTATCATTGGAGATATGTACAACACCTCCAAGGAAGTGGGATCTTAATCCGATCTGCTTTCTGTGAATCTGGTGTTTATCTCTTAAAGTTCCATAGAGGTAAACTTGATTGTGAGATGCAATATGTGCTTTTACTACAAGTCTTGCCTTAGAAAATAAATAATTGAAGTTATGATGTATGAATTTGAAGGTTACTGCAGCAATGCTTTCTCTCATGCATAACTCTCAGTTAATTGAATGAAAGAAAGATATCTGTTATGCATCTTCAGAAGTGTATATGTTTCACTACTAGCCGCATCCTCCTCTAATACTAGGAAGTGGTGTTGACTCTGCCAGTCTGTCCCGAACAGATCTAAGAGACAAATAAAGATCTGTGACATCTGCATAGTGAGATGCTACACACCCTTTCCCTACTTGTGAATCATGTATGTGTTCCCTTGAGGGCTTCCCCACCTCATGTTGAGCTAGTCATAACTAGATGAAGTCACTTTTTCTCTTTTTCAATTTTAAAACATGCTGTGTATATTGTTTGATGCCTCAAGTGTCTCAGGTACTTTAGCTTTCAACTTCTCTTTTTCTTTCCCGTTTGCCTCATACTGCACGGTTTACTAGTCTCATTCAAGTTGATTGGCTTGAGTCTTCATATCCTCAATTATACTGCTATAGGTCAATGACTCCTCATCCAACTACTTGCTCAAATATGTCACTTGTCATGTTGCTGCCAACTCAGTTTCTTCTTCAAATCAGCGTGGTTTTTTATCTGTCCCAAATGTTATTTCTCATCAATGTCCGGATGATATGCAATGCAATAGTTCATGGTTTGACACCCTCCCACGCAAAAGCTACCAGCAGTTTCTGCAGCTTTTGATTCTCAAAGGCAATCTTCTCAGTACATTGATTATTCATTATAGAGTTAGTTTATAATAAATTACTGTTGACTTTCCATAAACAAAAAGTGTGAATAACTATTGCTATCCATGTAGGATGGTGCATTGTACCTTATTTTGGAAATATACAATTGTTCGGCTTCATAATCACCTGCTGTGACCAACAATCAGGCTTGTGATTTTAGCAGAAATACTTTATGGAGAGCATATTCATTCATATATGAACTCTCATGGCACAAAGTACCTGTGTTGCTGCCATATTAATTATTAGGATATAAGATTGCCTCAACTTCTCATATACATAACAAAACCTCCGCCACCTGTGGCAGCTGGTCTCATCATCCTCAAATATCTGGAAATGGTCATGTTGACCATGCCACTCTGTCCTAATCAGATCTAAAAGACAAAAAAGGCTATGTCATGTCTGCATGGGGAGTTGCTACTATTACACAAGTAATTGGTAAATAATTGATGTATTAAACAATGAGCAAGACGCTCAATAAATAGTTTACAAGATTTACAAAAAACGGAAAGTTTCTAAAAAGAAACTCCAGATAAGATTGGAGACGATCTTATCACTAAATTACAATAATTTACAATATTGAGCATTAATAAACATTATTTTAATACCCTCCCTTAATGCTCAATCTATCTACTACACCAAGATGCCCCCTGAATTTCACAAACTTATCTGTACTGAGCGACTTGGTGAGAATATCTGTTGTCTGATCCTCTGTCAGAACATACAGCAACTGAACTGATCCATCTTCAACCAGCTTTCGAATGAAATGACAGTGAGTTTCCACATGCTTGGTTCGCTCATGGAAGACCGGATTCTTGGCAAGTTTGAGAACTCCCTGATTATCACAGAACAAGGGAGTCGGACCTGCTTGAGATATTTGCATATCCGCAAGCATTCGGCGAAGCCAAACTGCCTCACATGCTGCTTTTACTGCTCCCTAATACTCTGCTTCTGTCGAGGAGAAAGCCACTGCCTGCTGCTTCTTACTAGTCCATGTGACTGCACCGGATCCCAAACTGAACGCATACCCAGATGTTGATTTCCTGTCATCAACTGAACCTGCCCAATCTGAATCTGTGAACCCACTGAGTTTAGGATCGTGACTCCGAGTGTACAAGAGTCCAAAATCAGGAGTGCCCTTCACATAACGCAACACACGCTTCGCTGCTACCCAATGATCAGCCTTGGGGGCTGTCATGAAGCGTGATATGTAGCTCACTGCAAAACTCAAGTCAGGTCTAGTAGCAGCAAGATAGATGAGGCTGCCCACTAGTTGCCTGAACAATGTTTCATCTACCACAAGTGAATCGGACTTAGCGACAACTTAAGCCCTTTTTCCATAGGTGTGGAGGCAGGTTTGCAATCCTGCATTCGAACTTATCCAGAAGACTTCGAGCATACTTGGACTGGGAGATGAAAATGCTGCTCTCTGTCTGCCAAACCTCAACACCTAAACAATAATGTAGGAGGCCCAAGTCTGTCATGTCAAAAGTTTTGCACAAGTCCTGTTTGATCTCAGTGATCAACTGTATCGAACTGCCAGTAATGATCAAGTCATCCACGTAGACAACAACAAGCAAAATCTCATTACCAGTATTCTTGACATACAGGTTCGAGTCAGATGGACTCCTCTGAAAGCCATGATTTGTGAGGTATGTGTCAATTTTTATGTACCAAGCCCGAGGAGCCTGTTTCAGGCCATAGAGTGCTTTGACCAATCTGCACACCTTTTGTTCTTGACCAGCAACTTTGAAACCTGGAGGTTGCGTCATGTATACTTCCTCCTTCAACTCACCATTGAGGAAAGCACTCTTCACATCCATCTGATGGACCTTCCAACCAAATTGGGCTGCTAAGGCAAGGACGAGCCGTATGGTACTCATTTTGGCTGTAGGAGCAAAGGTCTCCTCATAGTCAATGCCTTCTTTCTGTGAGAACCCTCGTGCAACCAGACGAGCTTTGTACTTGTCAAGGGTTCCGTCAGCTTTGTATTTCACCTTGTACACCCATTTGCAGCTAATGGGCTTCTTACCTGAAGGAAGATTGGAAAGGACCCAAGTGTGATTCTTCTAAAGACTCTGGTATTCTAATTCCATCGCCTTTTCCCACTCAGGTATCCCTTTTGTTTATGTTGGCCATGAGAGCAAAATTCACTATAGACTATTGTTTTCTCTTGTTTCTGGATGATCTACCCTCGATGAGCTCATTAGCACGAAGATCACTGATAGTCTTAGCCCACCATTTCGGCCAGAGAGTAAAAGTGCCAACATCAGATGTAACAGGTGGAGCTGGATCTAGTTGTGGATCGGGAACAGGTTCAACAGGGTGATGTTCATTATCATCTGGAGGAAACTCAGGTTGAGCATCATCAAAGACTAGGTCTTCGTCATCCCTCCCATCAGGTGAACCTAACGGAAGTCGAACGCCCATATCAGGAGCCTGTAGAGGCTGATCCTCAGAATGTTGAACAGGTGAAGAAGAGTGAAATGGACCTCGTTCCTCATCAAAGACAACATCTCGACTGAAGATAAGACGATCAGTGTCTATATCAATCAGCCTGTATGCCTTGTGGTTGCCATTGTACCCTGTGAACATGAGTTTCTGGCTCTTGAAGTCCAGCTTAGTGCGCTTGGCCTTTGGAATCCAAACATACACAAGAGAGCCGAAAACCTTGAAATGACTGATCCTAGGTTTGCGACCAGACCAAACTTCCTCAGGAGTCTTCCCCTTAACAGCATGAGTGGGTGACCTATTAAGGAGATAAACTGAAGTATTGACTGCTTCTGCCCAAAACTTGGTAGGAACACTCCTGTGTTGCAACATGGAGCGAGCCATCTCAACAATCGTACAATTGCGTCGCTCTACAACACTGTTTTGCTGAGGAGTGTAGGGTGTGGTCAACTAACGTTTTATCCCATGAGTATCACAGAAGTTGGAGAATGCACTAGAACAGAATTCCCCCCCATTATCTGACCTAAGAGTTATGATATAAGAACTAGACTCTTTTTCAACCAAGGCCTTAAACTTCTGAAATACATTAAAAACCTCTGATTTCTGTTTAAGAAAGTACACCCACATTTTCCTACTATAATCATCAACAAAAAGTAGAAAGTACTTGCAACCAGTTACAGAAGAAATAGACATAGGGCCACAAATATCAGCATGAACTAATTGAAGTACCTTAGAAGCCCGCCAAGAGTCGCCATCCTTGAACGGTGTGATGCTGCTTCCCAGCCTGACAAGCACCACAAACACCCTGATGCTAAGTCAATGTCGTAAGCCATCTACAAGTCCCTCCCGAGCAAGCCGAGAGATAGTGCATGTTCAAGTCTGTACCTGGTGCCAAAGACGGTGATAAATTTCTAGTCCATAACTCGGAGAATCACCGTCCACAAGCCAAGGCCATGATCCTCTATCCCAACGCCACCAGCGAGTTTCTCGATCAACAATCGAACATCTATGCGAGCTGAATACCACATCCATCTGGGGAGAATGCCGCATAATCTGACTGACTGAGAGAAGATTGAGCTCGATATCAGGTACATAATACACGTTGAGGAATATGAGATCCCTCCCGCCAGATTGAACCTGAACAGTGCCTGTGCCGACAACTGTGTATTCCTCGCCTCCTCCAAAAATCACTGAGTCAGTGCAAGGGGAAAAGTTTGTGAACCAGTCACGCCTATGTGAGAAATGACGCGAGGCACCAGAATCTATGTACCAAGTAGAGGATTTGACATGGTCTGCAGGCCTTTTTGCCATCAGTGCATAAAAGGCAGATTCCTTTTGCTCAGAGTGTTGGGCGACATTCACTTTTTGCTGAAACCCTCCCTGCTTCTTTTGCTCAGAAGCCAAACGAGCACGACAATCTTTCTTGATGTGGCCAAATTTATGACAGTAGTTACACTGAACATTTTTCTTCTTCGGGCTGGTGGAGGTCTGACTTGAGCCTTTCTGCTGTGAAGGCTGACCTTTCCCTTGATGCTTCGGATGGGTTTTAGCTGCAAAAGCCTGCTCTGTGGAGGATGATGATTCACTGCTACCAAACTGTTGTCTCCAGCAATCCTGCTGCAACAGGATAGTGCACAGATTTGGAAACTTAAGATCAACATTAGCAGACGTAATGTTGAGAGTCTCTATGAAGTGTTCATAGGACTTCGGTAGACTCTTCAGGGTGATCACGACCATGTCTTCCTCCTCCATTTTCCAACCAATCGCATCCAATTGATCTTTGATCTCCTGGATTTTATTCAGGTGCGCTTGCAGAGTTGTCTTCTCATCCATCATGATAGAAAACAGCATATTCTTCAAGAAAAACGCACGACTTTTGTCGGAAGTTTCATGCAAACCCTTCAAGTGATCCCAGATCTCCGTAGCTAATTTTCCAAGTGGAATCTGAGGGAGCTGATCATCAGTAACCGAAAGCTTAATAAGCATGACGGCTTCATGATTCTGCTCATCAAACTTCTCCTGATCCTTACCCGCTGTTTCGGGACGAGTAGCTTTGCCGAGGATCATCTGATCAAGACAGCGGTATTCAAAAATTGTCAGCATCCGCTGCTTCCAGGTGTTGTAATTTTTGCCATTAAATCTCTGACTTCCCTCCAGCATTAAATTACTTAAACTGGCCATCTTCACGCTTTTCGAGGCACGAAAAACGAAATACTGAGAAGAGGCTGATGCACGAAACTCGAGGCACGAATTCCAATGCAAAAAACAGAGGCAAATACAGGTACAGTCTGCAGAAAGTACAGTGTACTGATGGCACAAAATTCAAGGCACGAAAAACAATGCACCTAGAAAATTCAGAGACCAACCCAGTTGAGCTCTCGAAAAACCCACCAAGAATCTGGAAACGAAAAAAATTTCTGCCTTCAAAAAACGGGTCAAAACCCTAGACGACTTTCAGAATGCCCTAGCCACCATTGACAAACCAGAAAATTGCAGAGAACTAGCTCGAAACCACACAAAATTGTGGCAAACAGGGGAAAGAACCCTAGGCGTCGCCAATAAGAGAGAGATCTTCTATAAAAAATGCGACCAAAAGATAAAATGCGGCCAGAAATAAGAAAAAAATCGCGCTCCAGAAAACGCGTGCCAAAACCAGTGTTCAATCTGCGAAACCAGAACTAGATTTCGCGCCCAGAAAGATCAAGGCACAACCTGAAGATGGAGCTGAAGAAGTCGCGCGAGCGTCTGAAAGAAGATCTCATACAAAAATCCCTTCGCCAAACAAAACGCGAACCAGAGATGAGCCCAAACACAAATCGCGGCACCCGAACAGCAGAAGGTACGAGCTTCAGACAAAAAACGCGAAAAAATGCCTCTAGGTTTGCAAAATCTCCTGCGAATTCTTCCAAAAAAATGCCCACGAAATTTCCAGACAGAAAAAAAATTTGAATTTCTCAAAAAAGCCACGAAGGAATTTCGAAAAAAAAATTCAGAAATTAAGCTCTCAAAAATCTTCGAAAATTTTCAAGAAGATTTTATTAAATTTTTAATTCAATAATCTGAAAAAACCTTTAAAAAGATTTTTATGAATTAAAAATTCAATATTGAGCAAACTGGCTCTGATACCATATTACACAGGTAATTGGTAAATAATTGATGTATTAAACAATGAGCAAGACGCTCAATAAATAGTTTACAAGATTTACAAAAAACGGAAAGTTTCTAAAAAGAAACTCCAGATAAGATCGGAGACGATCTTATCACTAAATTACAATAATTTACAATATTGAGCATTAATAAACATTATTTTAATAGCTACACACCCCTTCTCCACTTGTGAATCACGTATATTTTCATTCTCTCAGTTGCTTCTCTACAACTACTCATGCACGCTAGCCTCAAATAAAAATGCATATGTTCAAAAGTCAATGCACTCAATAAGCATAGGGGACATAGGTTTGGGGTTAAGTGGCTGCTCAAAACTCACGATATTCACAGAATCATTCAAAATGAATCCTCAAGCTAGTGCATGGACTCCATTCATACTGTCACTCACAGCAAAAAAAGAACAAGGATTTGTGCACTTGGTAATAGTTTCCCCATTAATGATCTAGTGGACTCAGTAATCGTAGTAGCTGAAGAGGCAAATAAAATTATGAATCACACAAGACACAGACATAGGAACAGGCAAAAGGAAAACACCAGTGCATGCAGAAACTACAATTTCTTCCTCTGAATCATTAATAGTGGCAACATGAAGCAAAGAGGAAGACCATTGAGGAGTCTAGCCCCTCAAGGGATTCTTGGAAGAGATGGGTGACCTGGGCTACAATCTCTAGGTGAACTATTCTTCATTGAAGAGAGGACCTCCCCCTAGCTATCTTCAAAATCATCTGATCCTATTCGGAAAGTTCAAACAATTACACTCACCATCACCCAAATGAAAGCACCACTTTAGCTTATTCTTTGGTTCTTCTACATGTACTACATCATTTTGCTCCTACATAGCATATGCACCTTGAGTTGTCTAAGTATGGGAATTAGCGAATTTGGTTTGCAACAAAGAAAACTTAATCCCAATATGCTCCCACCTGAAAACAGTAGGTTTCTCCAGATCACAAAGCCAAGATGTCATATTACCAGGTAGTGTACACCTATTCCCATAAAGTGCATCCAAGAAAAAGGCAAACCCATGCATGCATACTTGCAATCCTTGAATCATCCTCATAAGAAAAGTACAATCTTGAATACAATATAGTAGGCCACAAATTCTGAACTACTCCTATAGATAGGCCCTCAAGAGACACTATCAGCCAACTAGGAAAAACAAACAACTCTTGGAGGAATCACAATCTGTCTAAATGCAAAAAAATGGGTTTTCAACCCACTATTCTGATGCCTTACCTGTTTCTCCTGATCCGCAAGGATATTCAGAGCTCAATATTGCTCAAAATATCTATGTTCTTCTGGCCAGGGCTGAGGCACGTTGATTCCTCATCTCACCTCAAGCAACCTAAGAATTTTGTCGAAATCAATGGGTTCATAAAAGATCACTACATGCTTGTCATTCATGATAACTATCAATTTATAATATCTGTATTGTAATTTTTCACCGTCTCTATCCAACTCCTGAAATAATGTCAGTCAAGAACAGACATTAGAGAATCATAATACACTTTGGCCATAATAAAAAACATCTTCAACATGCGATCTGGATGGTGTTCAGTACCATGTCAATTCTTTGATTGGGTGCTTCTTTTCAGAGCCTTCAGTTTCCATAGCATCTTTCACTATCTTGGATCTCTGGTACTTGCCTATGCTATAATGAACCTAGAAACTGCTCTCACCTACACATATGGAATCAGATTTTGAACCTAAATATTGCTAATGCCAAAGGCCACAATCAAATTTCATCCCAAAGGGAGCAAAACCAGTAAAAGGATATTCTCTGAAGGTCTCTTGATTTCACCTAATGAAATCACCCCCGTGCCTAGCTACAGGGTGAGAGAGCCTGACATCAGTCTAATGAAACAACCCATCTTCCCGATCTGATCCCTTTGATTGAAATTGCCATCCACCGCAGCAAAATCCATCAAACTTTGATTTATGCAATTCCCCTCTTGATTTTCTAGCAGATATCTATGTGATACCTGAATGGGTCTGATGGTGAAGGCACATGTACTCTATAGAGGAGGCACAGATTTGAATCCAGAAGGTGGAAGAGTTTGTGCATCTTGTTGAACAATATATAAGGTAAATGGAAAAACATCCCCCTGTGGACTTCCCAAAGTGGGAACTCATGAACCAAATTGGTGTCTCGCTTAGCAGTGACCTAAAAAACTACCTTTACCTTTATGATCATATCTTGCAAAAGTCTTCTCCCATCAATTGTACTTTCTAGCTTCTTCTCTTCAGTCTCAGGCATATGAAAGTCCTCTTTTTCATTCTCATCCCAAGCTAAAGCATTTAAAGTCCTATCCTTGCTTGATATAACATTGTTCATCTGGATCATGGCCTCCTTTTATTCTCCCATCAAACCAGTGATAACTTCCCCCACGCAGTACCATTTCTGATTTGCAGATTTTCCCACCTTGAGTAGCAAGACTGAAACCATCGGTGGCAATCCCATGAGGCCAATAAGGTGGCCTTGATGCCACTCTTATGTACCAAACAGGAACCTGTTGCTAAGGCTTACAAAACTCTAGATCTAATATTTCAAACTTGCAGCTCTGCTACCAATGTCATGGACCAGATCTGGAACTAATAAAACCAAATAAATAAATAAAACAGCTATTGTAAAATGAATGAACTTTTTGGAATGAAAATCTGATTTTTTTCTTTAATAATTGATATCTGAAACTCTAGAAAACACATGAAAGTAAATGAGACAAAAATATATTGTACATCTTAAAATATTTTGAATTTTCAGAAAGTAAACAAAGTAAGAAAAACTTCCCTGAGAAGGAATGGGTCCCAACTTGGCTACACACCCAGAGAAGTATGGGTGCAGGATTTTGTGACAATCAGTCCCAGAGGATCCTGCTCAATGTTTTTCCAACCCACACTCTAAGTTAAGGATTAAAGACCTCTTATAACTCCTACAAACTTAAAGATTTTAGTGCAACCAGCTTACAACTCCTTTTGATGTCTAACGGATCAGTTCTTTGTAACTAAGACTTCCTAATTATCACTGCATAGCTAATGGAGAACAAAACTGATGAATAACTGATGTAAGAATCAATTAATGCATTAGGACATAACAGGCAAATCCCTGCGTAACTGACATTTTCCTTCATAACCAGGTTTTCTGCGTAACTGATTTCATTGATACTCAATTAAATAGGAACACTAGCACTTAACACAAGGGATAAATCCTTCAGGGTTCATAATATGTATGCACTCTGCCAGGGTCTAAGACATCTTTAGGGCCATGGACAGACCAATTTTCCACAAAAATTCTGAAATTTGTACATCATTTTCTCAAAAAAGGCTGTGCAGGATAATCCACTATGCAAACTCAGAAAGACCTTTTGTTGTAAGACTAGATCTTCTGTTCTACCACAAATGTGTGAAATTCAACTTGTCTTTTCAACAATGCAACCCAGAAACTCCATCCAAGAATGAGTAAAGTTTGTGCCCTACCCCCTGCTCCAAAATGGAGCCGATAAATAATACTGAAAATAAGTCCTTGATCATGGCAAGGTAGACTCTGGAAGACAACATACATATTATATACAGAATTGTATTTATTCCTCCTTCAGATTAATCACAATTAACAAAAACCAGTCACTCATACTAATGTTGAAAATGATTCCAGCCTCAAGCATCTTGTCAATTTCATTTAGCCCTCTCTTTGCATATTTTGAATCCATCCTTTAAGTTCTAGGTTGAATTAGTTGTGTGCATGAAACGGATGGATTTTGATGCACAGAGAGTTCAAGAAGCACATGTTCTCTCCAGGTCCAGGCAAATGCATCCCCAAAATCTTTATAAATGCCCATGTCTACAAAATTCTGAGTGGTAAGACACTTTTAAGCCATTTCTAAGACACTTTTTCTATTGGAACCCAAGGAAGGGCAATTTCAGGTAACATAAAGAGAGATCAAATGGACCATTTACCATCATATTCCAAAAGAAAATGTTACTATCAAGAGAGAATTTCTTCTCAGATAGACAGAGGAATTTTGAAAATCATAGGATCTGGGAAAAGGCATAGTAAGCAGATCCAGATGGCTGTCACTGTAATTACACTCTGAATTGGCTATTACAGCTGGAGTTTTTCTGCTTAACTGGGTATACTAAGTCTTTCACTGGATGACGTCTCAAAGTGTTTTCCTTGAGTTGTTTCATTTCTCAGAATTTCAACAATCTAGATTAATTCGGTTCAGTTTAGGTCCTTGGAATCTAGTTTAACTTTATTTGTTATTTTGTAAGGACAACTTAGCATTAGCTAAGCTGAATCTGCAAAATCATATTATATGTGATAATCTAGATGCAACCATGTTCTGAATTAAAATCTGCTAAGGTCCATCTTTGAATTCACATCACATTGCAACTCAGCCTTTTGGTTACATATCACAGAATTTCTACTGATTCACAGATTGTGTCTCCAAGGTAAGAGAACGCTGAATTTGCTAGTTATGAGTAGCTTTTGCTTAAGCACTTTAATCATATTTCTGCTATGTATATTTGAGTAATTTCTGCTGATTCATTTTATATGTCACTTTAAGCAGAATCAGACAATGAAATTAAAATTATCTTGGGAAACTCTGACAAGCAACATAATGGTTTATCAAATTGCTTGATAAGTCTCATCACAATTCCAATTCAATTTTTCTAACATGGTTCTCTAACACTTAGTTCGGGCTGAGTTTTCTACAGGCTTGTTAGCTTTTACGATCAGGAAAACAGCATCCAGTTAACAAGCATAACAAACACTTCTTTCTTCAATATGCACTCACAAGAACACAATTAATGCTCCAAAAAGATTTATACAGAAAAAAAATAAATACATAGCAGTCCTGAAATTTAAATGAGGACATATTACCAACTGGCTTTTTTAAACACTCCTTGGTTGTCCCTTTTATGGCCATTCTTCCAGGAAAGCAGTTCAAATTCACTCTACAAATTATATTTTGAAAAATAAGAAAATCTAAATATGCTGAGAAAACAAAAGGAAGTCTACTCAAGAAAGAAATAGTCATATATGAAGTAAAAATCTAATGTCGATGAATTTTCCTACCCTCTAGTACCAGACTACTGTAGCAGGCAATTGGTTATCCTTTCACTACATAGCCATTAGATCAACCCCTGACCACTAATTCAAGCTGTTGTAGTGCTTGCAAAGCTTGCCCCCTAGTCAAGAGTCAAGAGTACCTACGTGCCAGTTGCAGTCCAAGGGGCCCCAGAAGTTATCATTTACTTTACGTTTATCTGCATACATGAAATTATTTTAAACTCAAAGTATCCTCACAATGTACCTTACCTTATCTCTGATAGTATGAATGTAAATTCAACTCAGGTTTGATGCTATCTTTTCATGGTATAATCTTTTGTGAGCCTAAATATGCCTTTTGTGCTTCATTAGCTCATTCCTGATTGTAAATTAGGATCGATCAAGACCTCTGAGATGCCAGTCAACACTCACAAGAAGAAACCTACGTCATTTCCCAGCTTTAATCTGTTAGACTATTTCTGTATTTCGAGAAAACAATTACTTGGTGTGTGGAGTAAATTTGTCACGATCAGCTAATTGTTTTCTTTTATTTCACAAAAAAAAGTATTAGAAATGGAATAAATCTGTCAGGATCGGTCAAACCCAATAGTCAAAGACCTCTAAGATCCCAGTCAACACCCACAAGAAGAAACCTACATGGCTTGCTAGCTTTAATCTATTAGACTATTTGAAGAAAACATGTGCTTGGAGTAGAGTAAATTTGTCAGGATTAGCTAATTGTTTTCTTTTATTTCACGAACATAAGTAGTAGAAATGGAATAAATCTGTCAGGATCAGTCAACCCCAATACTATAGATCAAGACCTCTAAGATGCCAGTCAACGCCCACAAGAAGAAACCTAAATGGTTTGCCAGGTTTATGATGCTAACTAGCATCCCTTGGACAGATGTAGGTGTCTTCTGAGAATCAACCAACTATGCTCACTCAATAGCCTCTCCACTGCCCTGAATGTAGAAGATCTGTGCATGAGAGAATATTTTTTTGTCATGTAGCCTACATAATCAAAATTAATAATATTCACCCATACTTAACAAATGTGATAGCAAATGAGTTGGGCATTGTGTTTGATTAGCAACCAATTGTCCCTTTAAAGTCCCGGGTGATATTTACGCTTCCCATCTTAATCAAATGAGTTGGACATTGTGTTTGATTAGCAACCAATTGTCCCTTTAAAGCCCAAGGTGATATTTACGCTTCCCATCTTAACCAAATGAACCACTCGCATTATTTTCTTACAGACTGAAAACCTTAAGTTGCCTCTGGACTAGTTTAAACTTGCCCAGCATGTTCTGCTCTGATCCTACTATCTTGTATACCAAGCCACAATGGACCTCAAAAAGGCAGCTACACAGGAGTCACAGCATTTTGGCTTTTGCCTATCTGTTTCTGTCAATAGCATTGCAACCCATCACTAGGAAGACTTGAAGCTGTAGGAACACAGGACATTCATACCAACTAGAAAAGGCAAAGGAAATAAGCTGAACAGTCATGACACCTAGTCCATGGAATGATGGTCAAATGGTCAAGGGATTTCACTCTCTTAGTGGTGATCCAGGTTTGATTTCCTTAGTGAGCATGTCATACAAGATCCAACTTATAAAATGGGTGATTACCAATTGAAAAATATCAGGCAGAGCAGCTACAAGAGTAATCAAAAGGTGTAGAAGCTTCCATCCAAAAAACTACTACTAAAACTGGACACAAAAGAAAGGGTATTTGTCAAAACTGATACTTCCAAACAGACCAGAGAACCATTTAATCTCGGGGAAGAACAATTAAGCACCCATATATTCATTTAATTGTCAAATATCGAAAAAAAAAAGGTAAAGAAGTTTCAACCTACAAAAATGCTGCAAAATAGTGAACGCATTACACTAAAGATTGTTTTTCAAGCTGATAATTCCCAAAAAACCCAATTATCACCTGATGTCAGTAAACAAGATGTAAGCATCCATATAGCCATTCAAGGGACTAAAGAAAAACAAAAGTTACAAAGTTGTTTAGCAAGGAAACTTCAAGCCAAAAATGAACACATTGCACAAAAGATTGATCTTACTGTTACAAGCTGATAATTCTCAACACATCAAAGTCCCATCTGATATCAGTGAGCAACAGCTAAGCATCCATACATCCAATCAATGAACAAATACTAGAAGGAAACAATCCATTAGAGAACTTATTTACCAAGGAAGCTTTAACCCTTAAAAATGCTGCAACATAGTGAACACATTGCAGTGAAGATTGATTGTACAAGCTGATACTTCCCAAAACACCCTAGTAACATCTGATGTCAGTAAACAACAACTAAGTATCCATACATACATTCAATGAATAAATACTAAGGAAAAAAAATGGTTCACAAAATTATTCAGAAAGGAAGCTTCCACCCACAAAAATGCTACATCACAGGGAAAGCACTGCAGAAAAGTAAGAGGATACTGTTCAAGACAGAAGTTACCAACACACCTTAGACCCATTTGATCTTGCTGAGCAATAACTAGGCATCCATACATCCAATTTATGATCAAAGACAAAAAGGCAAACAGACAATTACACAATTATGTAGCTTCAACCCACGAAAAAGAAAGTTGACAACCTTGCACAAAAACAAGTGCATACTGTCCAAAGCTGATAATTCACAGCAGACGAAATAACCATCTGATCTCAGTGGGGAACTGGGACTCCGTACATACCATTTAATGATAAACTGCATATTACAATTGAATTAGCCAGTTCCAAACTTATTTAGCCTAAGGGGTCAAAACCTTACGTTGGAAAGCCTGAAAGGGCAGAATTTAGGCTTCCCTCTCCGCCCGTACTTCAGCAAATATGCCCCCTTTTTCAGTGCAGTTATGGCCTAAAAACGCACCACACAACACAGATCAAATTACTGAGCTGCAATAAATCACCCATAATCTTCCATTGCCAGATCACGATAAATAATCAAAACTGAAACCCCACATGAACATACAATCTTCTACACAAGTAAACACACTTGGGTAGTTCCTGTGCACCAATTTGGCCTAAATAACTTCTTAACAATCAAACAAAAAAACATTTTCCATCAAAATTTAAACTAAATCTTTCCAAACCTTAGAGGGATTACAAAATTTGCAGAAATGCAAACTCTTTACCTGCTCGATATCACGTTCGAGAGGTCCGTTCCTCGCCAAATCTGCCATCCCCTTATCTCTCGTGCAACTCCGCTTCACCTTTACCGTCCATTCTCAGCTTCATTGCTGCAATGACCGATGCTGTAGTTGCGTTGAAGATTGGATCTGCTGCTGAAATGTATGTGGCATGCTGCGCACGCGATTAGCGGGGCAGTATTTCAGAAAATCCATGAAAATATGTACCCTATTAGCTCATTTGGATCATAGAATGAACAGCAGCTGTATTATACACAATCTGGCACCAGTATAAGTGTAAAAGCTAACGAGGAGAGACTTTCCTACGAATATTTTTCTAACGTGTCACTTTTGGGATTTTTTTATTTTATTTATTTTGTTTGTTTTATTTTTGCAGACACGAGAAGTGGTCGTGTCACCATCACAACTACTATTGAAGTTTTGGCTTCCGACAATAGGAGTAATTTTTTTGGGAGGTGATAAGACAATTTTTTAAACGATAACAATAATATATATTTAATGTATTCTATATAATAATATTTATTTATTGTATGGATAGAGGAATCACAACTTCGTTATTCTAGGTCAACCAAATGTAGAAGTCTTTGGATGTTGAGATTGATGGTTGTGTCTTCCACTTCTTTGTCAATACAAAGAAACCACCAAGCACTTGTTAAAAAGATACTAGAGAGTGGAAAATTTTATTCTTTGTTTATTCCAACATGTTTGAATTAAGTACAACTCTATGTGGAATCATTCATATATTCAAAATTAAATAAGAAAAAGATATTAAAAATTTTGAAATAAATGTGTATTTTGAAGTTGAAGAAAGGGAGATTTATTTGATGTGAGTGTTTTCGCTCTCTGTTGTGGACTTAAAGTATGGTTTGAATATGAATGTCAATTATTTGTTTGGTATATGATATCGATGATTCTATTTTCCTCGCACTTAACTTTGTCCCCTTAATTTGTGGGTCAAGACCTTCATATGATTTGATGAGGTTTTTTTCCAAGGTTTGAAATTGTAAGTGATAAAGACAAATAGTCATAAGGGGAAAGAGTGAGTGTTTGTCTTCCATATTGATTCATTTACATTTTGTACCACTATATGTGCAAATTGAATTAGATGAACAAATGTATTTATGTTTCTAATTTCTTATTTATATGTTTTTCCTATATAACAACTCTAATAATTGAGAATTTTATAACACATCTCAACCCTAAAAATTAAGAGTTTTATAACACATCTCAACTCTAAAAATTGAGAGTTTTATAACACATCTCAACTCTAATGATTGAGAGTTTTATAACACGTCTCAACTCTAACAATTTAGAGTTTTACCCACCTGATTTGTATGTGATTTGGATACAAAAGATAAACAATCATTCATATTCTTTGAAAAAGAATTCCCATATAGAATGTTTAGACTGATAATTCTATTACAATCCTATAAACATATTTTTTGTATTTTTAAATGCTTATTTATATTTTTAATTTTTATATAGTTTATTTTTGCATAAACACATTTAAATTCTAGCAATTAGTAGTGTTATCCATCACAAGTTTCTTAGGGTCTAACTCATAAAGATTACTTCATGGGTCAATTCTCCTAAATTTATTTTTATATAATTATTAGTATATTTCTAAAAGTTTAAGGATTCATTTTCACACTTTAAAATCTTAGTATATAAACAATTATATTGAATTATTAAAAACTAGTGAATTAAATAACAATCACATGAATTTGTGTATATTTTCATTTTATTCTAACAACAATATAAACAATACTTGTTTGAGACAATTCTTTGGAATGACTACTCACACTAGTGGATAGAATTGTAAGGGGGAAATATGGAATGAGCATACAACAATGAATTCAATGAAAGAAATCAAAAACATAAATGATAAACCCACTTACCAATGAAATGCAATTGTCAAAATCTATTAATTTACAACAAAAGTTAGATGATCAAATCAAACATAAATGAATTCAAAACCAAAACGACCTTACCATTCCATTGTTTGAGTAACCTTAGTTGAAAAGTATGTGGGATTGCTTCAACTCAAAGCCTCTATGATAGTTTGCAAAAAGCTTCAATATGTGATGACCTAGATGCCATGATAAATAATTATCAATTGCTCAAGAATCAAAAGAACATGGCTTTGCTATGAAAATTCTAGGTGATGAATGTGAAGGATGAAGGGTGATTTTATAGATTTGAAGAAATTAGATCAACGATCCAGATTAAGAGGTGTTGATTTGAGATCAAAGGCTAAGAATAAATGAGAGGAATTGATTTCCCCTCACTGCAAGTGGCTACAGGATTCCAGTTGACTAGTTGCATGAGATATTGATTAACGAGTTAAGTCAATTGATTGATCAGAAGAGTGGTCATTCAATATCAATTGACTGAGAGAGAGTGTCAATTAAGATTTGAGGAAATAATGCATGATATAATTAATTAAATAATTAATTAATTATTAGAGGAACTGTGCAAGATAAGATTGAGATAGAAGATGAGTTTTCTTTTTTGCATGATGAAATAATAATTAATTAAAATAACTAATTATTAGTGCATGTGCAAATGAGGATAAATAAATAAAATAATGAATTTTATTTATTTAGAAGATGGCTAAAGTTAGCTAAATTAAATAATTAAAATAATCACTTAATTTAGAGATGTGTGCATGACTCATTAAATAATTAAAAATTATTTAACTATAGAAGAAAAGGCTAATGAATAATTAAATAATTAAAGTAATTACTTAATTTAGGAAGTGTGGGTGAATGTTTTTTTTTTATTCGTAAATATGCTTGTGTTGATTTTTTTAAAAAGATATTATAATTCAATTCAATTCACTGTCAAAAAGACACCAGAGCAATCCTAGAACCACCCCCGTACATCCAAGATCAGATGCAGCTACCTTACCAAATGGTCGGAGACCCTACTACTATACCAGACCCCCCATACAATCTACCAACCCAAACCACCCGGGCATCCCATACATTCGACAAAAAAACTAAACACCAAAACATAGAGCCAAAGAGCAAACAAACCAATCACTACGCCATTAACACACCACCGGACGACACCAATCAACCCCACTAGACGGCTCCAGAAAGAGATGGTGCTTTAGAAATATCAACCTGCAACACACCCGTTCACGGTGCCTCCGTAAAGCCTTGCCTTTCATGTCCAGGATGAAAGGGTATCGTTTAACCCGTGCGCTAGGAAGCAAAGCTCTCTGCAAGTCACAAGGCTGCGAAATCCCTACACCCAATTCAGCAACAATTATGACATCCATAGCTCCCTCCATAAAATTGTCCCATATCAGCTTCCTTGCCATGAGCAGACCATGGAAGTCCAAAAGTGCAACAAGAAATCTTGTCGTGATGTATGCATTTGTCCACCATCTTTCCACTAAGTTCATGAATTCTTCACCCAAAAGCAATTCTGCCGCACCCAACACCAAATCATCCCAATCCTTGAACACTGATTTCAAACACCCATGTCGGATTCTCTTGTAAAAGGCCCATAACTTCCTACCAGATGGCAAACATATTGGAGTCTCCATCATTTTAGCCGATGAGAATGAGGAACGTCGAAGGCATTGAGGTAATTTAATCACCAATTCCAGCGCAAGCATCCCATAAAGTATGAAATCCCACGCCCCATGTCCTTTGGCAATACATTACATTAATGCTACCGAACGGATGCCTTCTGCACTCCCTTCGCCACCTTTCAGCATTTACTTCTCGCTACCACCCTGCCTTGCCACGCCAACCAAGCCTATGTCGTCGTCGTCATTCCCACGACGACACCAAAATCGAGACCACCCACTTGGAAGCCGCGAAAAGTGTGGGTGAATGTTAATTAAAGATATAATTAAATAAATAGGATTTATTTAACTAATCAAGAAGAATAAAGAATTAAAGATATAATTAAATAAATAGGATTTATTTAACTAATCAATAGATTAATTAAAATGAATTAATTAAATAACATAAATTCATTTAATTAATAGTAGAAATATGATTTTAGACAATAATTAAATAATTGAACATTATTTAATCATTAGGGAAAGATGAATATTAGTGTTAAAATGCTAGTTCGTAAGCTAGGACAATTTTAGGTATCTACAAGACTCTATATGTTATAGTTGTAATTCAAGTAGAAATAGTTTCAATGAACACATGTACTTATGCACAACAAAGCAAATGCTTAACACAAAGTCCTGGTCAAGGAAATTCTAGGTGTACTCTATACCTCAAGTTAGACATATTCTATGTGTCACTTCCCTAATACCCACTACCTACATATCCACCAACTTCCATGAGTGTCTTGAACTCTCTTTTCACCCCTTTCAAGCCTCACATTAATGGATTATATAATATTCCAAAGGGTGGTTTCTAAAACATCACACCCTTTTAAATCACAATTATCACTTGTCTTTTGCCTTATTTTCTATCAAGAATATTCACTCCTTATTTTTCACCCAATAATCATTTATTTCAAATCTTTGCCAAAGGTAATTACATATGATTTTTTTACTCCTCTTTTAATTTTAAGTTAATTACATATGTTTTACTTTTCTCTCTCTTTTTAGTGAAGATTCAAATAAAGGGATGAAGGAAGGTTGATTGCGTTGGCTAGGGTTTCTCGCGTTACATGTCAGGCTCAAAGTTCAAAAGGTTGCCAAGTGGGGGAGGTTATGCCCTCCCCCACCCAGGTGAGTGCTACTATGGGTACTTTCTTATGCCTTGGAATTTAATTATGCGTTTCTATTACCTTGTGTGTGTGGCATTTGTGTTTTGTGTTTTTTTTCCTTTCCTCTGGTTCTAGTGGTCGAGCCAGCCTCGGCCCCGTGCGGATTAATGGAAGGAGGTACGGACCCCTCGAATCCCAACTCTTTTGATCATTTGGCCTCTTCTCATCCAACTAATTCTTCTAATTCATTCAAAGAAGCCCTGTCTAGCAGTGAACTAGCGATCCCGACTGGTGCTTGTTTTTCAGCTAACTCTGGTTGCAGGGTTAGCGGTGGCAACAATGGATCAAAGTAAGGTGAGTGCCCTCTTCCTCCTTTGAAATGTAAACTAACTCCAAATACTAAAATGAAAGACATTGTTAATGGGGAAAGAAGTAGGCTAAAAGAAACTGCAATTTTTTTGGTTGCGGTCGACCTAAACAAAATACCTACAAGAAAATACATTGATTCATGGTTTACAAATATATGGGAAAATAAATTTGGAATTATTGTTAGTTTTTGTATAATGCTTCAAAATGGTATGTTTGCAATCTTTTTTAAAACACATGAAATGCAAATTAAGGCTTTGGCTAAACCACATTGGAACCTAGGTAGTTGTGCATTCAGAGCCCTAGCGTAGTCACCAGTAACCATTGCCGAGGAACTACTTGCTCTTTCATGCCCTACAAAAGGCTTACCCCTTGAATATTGGAGGCTTATCACTCCCCTCTTGATCCCTTTTGGAAAGGTCCTCAGAGTTGACTAGACCAGGGCAACTCTTTCGCACATGGATGTGAGGGCCCTTGTCGCACTCAAACTCAGTATCAAAGTGTCTAAATTAATTGAAGTTGAGGACGAATTGCACCCATTTGTCTATAAACTTGAAACCCTCGATGGCACAAATGCCTACTACCTCTACTGAATGAAGGCCACATTCGAAAAAATTATCCCCTAATTCGCAAGCCCCGCTCTAATCATGTTGGAACTCGTGATCCTAAGCCCTTTCCCTCTATGGATGCCTCTAAAATCCATTCAACTGAAGTCTTCGACCAGGGTATAGCAAGATGACAAAACCACTATTGTCAAACCCTAATTTGGACCCTTAGGCGAGCCTTTATCCACTTGGAAACTTAACTCTGGATCCTAAACAAAACATAGGAAATTTAGATAAGGTTGTATCGCCCAAGGCTGGAGGGGAATTAACCTTAGAAACTGCTGACATGTGCTCTTGCAATCCTAGCCTTGTGCTTGCTCGAGCGACATCCCACTCTGAAACTAATTTGAAATTCTCTTGGGTAGCATAATAACCAAAGGAAATTCTAGGGAAATTCCTCACAATAGGCTAAACCCATAAATTATGAGAAACCAGGAGGTGTTTGAGAAGTTAAACACCCAACAACTGGCTATGCGAGCTATCCAAAAAAGAATTGAAAATAATTTTCTTAGGGGGGAAGAACCCAGCAAGGAGCCTAAAAATTTCAACCTCACCAGGAAAAAGGATTGCTTCAGTTTGGATAGAATTAGTCAAGAAGGGGGCAAGGTCAGCACGGATAATCTAATCATGGACTCTAGGATAGCCCTAGTAGATGGCTTCTCTAAGTTTGATCGTGTTGACAAGCCCCTTAGTATCTCGAGCTCCGTCGCTGAGGTCGTGGTTAATATTGGGGATGTTGCACACACCCTCAGCGTTGATCCGGATCCGCAAGCTGAGAATCCTTCCCCTATTGGGGATATCCTAGCCACCACCCCCCCCCGATTAGGTTATCAATGCTAACCTTGACCCCTCCTCTCACTCTAGCATCCCTTCTGAGGCAATCTCTTTTGAGGAGACTTTACCCCTGACTATTGACCCTAGACTTGTGGTCCAAACTAAGGATAAGGAACTATTAGCTCAAGATAATATCATAGCGAGCCAACCAGAAGAGGCTCCAAATAAGAGAGTGGGTCCTGGAAGGCCAAGGAAGAATAATAAGTTCATTCCTATTCCAAAGAATCTTTTAATCTATAAAAAGAACAAAAAAAAGAGAAGCATGGTAGTGCAGCCCCCAAAGGCAAAAAGGCCCAAAGTAGAGGAAAATTTTTCAAAGTGCTTCAAGCAATTTAGGTAGGACCAAGAAGTTGTTGAAAAATGAGGTGTTTTCTTAGCTTAATACTCTGTAAAACTTTAATATTGTTGTTCTAAGTAAGTATTTTCTTTGTTACATGAATTCTTTGTGGATGATTATCTTGATTAATCCATTTTACTGTTGTAGAATGTAGAGAGAATTATTTAGAAGAACTGGACAGGATAATAGAAGGATCACACAAGATATACCGTGGAGAAACCCTTTCGGGAAAAAACTCCACCAAGAATTATTCTATTATTCAAACTCTGAATTACAATAGCTCCAATTCTTGCTTGAGAATGCTTCTTCTGTCTTTACCAATCTTCTTCACACCTGCAATAACCAATCTAACAACTCTATTCAACTTGCTTGAGATAAATAGACAATATGCAGCCTTGTAATCTCCAAATGGTGATAATTACAATGCACAAGCTCAAGCCCTTGAAAAGGTACGCCATATTGCTTCAAGTTGAGTTCTATCGTGAAGACCAAAGCTTAGAACATGTGCTTTACCCATTTGGGCGTCCCAAACTAAAGCTACAACTCATCCTTCACTTCGATGATAATTACAAAGCTCTTCCTCAAAGATGGCCCAAAAGAGGTCCCACTTAATAGAGCCTTTAGAAATATCTTATCATGCATTGGAGTTAATTCCAAGAAAGCATCTTAAGTTGGCTCCAAGTGATTTCTTGTTAACTGAAACATTTACTCAACACCATTCCCAAAGAATGGTCATCCCTTGTTAACTGGAGGTAGTCCATGTTATCTGTCATACAACTCAATGTTATTAGCCATGCATTCCAAGTTAACTGAAGCTAACTACATGCAACTCAAAATAACTAACATGCATGCAACATGCACTTGCATGCATGAAGATAAGAATCGAATCGAATCGAATCTAAAAATCTCGAATCAATCGAAATCAACTAAACTTAACTAAACTTCAAGCATGCAAACATCAAATCCTAACTCCTAGGATCTTTACATGCATTGGTGTTAACTTCAGTATAGTTAACTGGACACAAGGTGAGTTTCACCTTACCATGTGTGCACCCACATGCTCCTATTATTTAGGAATAAATACAAATGTCAATTTCATGATTTATTTCATCCAAATATTAATCTCATCCTAATCTTAGTGTTGTTGAACACATTCCAAGAATCTAGGAGATACATGAAATAATTAATGTTTTAGGATTTGCAATTAAATGGCATCCTATTTCCAACATTCTCCCACTTGACATTATACATTGCAATTATTCTAAACAAGGAATAATAAAACAAGTACAAGTCTCAAAGCCAATGGCCTTCTTGCACCAACTAATCAATCCATGCTAACTTCAAATGCAACCTGCATAATCATGAAGCTTCCAAGCAAATGATTAAAACCAAGAGAACTTATCTGTATGGTTTCATAAGATAATCTGTAACATTAATTAAAGTGTTAACTTTCTCAATTAATACCTTCCCATTATCAACCAAACCATTACCTTTCCCAAGCCTCTGTAACCAAACCACCTCTTTAGAGGCATGCTAAACCACCGAGTGTGTTGAATTCACATTCAACCAAGGTGTAGACTCCTCGGTCTTTTCTGTTAAAAAACTTTTCTCACAAGTAACCATTCCAACAAATGTCTCTTACCACAAGAGAATTCCAGCCTCACCTATTTCTCCAAGTATCCATGAGGACCTGTAACCAACCAATCCATGCCAAACTCCAAATGCAACACAACACTTTCATGAAGTAGACAAGCAAATGATTAATGTACCCAAAACTTAAGAGAACTACACAAGATCATTGTCAAAACTCCAATCATGAATCAAGAACATAAACATGACATCCATGATCTAACCATCTCCTCTTAGGAGATCACATGCATCATAACATACTTATACATCTTAGTCTCAAGAGAACCATGTAAATATGCCAAACTCTAAACTAGTATCAAGAGTAAACCATGACATCCATAACAAATATACTCTAAACCAAGAAACCATATCTCCAACCACATGGAGATAACCTTACCAATGATGCATCCAAGTCACTGCCAACAACTCCCACTGAACCGTGATACCAAATCACACATGGCATTGTGACTACCATCCTCTCTACGAAGATTACTCTGAAACATGAAGCAAAGAGTTATCACAAACAATATTAGCTGAAATAACCAATGCATCATTACTATTATCTGAGGACTCCTCTGTAGAAGAATCAGAACTCTCTTTCTTGTTCTTACAATACTTCTTCACATGTCCTGGTTTCCCACAGTTCCAACATTTTACCTTACTTCGTCCTTCTGAATTACCCTTCCCTTCCTTGTTTCCCTTAGGCTCCTTTTTCTTAGACCTACCTTTTACAAACAAGGCATCTTGGATTTCCTCCTTAGACTTCCTCCTCATCTCCTCTGACAGGAGAGTAGGAATAATGTTGTCCATCTTTGGATCTGCACCATTACCACTAATTGCAACAATTAGATTTTCCCAAGAATTTGGTAACGAACAAAGTAATAAAATGCACTTATCCTCATCCTCTAGCTTTACATCTACAGATGCTAACTGACTGAGAATTAAATTGAAAGCATTCAAATGTTGTGCAACTGAATCACCATCTTTCATTTTCAATGAATATAATTGCCTTTTCAGATACAACTTATTGGTGAGACTCTTAGTTTGATAAATATCCCCTATTCTTTTCCATAATTTATATGCACTAGTTTCCATTGAAACATTCAAAAGAACAGCATCAGCAAGACATAACCTTATTGTTCCTCTTGCCTTCTTATCTAACTTAGCCCAATCTTCATCTGAAATAGTTGTAGGTGTCTTTGTCTCATTATTAACCGCTAACCACTGATCTCTTTCTTCAAGAAGATCTTCCATTTTTAATTTCCACATTTCATAGTTAGAACCATTGAACCTTTCAATCTCTAACCTTGAATTCATTATAACAAAACTTAATTCCAAAATCAGCAAATAACAAAAATAATAAGAGCTCCCACTAAGCTAAAAAACCTCCAATCTTTTAAGAGAAAGGCGTCCCAATACTCTACCCAACCTCAGCTCTGATACCAAATGTTGAAAAATGAGGTGTTTTCTTAGCTTAATACTCTGTAAAACTTTAATATTGTTGTTCTAAGTAAGTATTTTCTTTGTTACATGAATTCTTTGTGGATGATTATCTTGATTAATCCATTTTACTGTTGTAGAATGTAGAGAGAATTATTTAGAAGAACTAGACAGGATAATAGAAGGATCACACAAGATATACCGTGGAGAAACCCTTTCGGGAAAAACTCCACCAAGAATTATTCTATTATTCAAACTCAATTACAATAGCTCCAATTCTTGCTTGAGAATGCTTCTTCTGTCTTTACCAATCTTCTTCACACCTACAATAACCAATCTAACAACTCTATTCAACTTGCTTGAGATAAATAGACAATATGCAGCCTTGTAATCTCCAAATGGTGATAATTACAATGCACAAGCTCAAGCCCTTGAAAAGGTACGCCATATTGCTTCAAGTTGAGTTCTATCGTGAAGACCAAAGCTTAGAACATGTGCTTTACCCATTTGGGCGTCCCAAACTAAAGCTACAACTCATCCTTCACTTCGATGATAATTACAAAGCTCTTCCTCAAAGATGGCAAAAAAGAGGGTCCCACTTAATGAGCCTTTAGAAATATCTTATCATGCATTGGAGTTAATTCCAAGAAAGCATCTTGGGTGCCCAAGTTGGCTCCAAGTGATTTCTTGTTAATCAAACATTTACTCAACACCATTCCCAAAGAATGGTCATCCCTTGTTAACTGGAGGTAGTCCCTGTTATCTGTCATACAACTCAATGTTATTAGCCATGCATTACAAGTTAACTGAAGCTAACTACATGCAACTCAAAAAAACTAACATGCATGCAACATGCACTTGCATGCAACTGAAGATAATTGAATTGAACTGAACCGAACTGAACTAAACTGAACTAAACTAAACTGAACTGAACTGAACTGAACTGATCTGAACTAAACTTAACTGAACTTCAAGCATGCAAACATCAAATCCTAACTCCTAGGATCTTTACATGCATTCAGAAGTGTTAACTGTTACTCTGTATAGTTAACTGGACACAAGGTGAGTTTCACCTTACCATGTGTGCACCCACATGCTCCTATTATTGAGGAATAAATACAAATGTCAATTTCATGATTTATTTCATCCAAATATTAATCTCATCCTAATCTTAGTGTTGTTGAACACATTCCAAGAATCTAGGAGATACATGAAATAATTAATGTTTAGGATTTGCAATTAAATGGCATCCTATTTCCAACAGAAGTTACCCCAATGAATGTGGAAGATGAGGCTTAATTGTGTTTCTTAGAATTTTAGGGGACTAAAGTCCCCTAATAGGAAATATGTTGTTAGAATATTTTTGAACATTGAGAAGCAAAAAAACATAGTCTTTCTTTAGGAAACTAAAGCAGTGGGTTTTTCTCTCGAAAAAACAACTTAAAATTCATTTGGAAAGAATCTAGTGCTTACAGCACCAACCATGACAAACAGAAAGGAGGGGCAGCCATCCTCCTTTCTTACAAATGGAAACCCCTTTTTCATGAATCATGGCTCCTCACCCTACAATAGGGATTTCTAGGTGACAATTGACAAAGATGGGCTTGCATTCGGAGTTTTCTCCATATAGGCTCCTAATGATCACAGAGATAGAGTTGCTCTATGGCAATGGCTCACCACCCTCCCATAAATCCCATGGGTCATGGGGGGGACTTCAATACGGTTGACCATCAAGAGGATAAGTGGGGAGGTGTTGACATGTCTTGGAAAGCCAATGAAAGGCACTTCTAGCAAAGGATGGAAAGCAAGCTAAATCTAATGGACCCTCTAGAAAGAAGCAAGGAATTTAGGGTTGTGTGGTTCACTTGGTGCAATGCACAAAAAGGGGAAAAGATAATCTATTGCAAGCTGGATAGAATTTATGTAAATAAAGATAGATTTGGATTTATTCCAAATAAGGAAGGGCTCAAGGTCTGTGTCTATCCTTACACCATGTCTGACCACCACCCAGTCAAATCACAAATCTGCCTGAACCTTGATAGCCCTCAAATTGTGAAGAAAAAGGATGGATTTTTACTTAACGCATTCCTTCTAAAAGACAATGATTGCAAGGACGCTATGACATCCATAAGGGAAATTAATAGATGGATGTTAAGAGATTGTGGCCCGATTGACAGATGGAATAGAAATACCAAGGCTTGGAAAAAGATGTTCCAAATCATTGGAAAAAAGAGGGCTAAGGACAACAAAAAGGAGGAAAATGATTGATAGGTATCTCTTCTAGAAGTTGAAGCCAAAATCCAAGCCGAGTCGACCAATGAGAAGCTAGAGGAAGAACTCATATCAGTCAAAGACCATCTCAGGAGAATTCAAAACCATAAAATTCAAGGCTTGAGGGTCAGAGCCAAAATAAATTGGTTAA
Source organism: Sequoia sempervirens (assembly GCA_007258455.2). Classification (NCBI taxonomy): domain Eukaryota; kingdom Viridiplantae; phylum Streptophyta; class Pinopsida; order Cupressales; family Cupressaceae; genus Sequoia; species Sequoia sempervirens. The sequence continues at coordinate 958,868,786 of VDFB02281492.1, read as the reverse complement.
GTTGTGGTGATAGAGGATCAAAATTCTTCTTTAACTATATTAGGGAAAAGAAATTTAAAGAACAAATTGAGCAAATTTGGGAGGATGACCGGTTGATCACCTCACAAGAAGAGATCTTAGCCCAATTTCAGAGATACTTCAAAAATCTTTTTACCTCTGAGGCTACTATTGAATGCAATCAGAGGGCCAAATAGTTCATAAAGTGCATCATCCAAAAAAAAATCTTTGAAGATGATAGAGCAAGGATTGATGCAGACTTAACCAAGGAAGAGATAAAAAGAGCAATTCTCTCTATGAATACTGACAAGTCCTCAGGGAGGGATGGGCTCCCTTTTGAATTCTACAAAACCTTTATGGACTGGATATGTGATGACCTACTGCAAGTTTATAATGATGCTTTGGACCGTGGCTCCTCAGGGAAAGCTATCAACAAAGGGCTTATTAAACTGCTACCAAAAGGGGGTGACAAGAACCTCATCAAGAACTAGAGGCCAATTACCCTCCTAAATGTATCCTACAAAATGTTGGAAAAAGAAATGGCTCTAAGGCTAGTCGATATCTTGCCTAAGTTTATCAATAGCACTCAAATTGGCTTTATTAAGGAGAGGTATATTCTGGAAAACCTCATCATGAGTTGGGAGGCCATGGAATGGCAAGGAGCTCTGACCAAAAGGTTGCAATGATCCTCCTTGATTTTGAGAAATCCTATGATAGAATTGAATGGTCCTTCTTAAGGACTATACTAGAGGCTTTTGGCTTCCCTACCACATTTTGTAGAATGGTAAACACGCTTCTAAAAGATGTTGTTGCACAAGTGGAGGTAAATGGCTCAATCTCTGAGGAGTTTTCCTTGGAAAGATCAATTAGGCAAGGCTGCCCCCTTGCCCCCACCCTTTTTGTATAGCTTCAGATGCCCTTCATTATTTTCTTAGAGATTCAACCCTCTCTCCAAGGGTGAAAGGCATACTACTTCTAGATAAAAATGAGTTGGTCAATATTCAATTTGCGGATGACACTACAATTTTTCCTGAAATGGAAGAAAAAAAACTTTGATGCTCTAATGAACAAGATGGACATTTTTTTCCAAGCCTCGGGTGCTAAGATATCCTTCGCCAAGTCTAACATTCTGGGTTGGGATGAGGTACCCCCAATCTGGGTTAAAAATTATGACTTCCAATGGGGAGGACCAAGTAAACTAGTCATACTTGGGAATCCCTTTTGCAGTCAGCCCAAACCTAAAGGAGATGTGGCTTTGGATAAGTAGCAAGATTGAAAAGAAAATTGAGAGCTGGAATAGGTAGCACCTCTCCTTGGCTAGAAAACTTCAGGTCTATCAAAAAATATCTCCTCCTACAACATATACTTTGCCTCAGTTTAGTTTTTCGACAGCTATCAAGTTAAGAAAATTTAGAAAAGAATCAAAGGGTACCTTTAGGCCAATGGAAAAGGAAAAAAGAAAGCTAACACAGTAAGGTGGGATTAGTGTTGCTTAGCAAAGTCTCAAGGTGGGATAGGGTTAAAAGACCTAAGGCTTCATGGGACTGCTCTTGCAGCAAAATGGAGTACTAGAGCCATGGAAGGGAATGAACCCTGCAAAGTCTTACTAAGAAATAATATTAGTCTCGCAATTCCCAAAAAAGCCAAGTCTTGGAAGGGTTTGCCTCTCTATGATATTCTCTTGAGTAGTTACACTATGGCCCCGACTGGATCACCAGTATTCAAGAGTCTCTGGAAAGCTTGGGAATAGATCAAAGCTAATGTATCTTACAAGTCTAATAACATATCCCTTGGGAATAATAATAAATGCCACTCCTCTTGCGTTGTTTGGTGGAATCTTTGGCACAACAACAAGCCCTTAGCCCTTTTGCAAGGTTGCTTTGCTAAGAGATGGAACTTGATGGGTGTCCAAACCTTCAATGATATACTTAGAAATGGTATGCTCAAAAGCTGGGATAACCTGGTTTCTAATTTTGGCATTCCCCCCTCCAGTTCTAAGACCTTCAATACCCTCTCTAAAGCCTACAAACTGGTTGTCTTCCCCCCCAAAAATTTGGTTTTCCTTAATATTTCTAATGACTTAATTTTGAAAGATGGAACCAAGCTTGCCACCCTCAAAACCAATATAAAGATCTTACCAGTTCAAGCTCTATTGTCCTTCATGTTAATCATATTTGGAATTTTGATCTCATTGACAATATGTTAGCTAAAGTTTTTGAATCCAATTGGTATCTCATTAAAGAGCCTTAAAAGGCTTGTTTTAGATGGTTAATCTTATTGCATAAGCTTCCTTTTAGGCTTAATTATATGGATGTGGATGTTTGCAACATTTGCAGGTCTCTTGAGACAATGAGGTATATTCTCTTTGACTATATGTATGCCAAAGAAAATTGGAAAATGTTTTACAATAATTTACTAATCTAGGATCTTAACGACAATATTGAGTATAAATATATTCTTTTTGAGTATAAGAAACTATGTAAAGATATGCATTTTTTCTGGCTTATTCTTTCCACTAAATTTTTGTGGTGTATTTGGAAGACAAGAAACACATAAAAGTTTCAAGGTTGTAAGAGTGTACTCACTAAGTCTTCAAGAAGACTCATAGCTAGAAATGTTGTCATGCAGGTCATTCTTCACCTAGAGCTATCAATGGAGAAGTTTTGAGAGGCTCTTCAAAGAAGGAGTCGTTACAATTTTTAGGAGAGAAGTAAGGTGTGGTCATGCACACTATTGCAATCAACAAGAAGTAAATGTCTTCCTAAGGGTTCTAAACGAGTTTCAAGAGGTCTTTAATCATGCCCACCATTGCAATCAAGCTGGCAGACCAAGAGCGCCTCCACCAAGAGCACCTCCACCATTGGCTCAATAAGATGAGGAAGAAGAAGTGAGATCCAATGCAACAATCACAACAGTCAAGAATCCAAATGTGGTAGATGAGGGAAGTGGGCATAGCACCTCTTGAGTAGATAGCCATTTTAAGTTTACAGGCTTTTCTAAACTCTGTTTAGTATCTATTATATAGTAGCTCAAGTCAAATTTAAGGTAGAAACTCTCACATCATGCTAGTCTTTTGTTAACACTTTGTGGATACTTTGGTTGATACTATATCTATGATCTTACCTACTCTCTGAGTAAACTGATATGTATATTCGCTTTTACTATAATTAATACAAAAAAAAAGTTCAAATAATAATTAATGTTCATCTTCTTTTAATTTCAAAGGGCTCATTTGCATGGGAAAAGGCATTTTTTCTCTTTTTGGGAAAAGGTCACCTAGAATCTCTCACCTTGAAAATCAATTACTGTCCTAAATGGGCATAAAGCACAATTGTATCACAACTCACAAAACACTTAGTCAATAAATGAAACTATTGACCACAAATAAATTTATTATTCTCATATAGAACTAGTAACATTACAATGAATCCTAATCATTGCGCAAAGGCGGAGGCTGCGTTCATGAGTGTTAGCTATGTAATTAGTAAGGGTTTCTCCAAAGTTCGGGTGGAAGTCGATTCAATCAATATCATAAATTATTTGCATGGTACACATCCCCTTATTTGGAACGTTGATCAGTTAATAAAGGATATGGTAATTATGTTACAATCTTGTGATGAGACCTGCGTCTCTCACGTTTATCGGGAAGGAAACTCTCTTGCTGATTATTTCGGCAATTTGGTTGTCAGCCTTAGTGAATTTCACTCATGGGAGGAGGGATCAACCATTCTCGAGAATGCTAGAAACATTTTAAGAATTGATGGCATCAGATAAGGTGATGCAACTTTTATGGCCTTGTACTTCTCCCCATCTAGCACGCTTTGTGGGTGCTTTATGGGTATTTCACTTTCTTTTGGGTATCTTTCCCCAGGGTTTTGTGTGTTCTATTTGGGCTACCATGGGCAATGATAGAAGTCAAGTTTAGCCACACTCTTGTGGTGATATTCAAAGAAAGAAGAAGCTTCGGAACATTCTTCATCATGGCAATTTCACCCCATTTTTGGAGAGATTGCACAGGCATGACCCTAATGCCTAGGCCAAGTTTGTCTCTTTCTGGCATAATCGCAAGCTTGTGATGAAAGGGATGGAGGTGGAGGTGAATGAAGACCTTATTGCCACCATTACGGGGATGTCGACTGTGGGAAGGAAGTTTTTCAAAGATAAAAAGAGCAATGAGGAGGCGATGACCCATTTTTTTAAGGATGATGAGCGAAAGAATTTGATCAAGTTGGAGAGCTGGGGTTATGATCAAACCTCTCTCAAGAAGATATGGGCTAGGGTTGCAGAGGTGATGATGCGATACATGACATTGGAAGGGAGATTTAAGGCTCTTCTTGGTCACCATTTCACTATTTGTAATCATTTCAGACATGGTTTGTTTATTTCCTTTCCCTTTTTTCTTTTATCTTTGTTGGAATCCTTGGTGTATGCTCATCTTAAGAATAGGAGGTCCATTGTCCTCCATGAAGGGCTTATTTTGCTTATAATGGAGAAATTCCAATCTCTTACCCCGACTCCAACCATCAAAGGCAAGGAAGAGGTTTTAAGTGCTTTATCAGGGTCATCAGATTCAGACTCCTTTTTGGATGAGGAGAAATGGAATGAGGATAAGGAAGATGTCTCCCTTGTGGTTGTGGCTTCGGCCTCGAAGAAAAGGAAGGTGGTGGGTTCTAAGAGTAATAAGGCTCCTAAGAGGTTGGCCATTTCCAGGAGTGATGATACAGACGTAGGGTCGAATGGGTCCTCTCCTAAGGCTACGAAAGTGGTTGTTGATAAAGGCATTATTGGCAGGGCTCTTGAGGTTGGGACCCAGGTTAATGTTGGTTCAGTTGAAAAACCAAGAAGACTATCAAATATGTTGGCCAATTTAAAGAAAAAAGATTTTGTAGTTGCGGATAGGGACCCCAAAGAGGCTAAGGAAGGTAGGATTCCTACTGACAAAATGGTGTCTGTCGAGGATTCTCCAGTTCATGACATGCCTAAGGTGTCTCTGGATAAGGGGGTTGGGGGTCTGAATGTGGAGGATGAGGAAAAGAAAAATGTTAATCCACCCTTGAAGATTGATCCTCTTTCAGAGGATTTTTCGTACCTGGACGAGGATGATACTTCTATGTTTGGCTTGCTAGATATGGCTAGGGTTGGGGCTACGAGCACCTTCAAATTGGCCAAATGGACTTTGCAAGAATTCAATAAAATCAATATCAAGATAAGAAGCTTAAAGGCTAATATGCAGAATGTGCAGAAGGCCTTTGTGTCTGACATCCTCATTGATAGAATGGTGGAACTAGAAGGTTTGTTTAATGACTTTAAGGCAATGTGCGAGGAAAGACTGCAAGCCCTTGAGGCCAAGGTTACTGGTATAAATGGTGATATCAAAAAATTGTTGCAGGTGAACCACATCTTGGTCAAGAATAGTATAGAAGCTTTGGAAATTCTCTTTAAGAAAATTGGTCAGCTCAAAGAAGATTAGGTTTTCTTCTCAGAGATCATGGAGAAAGAGAAAATGCCTAAGGGAAAGGGTAAAAAAGTTGTGAAGGATGACGACAAGGTACCTGTTGGTAGAAGGTCGACTGAATGGAATAAAGCTTTTGATGCTAAGAAAAAGGAACTACTAGATATGGTTGAAAAACATAAAAACCAGCAAATTGAGGTGGCCAAAACTCTAAGTGGCCTTAACTAGTTTCTTGTTTCTTTCTGCTTCTATTGGGTGGTTGTCTCTTGTAGGTTATTTTGCTGGTGGGTGTTGTTGGTTGTTGTTTGTCTTTTTTTAGTTTGGCACCCGTGGTGGTTGGTTTTTTCGCTATTGGGTGCTGCTGGTAGACTCTTGAATATTTGTTGGAGCAAGATTTTGTTTCTTTTGATGTAAAGGGTTTCGGGTCCCTTCAAAACCTGTTTTTCCCATTTAATCAAAACATTACAATGAATCTATTTTATTTTCCAAATTTTTAGATATTTGATTAATAACACTTTTAGTTCAATTTTCAATTCATAAACAGGTTCCACATAAATACTTTCCCAATTAATAACATGATCATAACTATATACTTTTGTAAACTTACATGAAACACACCATAAATTAACAAATAAGAAAATACAAGTTTATATGCTAAATCCCCTGTCATTTATTTTTTTCAATTTGGTTACTTATGCACCCACTTATCTTTTATGCATAACTTCAGCATAAATTTAACAAAAGTCGTATCCTATGAGTATATAATTTTTCCTTAGTAAATGATATGCATATCCCATACTATGCAATCACTTACAATTGACTATCATATAATCTACATACTCAAAGTGCATTCTAAGACGATAATCATGCATTCCAAAAATTCATGATTAGTATAAATCTAAAACATGAATAATATCTTAAATTTGGAGAGAGGAGACTTATTTGACTATGACAAAAGACAAGTACTTGGAATCTATGACTAAATATGGAAAGAAAAGGTTGTGATGAATAGTGAATACACTCTATTAAAAATAAAATTATACCAAAAAATAAATCAAGGTTGTGATAGTGGCCCTGATCCTTCTGAGTGTAGATCAATCCACTCATATGACCCTAAACCTATGATGTGTGGCCCCAAATCATAATTCTTCATAAAATTTAGCACCTATAAAAAGGGTTTTATTAGTTGTGTGCCTATAATTTTAGAGACTTGGAGGTCTTGAGGAACATTGTTAGAACTTTCTATGATAATGGAAAACACTTGATACTTCCTTGATTGCAATCAAACCTCATTGATTGATTTAACAATTTTGTGATAAGTTGGAAGAGACACCAAATAATATTCAATAGATACATAACTAACTAATTAAGTGAGGTATAATTGTAAATAATGATTGAGATAATGATGAAATAAAGCCTAAGTAATAGAATCAGTGCATGAAAGAGGGTTTTAATCTTATTGATGCAAGAGCTAAAGTAGCAAAAGAGTGAGTGATGTAAAATATAGATAGAAAAGAGATATAACTCCTAAATTATTATTTATTTTAAGTTATAGCAGATGGTTATTAATGATCTTAATTCATTTATTATTAAAATTACCTAGGGTTGAGGTATTTTTATACAGTTCCTAAGGATGCAATTTGTAAATTTTGGAATGCATGTCAAAATTAAGTTGAATCAACCTAAGGCCACAATATATTAGAACTTCCAACTAAGACGGTCAAGGCCATGAGGTTGAATTAAACATGATTCAAGATTATGTGGTGGCCTTGACCCAGGTAGATAAAGTATATAAATTAAAATAAATAATATGAGCATAAGTATCAGAGAATCAAACTTGATTATTCTATATATTCAAATACCAATTTAAGTTACATATATAGGCAAAGAATGATGAATCGTGTGCATTAAAATAGCACTACACGGGTTCAACCAATATCCCTTATTTTACTAATAGACAATAACAAAATGAAACAAACTAAAACAAATAAACAAACTCAAAACAACCTATACACGTACTAAATGATGGGATGTCCAACAATAAGGGCATTGTATTTCTGAATGATAAACACATTTTGGGGTAAGTAACTGTGTCAAATCAAATAAAAATATGTGTTATGACTATTTACTTAGGACCTCCATGTAAGGTTATGTAAAATAAGAGGGAGAAGTGTAAATGTGTCCACTTTTCACCTTTACATTTTTCTCATACTTTACAGCATGAGAATATTTCCATGAGTAAGCATATTGTTGTCACATGAAATTGCACCCTATTGAACTAAGCTCAACATTCCAATGACACAAGGAAAATGATCTCAAGTGTGGTACCTTTGATGTTGAGATCAGACCCTTGAAGAAGGCCAACTTCCTTTCTAATCTAGATCCAAGAATATTGATCCAATCCAACATTGTATAAACCTATAATTAATCACGTTTCTACTAATTGCCAAGGAAAAGGGGAAGAAGGAATTCATAAAATAAAGGGGTGGTGATGCACCTAGATGAAATTGAGTTTTTTCTTACACACTACAACACAAAGAACCAAATGGACTACTTAAAGGACTTACACAATTCTTTGTTTCACAATCTTTAGTGGCATGTATAGAGGTTGGAGCTTGATAAACACTAAGAGGGGAAGCTCTGTCCCATAGTTATCACCTGCAAATGAATTCAACACAACATACTACCACAATAGAATAATAATAAAATATTAAGTTATGAAGGTAAGAGAAATTTTACACAACACATCCAAAGATATAATAGGTAAAAAAGGTAGTTTTCATTGATACAAAGGCATGGATTCTATTTTACAAAAGGAGAGTTACAAAGATGCAAAGTTCTCATGGAGAAAATGAAAGAATAACCACTTTTATAATGTGGTCATGCAATCTTATATCAACAATGGGTGAGAAAGAAGGAGAGAGAAAGGAGAATGATGTGGCAAGGAGAAAATTCTAGCCACGACCTATCAAAAATAATATTTGTAAAATAAATTGGATCCCCAACAAAGAAGAACATTCCCCATGTCCTTATAAGGTCATTCCATTTATTAATTTGATGGCGGAAAGTAAAAATATCTCTATGAAAATATGTGCTAATTTGCCTAGGAATTGCCACTTGACAAAAAGGGCCCTGCCACATAGTTAATACAACATGGCATCGTTTCCCCCTAGAAAATTATTATAAAAATATTAATTACAAGTCAAAATAACCATGGGTCAAATTTATATAGTTAAGACAGGTAGTTGAGCATTCATGGTGTACAACAAAGTGGTTGGAGGGGTTGTTGATCATTAATGGTGATCTCTACATTGAAAACACACCTTCAAAAAACTATTGTTAGAAAAATGGTGGTTTAGCGACCCCCTGTCAAAGTCGACGATGGTTCTTAGAACTAATGAAAATGTTAAAACTCAATGCTTCCCTTCTATTTCCCTTTGTTTTATGGCCTTCACTACTCCCTTGTCAATAAGAAGTTAGGTTCTAAGAACATTCGTTGGTGCTGAAAATGGTTCTTAAAACCACCTAAAAATTCAATGTTGAACCTTTTTTTTCTTTCTTTTCTTCTTTCTCTTTGATGAATGATATGTTCTACAAAAAAATTCGGCACATAATGAGGTTTTGAGAACCTCATAGGTAGCTGATAAAGGTTCTCAAATCTCTAAGAGATGTCAAAATTGAACCTTTACTTACTTAGTTGCCCTCACAAAGAACCTCGAGACTTTGTTGAAGAAACAGGAGGTTCTATGAACCCCTATCAAAGCCAATAGTGGTTTTGAAAACCACTAAAATTATTGATGAAAAACTCATTTACTTTTCTTTGAGTTTCGTCGCTTTCCAACCTTTATTTTCAAACTGACCACTTCTTTTGTCAATGATTAACCTCCACGTGGAATCTAAAACTTAATCGAAGGTTAGAGAGGTTTTAGGAAGCTTTGTTAGCTTCAACCTTTGTTCAAAGAACCTCTGTCAGTACCAAAGGTGGTTCAACGAAACATAAAAAAAAAATGATTAATCATAACTTGGTCAATTTCAATCAAAAACTCATCAAACCTGCAACTATGGACACCCATTTGGGCATACTATGAGATGTAAAGCTTAGAACTAAGACATTTAGCCAAATATTGGGAAATCTGCAACATGGGTTTTGGCTAAGACAAGGCAAGGGAAAATAACAATATGGTTTATGTAAAATATCGCAAGTCGTATATAATTGATAAATCACAAGGGGGCAGAAAAAATTCCAACATCTTTGGTTTTATATGAGATGATTGCCTGCTAATCATGGAATATAGAAGCGTTATCAGTGCATTGGGTGCAAAGTCACGAGAGGATACAACAAGCTTGTGTCACAACACAACAAAATAAAATACATGTGTGGAAGCACTTGGAAGAAAGCAACAAAAAAAAATCATGCATTCCCATGAGGATAATACAAAGTGTGCACAGACACTTCTTGGAAAGAGAAAGGGAAACTAAACTATATATATACATGAACAAAACAAAAACTAAAGTACAAAAAATTGTCTTTGTCAAAGTCAAACCTTTTGAAGGAGTTGATCTCCTCAAACCATAGTTACATTCTTCACCCAATTGCAGCCATTGAAAATATTTGTTTGTATGCAACAAGTTGCACACGTTGCTTGCATAGTGAAGAATCACTTTACTATAAACTATGTCACTGTAGGGAATCCATATAATGTGAGTGTTGGATTCATTTGATAATTGTGCCTTAGGAAAACATACAATAGCAAGGGTGATTTTTTTTGGAAATGGGTCAACGTCTAGGAGAAAACCACCTACAAAGGAAAAGGAACTCTCCTCATGCAAGGGTAAGCTATTGTCATAACCACTAACCTCCTCATGGCATGAACTAAAATAAAATGAGAAATTTTCCAACTCACATGGTGGTGCAAAATATGCCAAGCTCATTTGTTGATCTACACGAGAAGCTCTTCCTCATGTACTTCAAATGAAAAGCTTTTAAGCTTTGGCATACTATCAAGTCGAGCAATGAGAGAATTACTCTCTTGACACATGTGTTGTTGCTTAATGATGGATTTTTTTAATATGTTGGTCCCATGTGAAACATTCTAACTTAGACACGTTATTCCCAATGCAAAAGGTCACTCCATCTTGAATGAAGACCTCATATTCAGTTTTATCTCATTCAAGGACAATAGTTAACAAGCATACACTATAATCACATGTATTGATGCATATTTCATCAACACGTACCTTGGGTTTGTGAGACACTTTAGATGAAGAACTAAATTATTTAGGTTGTCACTCTACATTTATTTCCTCATTTTGGCGACTAGCTACAATAATCTCAAACTTATGGCATAATTTGTCCATCATGTTCACTACTACCACATCACTCTTTATGATTTATTCTTCTAAGGAGCTACAAAATTCAAAAAACTAGGGACTTTCATTTTCTATATCAAAAATAAGAATTCTTGTTACCCCAAATCGTTGAAATCATCTTCACTCCAACTCATCAAGTTGGACTCAAGTGTTGTTATGAGGTTTGTGTTGATGCAGGTGTGGGTAAGCTCTCCTCATTTTCAACGAAACAAGGGAGCTCATCAAATGGGAGGATCAATTCCCCTCCATCATCATTCCCCACTTGGTTAGTGAACTTTTCTATTGTAGCTGATTATCTTCAATTTTTTCTTATGGTAGTTAAAATATTCATTTTTAGAGCATATGAGAGCTCACAAATAGCAGGTTTCTCCTCTTGCACGTGGGACATCTATGTATTTTTTTCTTCTGAACAACTAGTTAACCAAACAATAGGTCCACCTTTATAAATTGAAATAGTATCATGGCAAGAAAAATGATTAGGAAGCCTTTGAAAGGCTTGTTGGAATTTTGGAGGGGGTTGCTCATATGAAGTAGTAGATTGAGCCTACACAGGAACATGCTCCTATGAGGGATGGAAGCTTCTAAAATTTGAGATTTTTAGCTCAGAAAAAATTCTTGACAATTTAGGTGGCTTATCATGCTTGAAATATGTTGTTTTAATTCACACCTCTAGAGTGCATATTGGAAACAGATAGTTATGCACAATATTAACTTCTCTTCAAATTAGGAGGGGAAGCTCCCTCTTTTTCTAATATGTGTAAAAAGTAAAGTATTCTAAGTTCCTATCTTTTTGACTCAGTTGGTAGAGGCACAAGGTTATGAAACCCAATACATTGCAGCTTAGGTTTTCTCTAGTTTTCGTAGATCTTAACTACAACTAGGCTAATGCTAAAACTATATCCTATCTCCTTAAGTAAAATCAGAGCAAAAGATTTAGGAGCAATTTGGGAATGGTTGATGATAAACTCTATCTCAAGATTCCCAAGGAGGTGAAACACTCTATGTGAGGTGTAGGCTGAAATAAAGGTTATTGGAAACAACATGAAACAACAAGCTAGTTCTTAGGATTCCCAAGGAGATAAAATACTCTATCCGAGGTGTAGGCTAAAAAGAAGATTACTGGAAACAACATGAAATGACAAGGTAGACCTCAAGATTCCCAAGGAGGTAAAATAATCTATCCAAGGTGTAGGCTGAAAAGAAGATTACTAGAAACGATATTAAACGATAATCTTTATCTCTAAATTCCCAAGGAGGCGGAACACTCTATCCAAGGTGTATATTGAAAGAAAGATTATTGAAACAATAATAGTAAATATGGGACAATAAATTGCATAATGAAACACACACATAATAGATGATCAAACTAACTTTATATTAAACAATGAACTGAAAAAATATCATCCAATCTTGTTCTTACACAAAGTGAACCAATATAAAATAGCAATATTACAGGCAAGGTGGGCACAACAATTTGTTATCACAAGCAAAAGTTAAAAAATAATGAGCAGGGTACTCTTATTTATAGAACCTCAAAGGAGTAGGGAACCCTAAAATATCCTTGAGTTAACATCAGTCTTGCCAACATGCAAGAGTTATTACTATTTCTAAACAAAGATAACCTAATAGTTAACTGAAAAAATTACCTGAGTTAACTAATCCTAAACTAAACTAATTGGACTTTGCAACACGAAAGTCCTTATTAATATGAAATTCAACTGATAACCAATATCAGTTAATTGAAACCTAACTAAAAGTCCCAACTCCACCACAGATATCCCTAAGGAAGAAATAAGCATGCATGAAATCAACAATCTGAACTCAAGAGTGATGTTGAGTTGACTACTGCCTTTGACTCTATCCTTGGGAAAATCATAGTATGTAACTGACTGTCTACTCCAAGCCATCATGAGCAATCATATCCTCTAGGAAATCATTAACTGCATCTTCTTCAGGCACTTGAATGTTGTTCAAAATAATAGACTGCCTACTCAACACCTTCTCTACCTATTCTCATTGACTTGTGCTTCTTTTCTTCTTCCTGCTAACCTTGACACCTTTAGGAGGATGCATTATGGCCTTGACTCTAGGTCTTGATCTTGATGTGGAAGGTAGTGAATAAAATACTATTGGTGGCTTTGCAATCGAAACTACCTTTCGCTTCCTCTTTTCGTCCAAGAAAAGCATACTGGTCTTAACAACTTGACTTGATATGTCCTCAACCAAAGTGCTCTCTTTGGCATACCAATCTGGCTGTCGAAGCGGCTAGCAAGCAATTTAATCCTTGACAAATGTAGTAAGCAATATTTCATCATCATCATCCTATAAACCTTCAACATCTTTTGATAAGAAATCAACAACTTGAGGAAGGGTGAGTTTGCAATAATGGTGTTTGCGTACTTCAAATTCATCCTCACAATTGACCTGAAAATCTTCAAGTGTTGGATTGTGTGAATTCCACTCCAAATGAGCTACAAAGAGGCTCAAAGGATCATACGAGCGCTTTTCGTAGAGGTACTTGAGATGGAGTTCTGGCAATTTGTTGCTCATCAACTTGCAATTGGCTATCAATCTACATTTGTATATACCCAATCCACATGGAAAAGTGAACGTTGTCTTATGTTGATTATGTGGGAAAGAATGCACCTCATGCACTTGTCTCAAGAACTCCATAAACAAGACTTTGTTAAACGGGTATCTTGGTAGCATCAAAGGTTCTCCTGAGAAACCATACACTCTAATATAGGTGAATGTAGGAAATTGGATAAGCCAATCTACCCAATTCTCCATCATTGATTTGGCATCTGCTGAAATCCTTAAGTGCATCTCATTGTCAAGATATCTCACTGTCTTCATTAGAAAATGATCGTTCACCTACTTGAAATCTTGTTTAGCTCGCAAAGACTCCAACTACAAGAAGTATTCATGCAAACACCAAATGCCAAGAGTTCCAATGGTTTCCAAGGTTCTAAAATTGCCTTGGAATGCAAGTAGATAGACAAGATGAGAAACCATGTGAAACTCCTAGAGTTTGAGAAATCTCGTGATTTGCTGGTGAAGAACTTCACTAATCAACATAGCCCAGTCAAAATGCTCTTTATTATTGATAACTTGAGATATGACATAAAACATCTAGGGCCGAAAGACAGTAGCTTCTTATTAACCCATGACCCGGTTGAGCAAGGTAATTAGGATGGAAATATCATCTTTGAACTCTCCACACCCAAGCTTCTTCGACAAATTGGTTTTTTTCTCTTTCAGCCACCTTTGAGTAACCTTCTTTTGAGATCTTTCCTTTTTTGTATACCATATCTTTTCACATTCCTCCATAATTATATGGCGAAGCACTTTTCAACATCTCTCAGCTTGAGGCTGCAAACAACTTGCCCATCTGCTGATCAAATTTGTCGTGTAGAAGAATCATAATGCTTGATGCATGCAATGAAAAACTCAAGATTTGACACTGTGATGGGAATAGAAGCTGCTGCCAGCAACCCACAACAATCAAGAAGCTTGATTGCAGTACTACCAATGCCCTCCAATGTGCTCAATTTGATCATTGGATGAACATGGCTCGAGTCAGTGTCAAAAGTTTTTAATAAATCATGAATCAAGACCGATTTGATCTTGTATTCATTTGGATTGAATTGCATTTTGAAAAACTAAACTTTTGATTGTAAACTTGGATATGTTCAAACAAACTTCTGAAAAGGCTAAAAATAGCTCCTGATGAGGCTAAAAATAACCTATTGAGGGGAAAATTTTAGGAAATTTTCTAAAACATGGGTTTTGTAGAGAATGATTTTCTAAGCCAACCCAGATTATCATAAATTTGAAAAAATGATCTTTACTTAGGCATGCAATGACTTTTCAGAAACAAAAGTTGAAGGGGCTGCGAGGGATATTGTTTTCCGAAAAATTCTGGCATATGGGTTTTGTAGGTGCCAATGTGTTGATCAAATCTAGTTTCTCCATTTTTCAAAAAGTTGACATTTTCACCAGCATACAAAATAATATTCGAAAAAGCACAGTACTTCAAAAAGTGAGAAGTATAGGGGAAATTTTCTCAAAAAATTCTGAAACATGGGTTTTGTTGCCAACGTTGTGCCAAACAAACCCAAATGACCAGAACTATGAAAAATTATCGTTTACTTGGACATGTGAGAGAAAACCTAAGACAAGGATAGAAGAAATGTGAGGGGGAGAAGATAGAAATTATATTTTTCCTCTCAAAAAATTTGCCTATGCCTTGAATGAACTTTGATGAAGTCTGATATGCACGTGCTGAAAAGATGAAGTGTGAAAAATTATCCCTCTGAGCAATCTAGACCTGGAACTGTGAAGAACACTAAAAAATCCCTCCTATAGTGCTTCCAAATCTTAATTGCACAAGAAAATATGTGTTTGCCTTCAACCTATGATGAAGAAAATGGATGCCCAAGTGCTTATTTAAAGAATTTTTATGAATTAAGGCATCACATACAAGTAAAACTCTAAATTTAGGATGCAACATTCTCATTGGACCTCATTCAATTAATAAAAATGGAGACTAATCCTTCAAATAGGCGCCACTCAGCATGCAAAGAAGAAACATGCCACATGCAAGAAAAATGGAGTATTTTGCAATTCTAATTGGAGGTGAAATTGAAGTTTTATTATTATTTTAAGTTTAGTTCAAAAATCCCTCCATTATAGGGCAGCCAAAGCATGCACTTTAGTTTCAAAAATCTTTTAAGTCAAAGTTTGACTTTAGGCACCAACTTCCTTAGACTTAGAAACTTTTTTGAAATTTCCTATTTTTAGCCTTTGCAAATGTCACTGAATCCTCTGTTTGATCACTGATTTTGAATGACTGATGGATCCAGTAGACTAGCTGACAGTCTCATTGAAGAGTAGGATCAAAACTGAAAAGGAACTTCTTGAGGTTACAAACCCTAATTTCGACTTATGAGCCATGAAAACTTTGGGCGCCCCTGGCCAGTAGGGGCACTTTTATTTCTAGACTTAGTCAAATTTTCAAGGATTTTCATCATTTTAAACTTGATTTCGACCTCCCTTCAGCCTGCAACTCCCAATATTTGACATATCTCTCGAGTTGGCTAACAGGTTCACTGCAAAGATGAATGAATTTTCAAGGATTTTCATCATTTTAAACTTGATTTTGACCTCCCTTCAGCCTGCAACTCCCAATATTTGACATATCTCTCGAGTTGGCTAACAGGTTCACTGCAAAGATGAATGAATTTTGGACATGATCTTCTAGAGTGCACAAACCTTAAAAACCTCATTTGGCAAGTCAAAATCTAGGGTGCCTCTGGCTAGCATGGGTGCTTTTATTTCCAGACAACCATTTTTGCAACTTGCTCCGTTCTTCATTCAATCTATGGCTATCGACTACTGACAATTCCTCTGATCAAATTGAGATATGCAATGGAAAGCCTGAAGAATCCTGAACATGGTGAACATTTGAGCAAACCCCAGTAACTACATTTGAGGGCTCAAAACCCTAGGTGCCCTTGCCTAGTGTAGACATGGAAAATGTATTGATTGACGTTACACACCTGATCCTGATTTTCTAACATCATTTCCTCTTGAATCATCTTCTTAGCTTGTCATCAAAATCCTCTCTTAATTGGAATAGATCAATTTTATCTAATTAAGTTGTCATCTCCTATTAATTAATTAAATCATTTTTATTTAATTAACCTCATAGTCTCTATTTAATTAAATAAGCCCTTTTATTTGATTAAATCTCTAAGGTCATCTTATTAAATTAAATCAATTCTTATTTAATTTAAGCTAACAACATCTCTCTTTAATTAAATAAATAAAAAATCTTTATTTAATTAAGTCTAAATCACATTCATCTCAATCTTGATTTAAATAAATCCTAAAATCTAAGTCAAAATTGTCACATCATCTAATCTCCTATTATTCTAATCCTAATCCATGTCACATCCTCTAGCTTTTTCCACTTTCTCAATAAATCATTTATTTTGAATTATTTAAATCTCTAATTACTTTCAAAAAGGCATCAATGGTTGGAATATTCCCCAAATTTGAAAATCCCTCCAAAAGGATGTGTCCTTCCAACAAGGCATTTAACTCATCTTACAAGTCCTTTTCTTGAGCCATGTGACATTAACTTCACCTTTCACCTCATCCTTCAAGCCATCTTTTGAATTTCAAATCTCCCCCTCTTTGGCACATTCATCAAAATGTGCACATCCTTTGCCCATTCACATCTTGACAAGTGGCATTTGGCCATTGGTTGAAAGTTAGTCCCACATTGTTTTATTTTGGGCATTTCTCCATCCTGTCTTTCTATAAATAAGACGTTTTTCTCCTCATTTAATCATCCACAATTTGAGCAAACTTACTATACTCATTTTCATCTTCAAGCATTAGCATTTTCATCAATTTCATCAAGGCATAGCTAGATTATTGTAGGTTTTCTCCATGGAGTTCATTTGAAGCAATCACCAAGTGGATCAATCATCACCAAATCATCAAAAGCTTGCATAGGAGTTGGGAAAGGGCCAATTTCCACATCAAATTGGCACCAACTCCCCCATAAGATCAAGAGTTTGCATGTTTTTAATAGGATTTGATCTATCTCCTTGATTTTTCATTGTGTTCTTGCTTTTATTCCTATTTTGAGCATTACTAATGGATTTTGTGGGGAAATTTGATCTTGGCTTGCATTTGAATATTCTAATGTGTTTGTTTGTTGTGTTTTGCAGTTGTTAGGATCTTCGTTCTACACCCAGCAAGGGCACTTTTGTTCTTTGAAGTCACATTTTGACCATGACTAACTCCTATTTGACTCCTAATTTTGATAGTTTAACAACTTAGATTAATCCCTTTATGGACTTGTTGCGAAGCTTGATCAAGTATGAGACAAACATCTTAGACATAATTTTCTCATAAAGTTACATTAGGTGCCTCAAAAGCTTGGGGGCACTTTTGTCTACCAATATTAGTCAAATTTTGACTAATTTCATTTCCCTTCATCTTCCTTCATTCTTCATTTGATCTCTAGATTCAAGCATTAGACAGATTTCCTGGACTAACTGGTAGGCTCTTTGCGAAGCTAGAAGAATTCTCGAGAAGACTTCTTGGAAGTGACAAACCTTAAAAAGTTGATATGAGCCTTTGAAACCTAGGGCACCCTTGGCTAGTAGGTGCTCCTTTATTTCCAGAGTTAGAATTTTTTTGATGATTTTCACCACTTCGAAAATCCCCTCTGTCACGAAGCATCATTTCGAACATCTTTCGCTATAGAATCTTCACTGATGCATTTGAGGCATAGATTTTGACACCTAGTATGTGGCCATCTGCCATTGTTGACCTCAGAGGTCCTAACTTTTCTCCTGAAAAAGTGAAATAGACCCACTAGAGCTAAAATGACTTTTTCTTGATTTTGACTTCACCAATGTGATCGTGATGTGAAATAAGCCAATCAAAATTATTTTTTGTCAATTCTGGAAAGATCCTATTTTTAGGGTTTTTCCTAAAAATAGGGACCTAAAAACCCTAATTTTCAAAATTTTCCAGTATCATCTAGATAGTAAACCCACAAAAATCCCATACTTTATTTGACCTAAAACTGACTTTTGACAACAATTTTACAAGATTTAGACCATTTTAATCAAAATGCCTTAAAAGTTTGAATTTAGGAATCTTCTCCCTCATAGGTCAACCCATTCGCTTAAGAGGCGCATGTATGAAACTAGGAATGTAAGAGGTTGATTAGATCCCTTGCCTTTGTGCCTGAGAAAGCAATAGTTCCATTTTCTCCTGTTTAGCGGTTATCTCCCTTGTAAGGTGATTCTCATGTTGCTTCTTATGTGTTTGCATATGTCGCTAGTGAATGTGATCCCGATAAGAAAGCTCCTCTTTTTGTTGATTTTATTCCTACTTCTTATCAATAGAACTCAATTGTTCTTGAAAACTTGACAATATGTCATCGATGCTCATATGTTCCAAGTTGTTCATGTTTTAAGTTTGAGTAGGAGGAAAATCATGTTGATTAGGAATGAAGTAAGCCTATTGGTGTTGATGATAGGAATGTGTAGGCTACTAAGAAAGCCGAGTAGGGGCAGGTGGGAGGAGGGAATTTGAAAAATATTGATAGCCAACTACAATAGGGCTACGTGAAGCAAAAATAGTAGCATTCTCAGCTTGATATTGTTGGTAGAGAGGAGAAATTTTGCATTTTCAATAAATGGAAGAGAAAACATATGTTGTCCATAATATCTTGACATTTTTAAGCATAAGGAGAGATAGAAAAAAATTATAATTATTTTAAAACAAGAGCAAAGGTCTACTCAGAGGAATTGTGTACATACCAACAAAGTTTCCCAAATTTGATCGTAGAGTTTTCAAGTGCTTGTATGATTGTCCAATAACTATAACTACTGAGAAACACACCAATCTTCTTACTAGAATGAAAGGTGAAGCCACAATAGTGGTTTAAAATTGAAGTGAGGAAGGAAAACTCATAGAAAAAGAATGCATGGCAAAAAAATTGATTTTAGGGGTTCGTACGAACCTATTGGTTCGACCGAACCCATTAGGGGTTCGCTAGAACGTAGGTTCGAGCGAACCTTCTAATACTTTCCTGCCAAAAAAGGCCATCAAAACCCCTCATAGAAGGGGGGTTCGAATGAACCCTAGTTCGAGCGAACCCCTATGGGTTTGCTCGAACCCCCTTTATTCCTCATCCCCTCCCCAAGACACAAAAAAAATTGAATTTTGGCACTTCGGAGCTCAGGTTGAGGATGAAAATGGAGGAATCTTCACAAACCCAACTTGAATTAGGTAGTCCTCAGAATGAGCTATCCAACGAATATAATTTTAATATGTTTTGGTTTTATTATGTATTTGTTTTTTTAGTTTTATTAAACATAGGTTTTTCATCCAAAATGAAGGTCTTTGTTTTGCACATGTGGAAAAATATTAGATTATCAAAAAAAAAATTTGAAAAATATGAGTGCACTAGATATTGAAGTCCTTGATCCAACAAAAAAAAAAATTGAATTTTGATATATATAAAAAAGTTATGCATTATACGGTCAATGTCTGAATTGTAATTGGTTTGACTTCAAACTTGATTAAAGAAAAAATATTCAATAAAAACTGTCTAACCAAGTGGAAGCACTAGATATCGAGTTACAAATTTAAATTTGAAAGAATTATAATTTTATCCTTCATAGAAAAAAAAAGTTATGTGTTATAATGGGCCACTTTTTAAATTTTTTTTTTTTTGAAAAAAACCAATTTTCGTGGGAGATGGAAAAAGAAGTGTAATCTGATTCCAAAATTTTTGAAAAAAATATTTTTAGAATCTACAGAGAAAATGTGACGAGACTCTAGTTTTCATCATCTTCAAATTCTTCATGGTTTAGCTGCTATAGGTGCCCGAATGTGAAGATTTAGTTTAAAAAATTAATTTCAGTGTCTAGTTGGGCCAAAAATTGTAAACCACTATTATGGGATCACCCTGTCAAATTAAGGCTCATTAAACTTGTCCCACTAGGCATGCTAGAGAATGTTGTCACATGAAATTGCACCGTGTTGAACTAGTCTTAACATTCAAATGACACAATGGGGATGATCTCAAGTGTGGGACCTTTGTTGTTGAGATCAAACCTCCAGAGAAGGTCAAATTCCTTTCTAATCTAGATGCAAGAGTATTGATCCAAGCCATCACTGCATAAACCTATAATTGATCCTATACTGATCACCAAGGAAAATGGGACAAATAATGTATAAAATAAAGGGGGTAGTGATGCACCTAGATTAAACTACGTTCTTCCTGCTCACTATAACAAAAAGAATAAAATGGACTACTTGAAGGACTTACACAATTATTTGTTTCATAATATTTAATGGCATGTATAGAGGGTTGGGCTTGACAAATGATAAGAGGGGAAGCTCCATCCCACAATTATCACCTACAAATGAATTCAACAAAACATATAATCACAACAGTTACATAAAAAAAATCATTCAATTGTGAAGGTAAGATAAATTTTACACAACACATCCAAAGCAAGAAGAGGTAAAAATGATATTTTCCGTTAATAAAAAGGAATGGAACCTATTTTACAAAATGTGAGTTACAAAGATGCAAAGTTCTCATGAAGAAAATGAAAGAACCCCTTTTACAATATGGTCTTGCAATCTTATATCAATAGCAAGTGATAAAGGAGAGGGAAAGGATAATGATGTGGTAGTGAGAAAATTCCATCCATGATCTATTAAAACTAACATCTACAAAATAAAATTTGATCTAAAGCATTTAAAGCTATGGTTGAGAATGAAATGGATATGAAAATCAAGTGATTAAGGTATGACAGAGGTGGAGAGTTCACCTCCAATGATTTTAACAATTTTTGTGAAGATCATGGAATAAAGAGGCATTTGTTAGCTCCTAGAACTCCTCAACATAATGGACTTGTGCAAAGAAATAATAGGACAGTTTAGGAAGCAACAAGGACAATGATGAGGAAGCAAATCTACTAGATGTATATTGGAGAAAAGCTATTCATGTTGTAGTATACATACTCAATAAAGTACAAGCAAGAGTAAATGGTTCAAATACTCCCTATGAACTATGGTATGGAAGAACTCCTACTATCAAATATTTTAGAGTGTTTGGAAGCAAATGCTATATCAAGAGAGATGAAGAAATCTTGGAAAAGTTTGATGCAAGGTCAGATGAAGGAATCGTCCTTGGATATTCTACAAGAAGTAAGGCTTACCTATGCTACAATAAGAGGCTAAAGAAGATAGTTGAAAGTGCAAGTGTCAAAGTAGATGAAGAACCACATAAAAGATCAGTACTGATAGAGGGATATGAACTTGATGAGACCTCAAGCAAAGAATAAGAAAAAGAAGTGAAGGAAAAAGAGATGCAGGTTGAAGAGGAAGATTCTCTGAAAAGGATTACTAAGACTACTAAGTATGTGCAGAAGAATCATTCTAAAGATTAGATAATTGGTGATAAGAGCAGTGGCATGCTGACAAGAAGAAAAGCTGCTATGACAGAAGAATAGGTAAATTTGTGTCTACTTTCCAAAGTAAAACCTAAGACAATGATTGCGACATGTAAGGATGACAATTGGACCAAAGCTATGAAGAAGAATTGATGTAGATTGAGAAGAATCAAACTTGGGAATTAGTCCCAAGACCAAAAAGCAAGAATGTAATATGAACTAAATGGGTATTCTAGAACAAGCTAAATGAGAATGGAGAAGTTGTCAGAAATAAGGCTAGACTTGTGTGTAAGGGCTACTCACAACTAGATAGATTTTGAGAATATATTTGCTTTAGTGGAAAGAATGGAGGCCATTAGGATTTTTTTGGCTTTTGTAGCACATAAGGACTTCAAGGTTTATCAGATGGATGTGATGACTGCATTCTTGAATAGTGAGTTGGAAGAAGAGGTATACATTGAACAACTGAAAGGCTTTCAGTTATCAGATAATCCTAATATGGTTTGCAGATTGAAGAAGGTATTGTATGGACTCAAGCAAGCTTCTAGAGCTTGGTATGCAAGATTGGATAGGTACTTGTTGTAACAAGGATTCAATAAAGGTATTATAGATAATAATATTTACTTTATAGTTGAGAAGGATCAAATCTTGATTGTGGTTGTGTACGTTGATGATATAATCTTTAGAGGAAATGAGGCAATGTGCAAGAAGTTTGCAAAAGAGATTCAAAATGAATTTGAGATGTCAATGTTTGTGGAAATGAATTTCTTCCTTGGGCTACAAATTAGTCAGAAAAAAAAAGGAATATTCATTTCACAATCAAAGTCTGTTAAGGAAATGATGAAGAATTTTGGAATGGAAGACTCTAAATCGGTATGTACTCCTATGGTTACTGGTTGCAAGTTGAGAAAGAATGATGAATCTCCTAAGAATGATTAGAGAAAGTATAGATCAATGATTGGTGGACTACTATATCTAACTACTACTAGACTGAATATCATGCATGCAGATAGTCTTGTGTCCAGATTTCAAGAAGATCCTAAAGAATCACATGTGGCAGTAGTAAAGAGGATATTCAGATATTTGCAAGGAACTCTAGACTATGGTCTATGGTATCCAAAGGATACTAATTTTTCTTTAAGTGCCTATATAGATGTAGATTAGGCAAGTTGTGTGGATGACATAAGAAGTACAAGTGGACGTGATTTCTTTCTTGGAAGCAAGTTGGTTTCTTGGCTAAGCAAAAAGCAGGATTCAACATCTTTATCTACTATAGAGGCATAGTATATTGTTGCACACAACTATTGTGGATGAAGCATACATTGAAGGATATCATAATATAATATAACAAGCCTATTTATATCTTGTGTGACAATACAAGTGCTATCAATATATCAAATAATTTGATGATGCATTCAAGAACAAAGCATATCTCAATCCAGTTTCACTTTCTAAGAGAGAAGGTTGCAAAAAATGAAGTAAAACTAGAGTATGTGTCTACAAAGGATCGAGTTGTAGATATTTTTACAAAGGCTCTTCCTAAAGATACTTTTGAGTATCTCTGGAAAAAGTTAGGGGTTATTGTCCCTCCTTTCAATTATATGCATAAGTGTGTGCATCTATCTAGGAAGCATTTCAAGATACATTCTTGGTCTTGTATTGATATTGAAGGCTACCTCTCAGGGGGGTAGGTAGTAGTATTGTTGGTTGGTGAAATCAGATGGAGGATATTTTGTACCCCTAGAGGGGAGAGTGCAAAAAAGTAAGTGTTGTGAAGAGAGATTGCAGTTGCTTGCTGGTGTTGCAAGTGGTGTATGTAGATGTCAAAAGGAAAGATTCTATGTAGATAATGTGTGAAAGGTGCATGTATTTCTCTTTGAATGTTGTCAAAAGAGGAGAGTAAGAGAGTTCAATACAAAAAAGAGAGTTGGATGAGCTCATGGCCCTTATCCATTGATGTCAAAGAGGGAGAGAGTTGGTTGAAAAACCATAGTGGAGAAGAGAATATGCTCTGAAGACCATAGGGAGAAAAAGTGTTCAGGAGCAAGAGAATGAGAAGAGTGAGAGATTCCTTGGTTAGGGGGAGTATTGCATGTTGCAAAATTACTGTTGGTATGCTTTTGTTGTTGATGGTTTTTCAGAATCGGTGTTGCCATCAATGACAAAGGGGGATATTGTTGGAAGCTTGCTATTATTGTCATTGATGTCAACCCCTAACATTAGAGTTGTTGGAAGCTTGGAGTTGTTAGTGTTATCAACATAAATTTGTTGGTGTTGCCATTGCTATCAACTTTTTGTATAGCTATGGAGATTGTTGGAGCCTACTTATGTTGATGAGATTTTTGGTAGTATGGATGTTTTATGGTTAATAAGAAGTGTTGCAGATGCTAGTAATGTTGCAATTGTAGTTGGATCACTTGGTCTCCAAGAGCTTTTGAGAAAAAATGAATAAAAGAGATTACAGTGTGATAGAGTGGCATTCTTTATTCTTCTCTGCATTTATTTAGTCTTGAAGTTATGCTTGTGTGGTTTGGATATGTTGATTAGAGATGTACAAAGGTGTTATATCCAAAGTTGTTAGTTTTGGATTGTACGATAGTAAAAGTTGTGTTCAACAGTATGTGTCTATGAAGACGGGTGTTTGGGAGAAATGAGATTACTCTACATTTCTCCACATTGAGGTTTATTTTCTCATGGATTTTGGGATGTGCTTATAATGTTTGTATCTACTTTCCCTTGAGGTTTTAGGTGCTAAGGTGTTCTGCGAAGTTGGCTAGTGAGTTGGATATCTATGATAGTGTGTCTAGTTGCACAAAATGATAGTGTTCTCAGTTTCAATTGGTTGTGGCAGAGTTGCAAAATATTTTAATGATACTAGAATATTTTGAGATGTTGTAGGGATATTGTGGAGTGTTTCTATGTGGTTTGTGTGAACTAAAGAAGTGTGTATGTGGTTGCTTGTAGTGTTAGTTCAGGTTTGGAGAACTTGGCTTGCTAGCACTATTTGTGGAGGTACCTCATGGATTGTGAATGTGTTGAGTAGCATAGTGATATATATTTGGGTCCTAGTTAACCCTTGGTGTGGTAATCCTTCACTTCTTTCCACCATGGAAGTGTTTGGTGCTGACCTATTTTGCAATTGCACATTTGATGTGCATATACGACCTTGGAGAATGCTTTCAAGGTTTTGGATGGTATAAATGCAAGGTAGAGTGTTGGAGAATTGTGTGTGGTTTGTTGAGGTGCAAAATGTGATTGTATTGTGATGTGAGTGTGAGCTTTGATGATTAAGTCTACCGAAAGCAATGAGCATAAGGTGTCTACATTTTTTATGTACCTGAAGTTACTAAGGTAGTGAGATGAAGGTTGCAGATGATTTAGAGTTATTGCGGTGGATCTTCTTGTTGCTCTAAGATGGATTTCTCTTTGTAACAGTTCCTTTCTTTCTTCTTTCTAATTTAGCAATGAGTCATTGTCAGTGATCCCTTCTTTCTTTTGGGTAGTGAGCCTATTATATTTGGTGTTAAAATTCATTTATATACTGAGCTAATCCTCACTTTGGTTTTCCTTCTTGGGTTTTCCACGTAAATCTGGTGTTTTATTGTGCATGGTGTTTTAATGTGTTTTTTGTTCCACTTGTTTACTTTCATGCTAAATTTGATTAAGGGTTTAAGGGTTGATAAAGATATGAATGTTAATGGGGGTTTTGATGTTTTAATGTACAACTGATTCACCCCCGCCCTCTTAGGTGTCCTATGCATATAACAATGTTTGTTATAATTTTAGGAATGAATTTTGATTGATTTGAACTACGGCTATATCAATGTGTTCATATAGAATTAAATACATCATTTAATTTAATTTATATTTGAATTATTGAGAGATACATTGTCTACAAGGTTGGTAAAATAGTATATAGACATGGAGTGATATTGAGATTATTTTTATGCACAGGGTTTGTTTAAGTTCTATGGCCAATCAATTTGTATCATCCTACAAAGGTCTCTACAAATAACCTCTTGAGATCAATAGGGATCTAAAGGTAGAAGAATCAACTCACTCTTGTTAATTAGTACTTAATTGTCCTTAATTTGATCATAGGTTTTCCCTTTTGTCTAAATTATTTTGATCCTTAGGTCTACGTATTGTGGTTCATTCCTTAGAATAAGGGGTTACAATTTTTATAAACTAAAACTTATATTAAACATCTTACACATTTCTTAGAACTCCATCAACTATCCATAAGTTGATTTGAATCTTCAAATTTTTAGTTTTCCATATCTAGCACTAGTTCTAAATTTTTTGTTATTGCTTCTAAATTTGTCTTTCCATATCAATTTTTTATCATTTCCCATTACCAACTCCCATGTGATCAAAGTAGCTTATATTTATATGTTTTACACATTTTTAAACATGTTTTTTATTTAATAAAAAATACACTCAAAGAAAGATAAAATTATATAAAGATTAAGTGGGATTGTGTTCATCATTATCTTCATTTTGTACCAACGCTGATCAATTATTGATCTTAGATTGGAAAGCATAAAACTATGATTTTTAATCTTTGGTTTCAATAAAGTTTTTATGCATAGGTGATTCATTTTAGGGACAAAAATGAATTTCACTTCTATAAGAATGTAGAAAAAAATTCTTGATTGTATAATTTTTGAGCTTTGGAAGCTTAAAATGAAAGATATCCTTGTCAAATAAGTCTTTGGTCTACAATTTCTAGATATAAAGCATCTATTGTGATTCCTATAAAATCTAAAGCTAGGAGTTTTATATTTGTGAAATATTTGATCATATTTAAAAGAACCACATAGAAAAAAGAATAAAGACAAATCTAGAGATATCTTTGAAAAATCAACTTAGGAAGAATCTAGAGGTTGTGTTTCCAACATCTTCTATTACACATGCAAGTGAATATGAATGAATGATATATTTTGGAACCTCATTTCATATGACCCCTCATAGGGAGTGGTTTCATGAATATAAAAAATAGAGGTGAAGTTTTCTTGGGATATAATACATCTTATAAAATTATTGTTGTAGAAAGGTCAAGCTTATGTTTAGAGATGAAATATTTAACTTTTTGGTGTTTTGCATATAATTGGTTTGGAAATTAACCTATTATATATTAATAAGATGACTTATTTTAGAGTGTATGTTATCTTTTACAAAGAAGGTTGTATAATAGTTAGATAAAATTTGGTTTTAGCAAAGGGGGTTTGGGTTGGAACTATATTTAGACTTGATTCCAATACTATGTGGAATTCCTCATCTATTTTATTGGAATCTGAAAAATGTCACCAAAGTGATACCTTTGAGAGCTAGGAGATGGAAATATATCCTTGGGGAAAGACCTTAAGAAAGGAAAATATAAGCTGTACCCTACAAGATATTTTAGAGGGTAATGAGATAAGAATTTTTCACTAAGGTGAGACCTTAAGAAAGGAACAAATAATTTATCTCCTAGGAGATAACTTAGAAGGTAAGGATATGAGAAGCTATCACCAAAGTAATACCTGAAATACATGACATAAAAACTATCTCCTACGAGATACCATATCAGAAGTAAAATTTAGGAATATATTCCACTCAAGTGGTTCTTTAGAAGAGTTTAAGGGCATGCCAATATATTTCTCGAGTGAGACTTTAGTAGAAAATAATAGGTAGAAAGCATCTTGGAAATAATTTTATGAAGGAAAAATTCAAGGTATCACTTAGGCCATTCCTTATGGAGACAAAAGGATTTCAAATTTGGACTCATCTTAAAAAAATATATTTTGTCAAAAATATGGTATCCCATTTCAAGTCTATGCAAAGAAGTTATGGCTTCTAAAATCTGTAGTAAGAGAATACATGGTAAATTTATCTTCTAGGTAAAATTTTATTGGTTGCAGAGACCCCAAAGTGTCACCCAAGTAATACTTCATGGGTCTAGGAGACTCCCAAGCTATTTCCTAGAAGATACATTAAAGGTTAAGGAGGATACTAAGGTATTACCTAGGAGATAATTCAAGTTGTTGGTAAGAAAAAATTTCAAGGTATCTTTTATGATATAAATAAAAATTTCTAGACATCAAGAATTTTAAAAAATAAATAAATAAAATTATAGGCTTATGTCACCTTTTATAAAAAAATCATTAGAGAAAATTTCAAGTTGTTCCTACCTTGATACCTTTGAATTTGTGGCATGAAATATTGATTCCCATTCGTAAAAAGGTCTTAGGTCATTGGAGTCTAGAGATTTGATTAAGAGGCTTGAAGAATATTCTTTAGATTTCAATTTATTTTCTATGATTATTGCATGAATGGGAAAAAATCATGTTAAATTTAATCTAAGATCTACAAGATTGGACAGGATTTTATACTTGATTTCTAGTTATGTTGTTGAAAATTTAAATATGCCCTTGTTAGGAAAATCATTATATGGTGTATTATTTATTGATGATTTATCCAAGAAATAATGGGTGTGTTTTTTGAGATAAAAGTATGGGGTCTTTGGTAGAGTTAAGGAGTTTAAGGCTCTTGTGGAGAATGAGATATAAAATATCGAGGCTCTAAGAATAGACAAAAAATGAGAATTTTTACTTTTTAGAGTTTGAGAGGTTTAATAAGGATAGTGGCATATATAGATAGAATACAAATTTATACACCTTACGATATAATAGATTTTTAGAAAGGATGAATGTGGCATTTGTGGAAAAGACTAGGAGCATACTAAGTGGTGTTGGCCTAGAGAAGAAGTTTTGGGAAGAAGTAGTTTGTAGAGCTTTTTATCTTAACAATATATATCATACACCAACACTTATTGATAAAACCCTAGAGGAGGTTTAGACAAGAAATAAGTCATCTCTTTTTTATCTCATTATTTTCAATTTCAATACATACATGAATGGTCCCTGAGAAGAGGTATAATCTAAACTTCAAATATTATAAATGTATCTTCGTGAAATGATAAAAGGTTTGGAATACTATGATAGGAAAGATAGTATAGAGTAAAAATATGATATTCAAATATATAAACTCTTCTCCTATTAGGAAACCTACAAATAAGGAGGAAAATATGATGTATCTTGGGAGAAATTCTAAGGAAACTACATCTAATGAAGAAAAGTAGGTTTAGGATTACATAGTAGAGGGAAGTGATTATGATGAGAAATCAAGTGATCTTGTCACTCCACTCTTAAGAAGATCAATTTTTACAAAGGATGCAACCTTAAATGTATTCCCTATTTAAGTTTTACTATATTTTTACATTATTTTCTAGTGACAATGAACCTAGAACTATGATAGAAGTAGAATAAAATAATTGTAAGTCCTAAAAGAGTGTCATACATTGGGAGATGGATTTTTTTTGATAAAAATAGGACTTGAGAATTGATTTGATTACCTAAAGGAAACCTACTGGATGTAAATGGTTCTTCAAAAAGTTTAATTTTGATGGAAAGGTTGAAAAATACAAGGCATGTTATTGGTTGTTGGTTATCCCCAAGTTGAGGGAATATATTTTTGTGAGATTCTCATTTTGTAAAATTAGTTTCTATTGTATTTTTATTATTTGTGGCTTATGATCTAAAGTTTGATAACATCAATTTTTATCCAACACTTTTACATGGTGTTTGGAGGAGGAAATCTACATGCAACAACCTAATTACTTTGTAGAAAACGGATAGGAAAATATAATTTACAGGTTAAAAAATTCTATGTATGGCTTGAAGTAGTCACTCAAATGTGGTATCAAAAAATTGATATATGTTATGAAGTTAGGATTTGACATAGCTAAATATTATTACAATGTTTATTTTCAATAGTTTAGTGAACAATTTATTTCTATTGGCTTATATTTTGTTGACATGTTGATCGGTTACAATAAGGATCTAATTAAGGGGATTATGTCTTAGTTTTACTTTACTTTGATATAAAGGATATAGAGGTTACTAATTTCATTCTTTGAGTGAAGATAAGGAGAGATCCCAAATAGATATATCTAACAAAGAATTTAATTGAGTAAACATATGTATAATAATTTTATATTATAGTACCTCAAAATATAAGATAATAAGCTAGTGGATGTTTTTTTTATCACCTTTTATCTAAAAAACAAGTTGATGAATGTTCCTATTCTTATATGAAATAAATTGTTAATGAAAAAATTTAATCTAGTAGTCATTCATTTCCTTGATGCAAATTAAATTATTAGTAAATAAATAAAAAAATTAATAGTTATAATTAAAGGTAGTAATATGTATTATTGATTTTAATTTAATGATTCAAAGTAAAGTAGTGATCATTGTAAAATCTTAAATTATATAGTTTCATAGTTGTTTGATTTTTTATTGTAATTTATTAGTGCACTGATTGTTAAGGAGAATTGATTAGGAATATATTTCTTCTTCTTCATAGAGTTCTAGTCTAGGTGATAGAACCTTAGACTTACACTTTTCTTCTCAAAAAAATTTCAAACAAATATAAGTCATTTTCAAACACTTAGATCAAATAGGTTGGAAGAAAGATAGAGTTTTACTAGACCAAAATGTATCTTGTTGGAAGTTTTGGAAAGTTTATCACTGATGATGTTGGTTGGCAACATGAGCACGAATTGCATAATAATGCTTGATCTAGTGTTGTCATTGATGTCAACATTATTATGATCAACCTAGTATGATTTGGAAGTTACTGAAAATATGTGTATAGTATTAGTTGATTCGATAAATATGGTTGTAAAGGATATTAACTAAGTACTTCTACTGATTGTTTTTGTGGTTCAGTGCATTAGTTTTTGGGTCCACACTTCGCCCCACTAAGTGGTATCGCTCTACATTTTTAACCATGGTTTGAAGTCTATTAGATTCAGATAAAATCAAGATTCTATGATGTTTTTTGAAATATCTTGGAATTTATGCATGACAAAGTCTAGCTTTGTGTATCACAATTATTTCTTAGTATAACATGTTGGTATGGGAGATTTCACTTTCCTTCGTGGATAATTATTTTGTGTTGTAGTTCTAAAGTTAGACTTATTGATGTCGGATAAGTGTGAATTTGAAGAAAGATCGAATTTGGAAGTCGCTTGCAGAAGTGTATGTATGATTGAAAGTTTTTGTGATTAGGTCCAACTCCTAGCCGACCTAATACATGATATGTATTGTGAAAGATTAAATATATAATGTGGATGTTTGTAGGATCTATTTTAGGTCCATGCTGACCTAAATTATGAATTACACATTTGATTTGAGTGTGATGAAGCTTTTGAATCATGTGTGAAGCTGACAAAGCTATTTTGAATTATTTTTGGTCACATCTAATTAGGTCAACCTAATTGATGTATGTGAATGTAATTGGGTATATATATGCAAGATAATTTTGAGTTATGGTGATGGATGAGAGAGTATAAGTGGCACATCAGGTGCGAGAGGTCTCATTTTATGTGAACATGTGAATTCAAACGTGTGAGATTAGAATAAGAGAAAAATTGTTGAGCGACTGCTAAGCATAGTAGTATTTTGTATTTAGAGCTTCAAAGGAACTAAAATTCAACACAAGGTGTACTTTGTATCAGTTCACATTTTGGCTAAGTAGCCATCTTTGTTTTGTATCTAATTTTGGTTGTGAGCCTTGTAAGGATAGTGCGTCTTAGCAGTGAGCCCCTATAATATACTATATCCAAATATAATATATTGTGAGCTAATCCTCACCGTGGTTTTTCCCTTTTTGGGTTTTCCACGTAAAAATCCTAGTGTTCATATGTCATATGATCTTGTGGATGTTTTATGCTTTCATTACTTATTTATGTTAATATGTTTTGGTGATTGGATAAGTTGTGTTCAATAGTTTAATAGAATATTGATTCACCCCCTCTCTCAATATTCTAGGTGTTCAACAATCGGTATCAGAGCTTGGTTCCTTTAGAAAAGCTTAATAGCTTGAGGAAGATCTTAGAAATCAAACACATGGTTGATAGAAAGCATATTGCTCCTCTAAAAGAAAGTTCTACAATAGAACACATAGAAGATGACTATTGGATCCAAAAAGAAGACCTTAAAGCAGCCCTTGAAGATCTTGACAAGGTTGAAAGTGAGAACAAGGGTTTGAAAGAAAACCTTTAGGAAACAAATGAATGCATCAAAAAGTTAAAAGATCAAATCAAGAAGTTTAGAGAAAGACATAGGGAAGTCAATACATAGTTGAAGCAAGCAAATGAAGACATCACTAGACTAAATCTGCAAATGGAATAAAAAAGGAGAATTGAGGAATGTTTGAATGTATTGGTATGAAGCAAGACTAAATAATGCTCAAGACTTGAACAAGAAGTGGTAAATCTTAGATCATATATGGAAAAGGAAAGAATACATAAGTACAAATTGAAAACAAGTTCTACTATGCTTGATGAACTAATTGCAGGACAAAATCCATCTAAGGATAAAGGTGGTCTGGGACTTGAAGAAGACAAAGTTCAAAGGAAAATCAGACACCTAACAAGGTTGACAATCAAAAGAAGACTCAAAGTAATGGAAGAAAATTCATAAATCAAAGAAGCAATGCTGGAAGACCTCTCATCAGACAACCAAATGCTCAAAGGTACCCATATTTCAATGGTATTTATTTTTCATGCAATAAATTTGGACATAAGGCAATAGAATGTAGGGGTAGAATGAATCTGAATGCTAGATCCTTCTCCAGACAATGTTTTGCATGCAAGAAATTTGGACATAAAGCTACTGAGTGCAGAAGTCAGATGATGAATAGATTTAATACTGGTAGAATGTTTCAATCTTTCAATGGATACTATTATACATGCAATGTATTTGGACATAAGGCTAACTAGTGCAGATCAAGGATGAATAGAACTTAGAGAAGTGTTGTATTCTACTTTTGCAACAAGACTGGAAATATTTCAAGAGTTTGCAAAAGAAAAAATATAAGACAGTTTAATCGAGTAAAGAGGAATTCACCTATGAAGAAATTTGATCCTACTGAGGTTAAGAAGGAAATGGACAAGATATGGAGAAAGAAAGAGGAATATGAGAACAAAGATGAATCAGGAACTTCAAATGCATTTGTGCCTCACTTTGGTGTAGATAATTCACTTGGAAATTAAACCTAGGCATGAGCTTAGGAGGGAGCAATAACAAAAAATTCTAATAGTCCCCGAGAAATATGAGGTGTTAAGATATGACATGAAGATATATCATGGAAGAGAAATTTTTGAAGCTATAGAAGAAAATTATGGTAGAAAATATTGCAATGCGACAATTTGTGGAGCATGGAACACACATTTTTTTTGGAACATCAGCTTTTTGGTTTGAAGAATATATTGTAGGCTTAGGTGAAATCGGAGTGTTAAATACATATATGTGAAGGAAAAATAATTTATTTAAAGGAATCTGAAGAAGAAACAAAGAAGAAAGAAGTGTGGAAGGGTTCAAAGTGTCATTCAGAAGCTAAACATCAAGACCCTGGTTCACTGAGCTATTTAAGAGGTATTTTTACAAATCTTGCATATTTTTATCTTCTAGAACA
The DNA here is from genome assembly GCA_007258455.2 of Sequoia sempervirens. NCBI lineage: Eukaryota > Viridiplantae > Streptophyta > Pinopsida > Cupressales > Cupressaceae > Sequoia > Sequoia sempervirens. Next base: position 958,835,438 of record VDFB02281492.1, on the reverse strand, counting down.
ATTCTCTGGAAGATATTTAAATGTAATGGAATTACCAAAAGTATTAGAAATTTCACAAAGACCACAACCAGTGCTTAAGAGGCATTCTACTAAAGTATTGTTGGATGATCCCTTGGGTGCATTCTCTTGCACTCCTATTGGGGTTTTAGCTATTGAAGAAATTAAAGTATATATTCATGGGAAAATTGAAGAAGTATCTCCTGGTAGGTTATCTATTCTATGGAAAAATGAGTTGGGAGAAGATGATGATACCCTAAAACCTGAGTGTGAAACCCTAAGTGAAAAGAGGCTAGATGTTTGGCGGAAGTCTTCAAATTTTGAAAATTGGGAGAAGTATATCAAAATGGTATTGAGCAAAATTCATGACCAACCCATATGGATTGACAACCCTCACTCAACAACTAAGGGAGTAATTAAGGATGTAATTGGTTTGTGGTTCACTGAACTAGTTCTTGATCAGAAGAAAGTTGATACAAAGGATATAATGGAGAAAATAGGTGCTACTCTTGAACAAAAGCAATTTATAGTGAACTCTATTACAAACCCGACAGTTAGATTTGCAATTATGCTTATCGGTCAAAAAATTTATCGATCAAATAGTGTAAGCTCTATCCCTCCTATTGCAGTTCATATGGCCCTGGATATTATTGAAAGCAATGTTGACTACAACATGTGTAAGTTGCTTCGAAAACAATTAATGGAGAACCTAAGAGACATTAAGAAAAAGAAGTGTACATTCCTATATGGAACCCTAGTAATTTTCCTATTGCTCTACTTCTTAAAAGAAGTACTAGTGGTTGGACAAGTAAATTGGAAAAATGTAGAACCAATTGCACATCAAATAGAAAAGTACATAAGAAGCCTTGGAAGTATGGATGCTTAGGAATATCCCTTGCAACATTCTTTGGAGAATTTTAGAGCAGGATGAATAAGAGAATGAGGATTCCTAGATAAGTGGTGAGAAGATATTCAAAATACATTACCTTTCTCGTCTCTACTGATTTTTGCTTTATTGAAGCCATTAAACCTAGGTTAGTTTGGATCTCAGAATTGGATTATGAAGTGTCAGAGGATAAAATAGTTAGCTATGCAGAAGCCCTTCTAGGAAGTTATGAAGATATTGGAAAAACAAAGGTGAGTGCAGAGGATTTTGGTAGTTGTAAGAGAGCTGGTAAAAGAGAAAAGTCATAGACAGTCCTCTGATTGCTGGTAGAATCAAACAAGAAATTGCTGATATTGAAAGAGTTCATGAGCATGAGATCAGTGTCATATCTTCAGATGTACAGAGTTTGGATGAATCCATTAGAGCCCTACAAGAGGTAATCCCTATTACAAGTGTTGATGTTTCATTATCTACTATGGAAAATCTCAATCTCTTGATCAAATCCTTTAAAGAATATGTGTTTAGATTGAAAAGTCAAATTGAAGCTAAAACTGAGACATGGCTTGTAAGAAAGAATATGGTGAATATCTCAAGAAAATATACAAAAGCACATCAAAAGGTTACAAAATGCTTGAGAGAAGTGCAAGACTATGCAGAAGAAGCAAGGAACATATTGTCATACTGCATGAAATGGCCAAACATCACTCGAAGCATAAAGGATGACATGAGTACAATTGAGACTCATATAAACATTGTTGCATATTCTTATGATCCAGTGAAAGACAAGGATGATCAAACTTGGATCTCTATAATGGAGCTTCATGAAAAATTCTTCACCTACAGAGTCAAAGAGATGAAATGATCAGACATCTTATAAAGTTAAGGGACTTAGTAAAGACAAAGTATATATCGGTCTCAAGTTCTCTTGGTAGTACTAATAAGCTCTTAGAGATAAACCTTGATCCCAATACTCCAAAAGAAGGAGAAGAGATTCTATTGGAACTCAAAATTCTACAGAGGACACTTACTGTAGCAAAGAAACAATGGGAAGAAGGAAAGTCTAAGTAGTAAGACACTTTTTAGAAGCTTTAATATTCAGCATCCTCAGGTTAACTATTTATCATGATTTAACAAGTTTTCAAATTTTGATATATATATATATAAGGCAAACAAATTTTGGGTTGACCTCCTAAGGGGGAGCTTACAAAATTTTGGCACACCCTTTGCCATAGATGTCAAATGGGGAGAGAAAAGAGAAAAGGGGAGTGATGGTAATAAAGAGGTGAGATTTCCTATTTTTATTATGCATGTTTCCATCAATGACAAAGGGGGAGATTATTGGAAGAGGGAGATTGTTGGAAGAAGGAGATTGTTGGAAGTTTTGGAATGTCTATCATTAATGATGTTGGTTGGAAACATGAGCATGAATTGCATAATATTGCTTGATCGACTATTTTCATTGATGTCAACATTGTTATTATCAACCTAGTATGATTTGGAAGAGTTATTGAAGATATGTGTACAATATTAGTTGATTCGGTAAATATGGTTGTACAGGATATTAACTAAGTACTTCTACTAACTATTTTGGTGGTTCAGTGTGTCAGTTTTTGGGTCCACACTTCACCGCACTAAGTGGTCTCGCTCTACATTTTTAACCATGGTTTGAAGTCTATCAAATTAAGATAAAATCAAGATTCTGTGATGTTTTGTGAAATATCCTGGAAGTTATGCATGATAGAGTTTAGCTCTGTGTATCATAGTTATTTCTTTGTATAACATGTTGGTATGGGAGATTCCGCTTTCCTCTGTGGATAATTATTTTGTGTTGTGGTTCTAAAGTTAGACTTACTGATGTTGGCTAAGTGTGAATTTGAAGAAAGATCAGATCTGAAATTCGCTTGCATGGAGAAGTGTATGTATGATTGAAAGTTTTTGTGATTAGGTCCAATTCATGGCCAACCTAATACATGATATGCATTGTGAAAGATTAAATATATAATGTGGATGTTTGTAGGATCTATTTTAGGTCCATGCCAACCTAAATTATGTATTACATATTTGATTTGAGCGTGAAGAATCTTTTAAATCATGTGTGAAGCCGACAAAGCTATTTTGAATTCATTAGTAGAATTTAGCAAATAAATGATTATGTAACTAAAACTTTTAGTCACGACAACTAAAAATGACTAAATTTTACTAATTTTTTGCAATACAATTATAAATAACTAATTTGATCATCGGGGAAAAAACACAACTAAATAATTAGTCACACAAATAAAAATTTGACAATATGATATTAAAGTGGGTAATTAAAAAAATATTTTGAATTAGATGGGAGTGGGTTGTATTGCGTGCATAGGGTTAGAATTGGGAAATTGTGAAGAAAGATAACCCATTTTCTATTCTGTTTGTAGGTGTAGGAGCCAAGAAGAAAGTGTTTCAACATAAGCCTTAGATTTATCCTTGCTTAGGGTTTAAATGATTTGGTTGTTATTTTCCTTACAATAGTTTTTTTTTGTTATTGAATGATTGAAGGATGACAATGATATCTGGGTAGCTCATATAGGAGATCATGAAGAGAAACAATTGCTTCCTTGTCAAGCATAACGACAACAACTTTGCCAAGGTTTAGCTCAACAACAAGCATAACAATCTCTACAATTTGAAATCATACAAGTTCTCAAGTATTTATATTTAACTTTTCTTATCTTCTTTCCTTTCTATGATATTTGTGTAATGAGAGATCTCTTGGGCATAAACCTTGAAGTAATTACGTTTCAGCTTGGAAAATTCTTTTCTATTTTATTATTTGTGGGTTACCCCAGATAATGAGAAGTTAGCATGTTTTTTCTTCTGTTAGGGCTTGTTTTAGGTCTAATATTAGGGTTTTTTCTTGGCCTATAGATATCAATTAATACAATGGACATCATTTGTGTTCAAGCTAGGGTTTATCTCAATATCAATATTAGAGGATGCAACATTGAAGACTGGTGCAATGGAATTTTTATTTTGTTCAATTTCTATTGGTAGATTGTAGTTCTTTTCAGCTTAATATAGTGTTTGGATTCCTGCATCCTATAGTGTGTACCTTTCATCTCATAGAAAATATGATCAGAACAATTTTTGCAGAAACACAAATTGCTTGTTGATAGCTTTCCAACAAGTGGCCACATTTAAATTTCAAGCCAATATTTTGAGGTCTATGAGCTTGAGTCTTGAGAATTTGGCACTCTATATTTGTACTATCATTTTTTCCCAATGACAACTAAAATTGAAAAGGATGAAAATTTTTAAATCTTACAATATTGGTAAAAAAAATCAAGTACCCTATTTTTACAATATGGACATTTTCATATCCACCTACATAGAGCTTCTTTTGAAAGTCTATCCAGATCTTAGAATTGCTACAAAGGCTATAAGGGAATCTTGAATCTTCATGTGAATCAGCGAATAGTGATAATAATAGATAGTTCCTTCTTTAGTCATAGTAGTGATCTTGAATAATTTTTAGCTAGATAGACTGAGAAGTAGGATAAACTAATACAAGATACAATGAGTGCTCAAAATTATGCTACTGCAAAAGAAATCACATGGATGGGTGAAGAAACCTACAATAATTTATCTACATTGGAATTTCTTTCAATTAGGATTTTTATCGACCCTCTAGGTGTCCCATTTGCCTCTTTTATATTTTATCACCATTCTTCTTTTAGACTATTTTTTCAAGGAGACCCCCCGCACAAGACATAAAGACACCACAATAGCACATACATGTTTTTTCAAAACCTCTATGAAACTTTTTGGAGAACTGTGCACTATAGCTATGCTAGAATGTCCCAGATATATAATTTTTTGATTGATTGTAAATTTTTTATTCTTCTTGGGGTATTGTTCTATAATTTGAACAAGTAAAAAGATAGAAACATAAATTAGAAAAATATATACTAATTTGCAAATAATAGGTGATGAAGAGAACCATTGTATCAAGCCCTTATTTAGATATCACCAAAGTTAAACCCATAATCAAGTCTAGATTAAAATAAGGGCCTTCTATTGTTGTGACAGCATGATATAGATTCAGATCTAACACTGACTCATTTTCTTTTTAATTTCTGATTTATTTCCCCGTTTCTTTAATTTAAATTATAAGCCCTGAAGGAATTGAATCAAATGACTACAAACTACTGTTATAAGTGAAAACATAGATAAAGGTGGATAAGCATCTTTGGATAATAAAGTTTGGATTAAAATAAGGACCTTCTATTGTTGTGACAATAACATGTAAATTCAGATCTGACACTTACTCATTTTGTTTTTAATTTTTTATTTATTTCCCTGTTTCTTTAATTTGAATTATAAACCTTGAATGAACTTAATCAAATGAATACAAACTACTATGCATGTCCCTGAGCTTCAACTACTAGAGAATATGCCCGTGTGAAATTTGGTTCATATGTCTCTCTTAGGAGAAAGGAGAATAGTCTTAATGCAATATCAACCTCATATAGCTAGACTTTCAAGCAACAACGTGCTTCACTCTCTTGCACTTTAATGGTTAAATGTCTAACTTGGAATTCCAATCTTCTTTGTAGATTGTTGTGCATGCTCTTGCTTTTCATGTTGTTCTTATGAGTGATGGTTATGTGCAACTGTTAATTCTCTTGGACTAATGCAAACTGCACATAATCTTCTTGATGTTTTTCTTCTTCAGGTCGAGGAGAATATCTACAAGTTTGTGAACAAGGGTTTGAAACCATCACAAATTGGTGTAATTCTTCATGACTCCCATGGAGTTACTCAAGTCAAGAGTGTGGCATGTAGTAAGATATTACAAATTCTGAAAGCACATGGTATCTAACTTTGAGTTTTAGGCTTCATTTATAAATTATGACATTCTAGTTTTTGATTATGGGCTATGCTTCTTTAGTGTGATTATCCTATTCAAAGGAACAGTCACAATTTCATCACTCTTTGGTGATTGTCCTTTGAGAGACTGTGTTAGGGTAGTATGATAAATATTTATTTTTGAAGGTTGCCATTATTTCTTCATAGTCCTTTTTAATTGTGCATACCATTATCTAAACTCTATCCTTTTAATATCATCACTTGTGGCATTGTATTCACACTCTATCCTTCATAATTCTCATTATTTATCTATCTACTTTGGTGATTCATTATGACTGTCATGCTTTATTACAGGTCTATGACTTTATTTTATAGTGATTGTCATGTATTTAGGGTAAAGACTATCCTTTCATATATACATATATGGTTTATTTCCAATTGAAACTTTATCATGAATTCTCTTGATTGCCATTTCACTCTACGTTCTCTGCTCTTGTATGATCGTTTGGCCTTATACAAACTTTTATAAATTAATGTATCTTTTACATAGTCCTCATACCTTCAATCTCAAGATCTCTGCCATATGCTTTATGGGCATCTTCTCTTGGAGACACTAATACACAAGGAATATCTTTTGATATGTTTTTATTGCTTTATAAAGCCTCCCAAGAATCCTAGTAGATATGTACATGGGTTTATGCTTCTCCTCTATGAAATCAGGGGATCCTTTTGGAAACAAGGACAAAGTCAATTTTGTAGGTATACCTGTGTTGGGGAAAACTAACTACCTTGAGTGAAGCCTTTTTAGAAGTTGGCATTTTTGACTCCTCGTTGACTATCATTGACATCTTAAATATAAACTATCTTTTCTATAACCTTGCTCATTGTCTATATGACTTTCATTGATTGCTTCGATATGGACTATCTTTTCTTGTTCAACAATTTATTGCGACTCCTTGCATGGTCTACCCTAGGTCTTGCTTTGACTACCCTCGAAGGCATGGTCGGTGCTCTTTCCTTGTCTCTACACTATTCATTTCTTACATAGAAAATAACGGTCTTAAATTTCTTTATATGTAGTTGTTCTCTTGCCTTAAGACCTTTCTCACTTGATTTTCCATCAGGTATGTCTTCGATTCTCTTCTTTTTGAATAATGATTTCATTTGAATAGCTGAATGGTGACTGCCACAAAAGGTCTGAAACCTTATGCGTGTTATTCATGATAGTTCCTTCACTATGGAAAGTACTTTAATGGTTTGTCCTCTTCATATATGTTGATTGCATTATCTTCTTTAGTGAAGTGGTTGCCTTCCTTAGCATTTCAAGGTGAACGTGTTGTCTTCATTTCAAGGTGACAGTGACTGTCCCTTTCATTTTTTCTCTTCATAACTCTCTTTATTAACCTTGAAATTTTGTCCTCATTAAAATGAATCTTGATCTCATATCAAGTTAATAACTCTCACCCTTGACTATCATGCATGTTGAGATTGTCTTGTTATGGTTTGTCATAATTATTGACATACTTCCTACCAAGGGTCTGCACTTTATTTTTCTTCTCACCTATCTTATGGTGTCTTTGTTGATTTCATTAATAACTTTGTTCTTCATGCATATAACTATTGACAATCATAGGGTTGGCTGCACTTAGCATGGTTTCATGAGCTCAACCACCTTGTCTTCATGCTTTGTCCTCATGTGTTATGACTTTACAAACTTCATGAAGTTTTCCCTCCAAAGATTTTGTCTTCATTATGCATTGATAGCAAGCATTGCGTTCATGTCTCTTGATATATTCTTTCCACACTTATTATTATCATTTTCCTTGTGACAGTCATCTTTTGCTAGTTGAATCTCATTATTTTATGCAAGGTAATTGTCATTGAATCCTTGGATTGTTATTACAATTAGTCCTTTCTTAGTTTATGAGCATTTTCCCTCTTTTAATGTTGCCCCATGATGGATATTCCTCTTATATATCGCTCATCATTGTAGCCTTCAGATAATATACAAGACAACAACTTCTATACTCTTGATTGTCACTTCATTCTTCTAAAGGAATACCTTATAGTCATGAGGAATGCCATCTTTTTCATGATGGTTAGTGATTATCCAAAAAAATTGTGACTATCCTTTATCATTGTATTCAAACTCTTGTATGGTTTTACCCTTTTTAACTGTAATACCAATGATTGTGTTATCCACATTAAAGGGGATTGTATGGAACAATGGTTATTGTTACTTTTTGAATTAAAAAATAGTGATACTGATGAAACTAGTTAGGATTATGTAGATATATAGTTTCATGGTGGCATGGAAAAAGTTGGTCTTTTAACCTGTTTGATAATGAATATAGTTTAACTTGAAATGGTTTTTGTTACTAGTTCTAAGTCTTAACTCTTAAGTGATAATTAGCATTTATAATTAGAAATTTTATTAAATAAAGGGATCATTTAGAAAATATATTGTTCATGAACTTTCCAGGTTCTTTTACTATTGACAATGAAATCATCAAGTTGTATTTCCTTAAAACTTGTTCTTTATCACCACTATCAGATACTTTGCAATGTTATGCCATTCTTTTCTAAACTTTAAATACTAAGCTCTTCATGGTGACTTGATTGCCCTTAGTGCACTGTCTTCATGCTTTGTCTTACCGATGACTGTACAAACTCCTTCAAACTACTCTTTATGAGATCTTTCACTATCCCTTCCTTGAATTCATTTCCTTTTTGAAATATCCTACATGAGCATACATGGTGGATTGTCTCCTTGAGGTGACTGTTTTCATAAAAAAAATGTCCTTCTAATTTGTTAAAGATTGCCCCTTCCTAAGAACTGTCTTCTAAATTTGTTTGACTTTGATACTACCCTACAGTCACGAGGACCATCCTCACAATGCATTATACATTTGAACCTTTAGAAGCTCAGTCCTTATCTAAAGGCTACCCTTTTCCCTGATGGTTTTGCACCACTCTCTGTTATGATTGCCTTTTTTCTCCACAGGTCTGCTCGTTTTAACTACCCAAGGTCATTCTCATATTGAATTCGACAAACTATCATGTCATTGTTCAGTCTCTTCCTGAATGATAAGAATCTCATCACTTGGAAAACTTGTAGAAGCTAAACAACTTACAAAATTCCATTTCTACAACCTCCAGTATCCATAATCCACAACATCAACCTTGTAATGCTCTTGATACTTCAGATATCGATCAATGGTTGTAACCATTGCTTGTTAATAAATGTGGTATTAAGACATGCAATCCTCTCTCCATGATTGTTCATTGAACCGCTCCACTTTGGCTTCTTGAGGAGTTTCCAAGGAATATTGTCTTAATTAGTTTCCACAAGTTGTACATTGTCACCAATCCCATGTTTAGTAGGAGCACCAAGATTATTTTGGAAGTAGATAGATGTAGCATAGCCGAGTAGAATTGGCTCCAACTGTTGAAAGCATGGTGCATGGTTTCAGGTTTCCTATTGTCATTTTTTAGTTTCTTATAAATATTTATCGAATTTTTATCTATATGTTATAAAATGTTTTATATCTCAATATAATGTGTATTTTTTTGTTTTTGCGAAAATGTATTGATAAACTCCAATAAGGGGATAAAGTTTTTCCACTTTCTCCTATTTTGGATGTATACAACTCTACCGCAGGCCTTTGTTTTCCTCCTAGTAGGGTTGTGATGACCATGACTACTTATGCTCATCCTCTACTGCAGTCTCGCAAAGTTATAAAATATTTATTGCGGGATAGCGGGGCCCTTCTGCCTCACTAATTGTTATCTACTGAAATTGCACCCTTATCAAGTTGTAGAACTTGATACTTCAGAGAAACATGGGAACTTTTCCAGGTTGTGGGTCACCTAAAAAATAGAAAAGAACCTCTGGAGAAGGCCGACTTCCTATGCTGGCAGTATCACCTAAACTACTGATTTTGTAAGGTAAAGGGAGAAGGAGTGCATGAAAATGAAAATGAAATCCTATGGTGATACACCAAATTGACAAGAGCAATGAGACACTTAGGTTACACTTGAATACTGATGATGGATATGGGACTGTACAACAAGTTTCTGTAGATTATGCATAAGTATTTGACAAACAGGTTTGACATGCACACACTTTTAAGAAGGAAAAACAAATTTTCACAATTAAAAGTTCATGTGCAATTCAGTAAAACACAATTTGTAACCTACATAATACTAATTTTGCAAAGAATGACATGCTAACATGAGACAAAGCTATAAGGAAAAAGAAAGATTTCATGAAGTAGCTTGATCAATCACCTGAAAATGCACAATATTTTGCAAGAACCAGAAGGCAAATTGAACCATCAATGGTAACCAAGGTGAATTCTATATATCATGCTCCAAATGAGTTAAAAAAGTTTGCTAATCTGAGAAAGGACTGCAAAAGTCACAAACTTCTGAAAAGCATAAGAAGAACTCCCTTCAAAATGAGGCAAAAATGCCATATATATAACCAAAAACCCCAAAGTGTCGGCCTCTGCCCTAAGGTTTACAAAAAATGAGTCGGTCCCTGAACACGTCAGCCCTCAGATCTTTTGGAATAAAGTTGATGCATTCAATGTGCATCCCCGTGTCCATGTCGGTGAAGGATCGCCCTCAGGAGTAGCCCTTAGATCTTTTGAAACCATTGCATTAACTTCTGGCCTCCGTGTCCGACCTTGAGACTTCTTTGAAGAGTTGCTTTGAACGTTCTGAAGTATGGTCATTAATGTTGATCCACTCTTGCTAGCCGACATCCCAGCTATCCTTGTGGTCTCTTCCTTTCTGCTCTCCTCTTGTTCTAGACCCTTCCGCAAGTTGACCCTTTTTGAGAAGTAGCATCAGGCGCCCTCTGAACTGAATTCACATGCCCTGATCATCCATTGAACCAAAGTAGATCCATTTTGCTTATGCTCTGTTGGTCTTCCTCACAAGAATAGCCACAACAGTCCAACTGCCACTGGTTCGCCTTCAACTTCCTCTGATTGGTTGAACAGACACCACGTAATATCTCTAGGCGGTCAAAAGTCGTTCAAACAGAATCACATGTCAGTGAGACACTAGCCATGTCTCCCCGATGCAATTATACTTCACAGCAGCAATTGACATAGCTTAGAACTGTCGGCAAGAGGTCATACCGAGCTGCAAAAGTTATATCGACATACAAAATTAGTCGCCCAGACTATTGCTATTGGCCAAACAACATAGTGAGTCCTTAAGAGTCATACTGATATCAAAAACCATTGGCAAGACTATCACTTTTGGAAAGAGGTCATACCGAAAGCACTTGACAGTAGATATCTTTCCATTTAGACCATCAACAAGAGTCTCGGTGATGCTCAACACGAACACACCCATCGACAAGACAAACAAGTCAGACAAAGGTCTTAGTGAGCCTCCATCAGTCACACCAAAGATTGAAACCATCAGCAAGACTCTTCAGTTGGCAAGACATCCCACCGAGCTCAAAATATTACACCAAAGGCACAAACCTTCGACGAGCTCAGACCATTTCAGTGAGATCACCTTCGATCGACAAGACTTCACACCGACGCTAACCTCTCTTGGTGAGACTCCCACCGGTCGGGAAGACATCACACCGAATCCCCTTCTATTGACGAGACCACGATCATTCGACCAGACTTTACACCGAAGACAATCCCTTTCGTCGAGACCTCACCCCGTCGGTGAGACACTACACTGAAGGCACAACCTTTCACCAAGACTTCCATCTGTCGATAGGACATCTCCTCGAGCGCACATTCTTTCCCCGACGCAACTTCAATTAGGCGAGACTCCCCTCAGTCGACAAGACATTATGCCAAACTCATTCCATTCGGCCCGAAGTCTCCCCGATGCTACAATCTTGTGAACCACTGTCGGCAAGAGGTCATTCGGTCGGAGAGAGATAGAAAACTTCATGGCGACCAAAATGTCTCGGCGACCAAAATGTCTCGGCGACCTGAGGATTTCAAATGAATATAACACACAGCTAGTCGGCAAGACATCCGACTGGTCTCAGTGACTTTATTCTCTAAGGAGTTTTGCACCAAATCTGATCGAGGCATGCTTTCCAATAGAATTCCTTGTGAAATAGCATCATATGAATACCTTCCCAATGAAAATCAAACACCCGCACGCTGGGCTCAACCCTTATGGGAGCCACATTTAATCCATGTGCCAAATTTAAAACATAATTTTCCCCTGATTAAGCCTGCAGGTGAAAATCAGGTAACACTAATTTCCTACCGCAACACCGTGGGCCTTGAAAAAGTTAATCACGAGACCATGATAACACTCAAATTCCATGTTCTACCTATATGTATGATGGAAGATGACTTAGGAAAAGATATAACGTATGAATTTTTGACCTAGAAAATGAATAGTGCAAGGGTTAGAACTCTTTTAGTGGAATTTTGGAACTATAGTTTGAAAAGCATTGAATGTAAGCTAGGTGAAAATTTTCCAGTCCTAACAAGCACCATGTTCTTTTTCTTCCTTTTCATTTCTTCCTCTTTTTATCTTTAGGTTGTAGACTTCATAGGTTTACAGATCTCAATCTCAAATTCTTTCCTTAAGAATATACAATTCATTTTTAATTTTTAGTTAACGATTCATTAATTGACATGGATTAGTTTTATTTTAAACAACCCATTTCTTACTGTTTAAATAATTTCCATCCAATAAATCTGATATTCTAATTTGTGTTTTCTTATGTTGTATGCAATACTATCCAAGCCTTAACAAATTAAGATGTTGTATGAAAGGAATTTGTACAGGTGTGTTTGTCAGATTTTAAAGTGCAAATGATAATCATGAACAAGGTATCTATTTGATAAAAGTGCAAATGATGATCATGAACAAGGTATCTTAAAAAAACTGAGGCACCAATGTAGAGGCCATTTTACTTCAAAGATAGGCAGGTTTTGATGCTGATGTCTAGATGCTAGAAGAAACATTCAATACTTTATAAGATTAGGTCATTCAAGGGCAACCATAAAGGAGTAATGGCCCAATGCAAGGATGGTGATAGTCCTACCAAATATGAGGATTCTAATATTAATTTTGCAAAAGAACTCCTTGAAATGGAGAGAAAAACTTGTGTTAAGAAGGTCACATTAAGGATAATCTTCTGACAATGGAAAACAAGATGCACAGAATGGCTTTGTACAAGATTAAGTGTTACAATTATCACTGTTTTCTCAGTGTAGTTTGGACAATTAGAAGGAATGTAAATGATGAGTTTGATGCATATATTACTGTCTCCTTTGCCAATGCCACTCTGGTTATTGCACAAAGTCCTTTGCTAATGGACGGGTTCAAAGAAAAATTAGTGATAATGGAATGAGAGGTACTATGCATGAATCAAGGGGACACCTAGAGCAAGGATCAAGAGGCAGTGACCTTGTTAACAAATCTAATGACTGAGTATAGCCTTGTCAATAGTCTTTATGGTTGTGCTTGGGAGACCAATTCAAGCAAGAAGGCCTATTGGGCATGTAAAATAGGTTTCCCTATTTTTAAGCATGAGAACTTAGTCAATTTTAGTTCCTATTTGATCTCCCATGCTTGGGATGAGATATAGGACCCTTAGGCTTCATTTTTCAAGTAGTTCTTTCATGTTTTGGAGTTGTATAAGCAAAAAAATAGAGCATTGTAACTCAATTTTCTGAGTCACAACACTGAGAAACATACTTTGTAACACATTTTTCAAAGCAAAGACACATATTTTTTTCTTGTATTTGTTGTAATAACACCTTTTCTCAATAAAATTTTAGTATTTTTCCTTCTTAATAGTTGTTTCATTATGTGTAAATGAATGATTGATTATGTTTTCCTATGTTTTATGTTTAAGCCTCAAAAGCATTGTCTCATTTCCAACACTTTTAGGTAGAAATTAGTGAACACAAACAATTAAATAACTACCAATTGACAAAAAATAGTGAATAAATATGACTAAATATAATGATTATGCAATTAATAAACAATGTATCAATATACTACCAGTTGACATAAATCAATGAACAAAAATAATTAAATAAACTACCAAATTGATCAAAATGATGATTAAAATTAATGACTAAAAACATTGCCAATGGACGAAAATCAGTGAACCAAAATGACTAAATAAGTGACCAGCTAACAACAATCAATGACTAAATTAATGACTAAATATATTAGTGAATAAAAAATGACTAAATAAGTGACCAGTTTACAACAATCAATGACTAAATTAACGATTAAATATACTACCAAATTGATCAATCAAAACAACCAATAAATGACTAAAAATGGTTTAGTCATCAATTTGGTCATGTTATAAATGACTAGAAATTAACTACTAATGGTCACGTGACCATGCTTAGTCACTTATAAGCAGTTTTTAGTAGTTTTTTTAATCATATATTGTCATTTTTGTACTAGTGATTATTTTTGGTCTCATCTAATTAGGCCGACCTAATTGATGTATGCAGATGTAATTGGGTATATATATGTAAGGCAATTTTGAGTTGTGATGATGGATGAGAGAGTATAAGTGGCACATCAAGTGTGAGAGGTCTCATTTTATGCGAACATGTGAATTTAGATGTGTGAGATCAAAATAAGAGCAAAATTGTTGAGCGACTACTAAGTAGAGCAATATTTTGTATTTAGAACTTCAAAGGAACTAAAATTCAACACAAGGAAGGTGTACTTTGTATCAGTTCACATTTTGGCTAAGTAGCCATCTTTGTTTTGTATCTAATTATGGTTGTGAGCCTTATAAGGATAGTACGTCCTGGTAGTGAGCCCCTGTAATATACTATATCCGGATCTAATATATTGTGAGCTAATCCTCACCATGGTTTTTTCCTTTTTGGGTTTTCCACGTAAAAATCCTAGTGTTCATGTGTCATGTGATCTTGCAGATGTTTCATGCTTTCATTCCTTATTTTTGTTAATATGTTTTGGTGATTGGATAAGCTATGTTTAATAGTTTAATAGAATACTGATTCACCCCCCCTATCAATATTCTGGGTGTTCAACATATCTTTCCCCTATTGGCATATGTGTAGAGCATTTATGATGACATCACAAATATGATGCCACCAGATGTGCAAAGGATTTTCCTCAAAATTTGACTTCTTTTGCATTGTAATTTGGAAAAATTGAAAGCATTTTTTTTAAGTAGTGTAAATTATGGGCATGATAAATAATGTCCTAATATAGAGGAAGATACAGAGGACATCAATCATGTTCCATATACTAGTGTTTTTAGGACCCTAATCTATAATATGGTTTGTACAAGACCAAATATTGTTCAAATAGTGAGTCTTGAGTAGGTTTATGTTCAATATGGGTAAAGATCATTAGAGTACTAGTAAGAGGGTCTTTAGATATCTTCATGGAACATAAAAATATTCTATTTAATATCAAGGAGGACTAGTTTGGGTAAGGCGATGAATATATAGGATTTCGTTGATTTGAATTGGGTTGGTGAGATTGATAGTAGGTGTAGTGTGTGGAAATTTAACTCTTACAAAGGAATATTAATTTTCACTGAGAGTAAATCCACACCATATATTATATGAATCAAAAAATATAATACTATTTGTAGACACTTAAAAATGTCTTGAATGATATTACCCATTTGAATTTGATCACTAACATAATTTTGTCCTGAAACCCATCTTATTTTCACTTGTTTGATTAAATTAACCTAGTTATTTTATCAAATGCCTCATTTCCATCTATTGATCTAATTGATCTAATTGGTTAAATTCACCCCCTCTCGCACTAACATTTCATCTTGTTTAAATTGAATAAATCAAATTATATAATTTAAACGCTAAGTCCTCTTATTTAATTAACCTTAAACTATTTAATTAAATATCATGTTTGCATCCCCTTTTCATTAAATAAATCAATAATTTAATGAATATTATATTATTCTCCATCTTGCACATTCAAATTTAGTTTTAATTAACTAAATTGTTAATTTCCCTCCCATCCACTTGCATAGGGAATATTCCAAAGGAATATTCTCCTATTTGGCTCGAAAAAGGAACGATTCTTTTCAAACAAACTTTGTAACAAAATTTGAAAGTTGTTACAAAGTGTGTTTGTTGAAATCATTCTCAACCCTTGATGCTTTCATTGACCCATGTGATCTTTGATTCTCATCCATTTGATGAGAATATTTGATCCATGTGCTCACCCTTCATTCATTATTGACCATTGATTGATCAAATCAATCTGAACCCTTGAATTTCTATTTGCTTTCCTATAAATATATTACTATTTGGAGAGAAATGGATTCATATTTTGATAGCAACATTATGTTGTTGAAATTCATACTCATTTGCATCCATATTGAGCTCTTTTAGAATTTTAGTTTAGTATTCATCCATATTTAGCTTAAGCATCCATCAATGACTTCCATGTTAACTTAGTTTGCATCCATTTTAGCATAGTTTTCTTTAAATGGATTTCATCTTTGAGCTTTGTTTACATTTATCATAGATTGCATCCATTTTATCAAGCATCATAGCATTTAGAATTCATCTTCATCATGTTAAACTAGTTTTATATCATTTTTCACACATATCTCATCAGTTTCATCGATTTTCTTCAATAAAATCGATTGGAACAAGCTCATATTATCCAAGGGATTGGGAAAGGGACACAATTCCACATCAATGTGGCACCACTCCCACAATAGGATAATATTTGAGGTCTTAAAGTAGGTTTCCATTATGTTTTCATGTTCTTCATGTTAGTTTAATGGGTTCTTAGTCTTTGAAATTTTGAATATCTTATTGGGATCATGACTTAGGGGATTAAATGGGCTTTAAATTAATTCCGATCTAGCATATTTAGTTCATAATATGATTATGGTCACACTATTAAAACTATTTTTACTATCCTTTTTATAGAAAATTTATAATTGAATAGGAAATTATAACTTACAATATAAAATATTCAATTGCAATACTAGTGAAAATATCTCTATGTAGGAGATAAATAATAAATTTATTCCAAGAAAATGGAAAATACTGATTATGAGGAACATATAGTATCTTTTTGGAAGCCTCTACCTCAAACACTAGGGTGTCACATAGACATCCTTGCATTGTGTTCTTGTCCAGTCCAAATACGTGACAAAATTACAATTAGGTCCAAAAAGGGGGTTTGTACATATATAATGAAAAAGATATCATTGAGAAATGCTTCCTTCCCTACAAAAAAATTGCAAACAAGAAGCAGCAAGGAAACATGATTTTGGGTGGTTGTTTGAGGGCTTTCCTTAGTCAAACCCCCATTTTGATCTTTCAACCTCCATAAAAGCTAAGATCTTGATAATATTGAAAAGATAGAAATGCAAATGTTTCAAAATAAAAATGTGATTATTTATGATATAGGAAATAATAAGCACACTATGATAGCACTTGAAATTACTCAAATGAAAATAAGAAGTGATAAAAAAGAGGAGAAAAGGAACAATAATATCAAAATAAAATCACCTGGAAATTCCTTCAAACCTCCAAGAAGAATTTTGTTTCCTTAATAGTATTGTTCTTCACAATCTCATAAAGATAGCAATCAAAGATGTTTGAAAAAATTACATGCACAACAATAGAATATCTTGTTGGTTGTTGAACCACAAATTTTTGTAGGGGCTTCTCTCTTACACTTCTAGGGTTTTTCACCTAAAGGAAAAAGGTATCCCATAAAAACTTGGAGGTTCACTAAAGACTAATGCTAATATGATTGAAATATGTGTAAATGCAATGTCTTAAATGCAAAGAACTGATAAAAGATAATTAATATTAATGCAAAACCTAAGATATGCAAGTTGTTTGAAAATACATTGTGATATGCAGAAAGATAGATTAAATGCAATAAAGAACAAAATAAAGATGATAAACAAAAATTGTGCACTTGGAAACTGATGAAGTATAGAATGAAGATTGCAGATGCCTTTGAAATTATGGAAAATTTGATTTTATAGCCAACTGGGACACTTACACTAGGCTGGGCGACTTAGTCCTAGATCAGGGAAACTACCTAGAAACCTATTTTTGCCAAATGGGTATTTGGAACTGCAAAAAACTCTAAAAAACCAGTGCAGTGGGACTAAGTCACCACTGTTGGTGACCTAATCCACTTTGGATTTTTTGCAAATCTGAAAGTGGAAATGGAAGCCCACAGTCTACACTTTATTTTTTGATGAAAACCTAGATCTGAATATGTGAAAATACCTACAAAACAAAGTATAAATTGATTTCTAATGGGGGGTTTTCCTTGGTAAAACCCCTAGTTGGTATTTAAACCTTGAAAGAGATAAAATCTGCATAAAACCCTAGCCCTAAGTGTGTCTAAGACTAGGAAGTCTGAAAATATGATGCAACCCTATTCTAACATGCAAGAATAAGATACATAAATGGATTTAGAACAATGTAAGACTCATTCTAAGAGACACTAAATCACATTAGAGATGAATCTTAATGACATGCAAACCTTCCTTAGGCTAAAAATAGAGAGAAAATGGAAGATGGAATCACTTTGAAAACAAGTCTTTAGGCTTGATTTGATGGCTAGTTGCATCTCCTCAACCTAGATTTATCCATGATTCTCCATAGGCATCCATGATCAGCCCTTTGCAATGTGAGATCTTGAACAAAAAGTGAGCTTGAAGACTTGCAAAAACCCTAACTTGCTGCCCTAAAGCTTCAACTTTGTTGTAGATAGACTAATGAATCTACTTGTGAAAGATATTTGACTCTTGACTCTTGAATTTTCTTGTTAAAAATGACTTAATGTTATAAAAAATGACCTAAAAAAATGTATTTTTAGGCATAAACACCTAATTATTCATTATTTTAACTTCACAGGCTGACATCCACCGAGAATTTGAATTAATTTGGTTATTTTCCCGCTCAAAAGTGAAAAATCCCTCAAAAGGGACTAAGTCGCCACCTTGGGTGACTTAGTCCCACCAGGGGTTTTTGAGGTGGATTTTGTGGCTTTTGAATGTTTTGGATATTGCTTGTCGGGATTTGCATGATTTGTGAGTGGAATAGGCCTTAAAGTCCAAAATAATGAGCATTAGGGGCCTATAAATGTAGTTTTTAAGGGGTGATTAATGCAAGGGTGTCTAAAATAGGACCATATTAATCACAAAATTGCCTCTTTCTTCAAGAGTATACAATTTTTTGTGACATAGTTATAAAATGGTAGATTTTTCTTTAGAATTGTAGAGCTTCAAAGTTAGAGAGTGAAAAATCAACTTTATTCACCAATGGAGGCAAGTCAGAATGCTTTTTCTTGGTTTGACTACATGTAGGAGTGTTACTTCCAAATTTTTAATGGGAAGATAACACTATAACACCTACTAGAACCACATTTTTTTGTGGGACATTAGCACGTCATGTAGATGTCTATGTGTTGTGCTCTCATCTTGAAAAATTTAGATTTAGAAGGCCTAAATTATCATAAAATTACTAGAAATATATGATTCAAGAGCTAAAATTTTGTAATTAGAATGTTTTATATTAGAGAGCTAAAGTGAGGACAAGATGTAGTGTTTAATTGCAAGGATATGCAATTTTTGACACTACAATAGGAGATCCACCACTAGTTGTGTTTTTAACTTGTTTGGTGGTGCGATTAGTTGGATGAGCAAGAAACATGCTATGGTTTCACTTTTGATTGTATAAGTTCTGTACATGGTACCTAGCAATGATAGAAATGAGGTAGTGTGGCTTTAGATTTTATGTTTAGATGTGGACATATGGCATGGTATAGGCTAGAAGGACTATGATAGTCAAATTGTTATTTGTTTGGTCATAACCCTATGTGTAGTATCGTATTATCCATGTGACATGATGGAAGACAAGAGAGTAATAATTGATGCGTAGTATCATATTTTACATGAAATGATGGAAGACAAGATATTAATCATTGAGAAATTGGACATATTAGATAATTTTGTGGATTCATTGATGAAGCTAATGAGCATCAAGAAATATTGCTAATGTAGATTAGCTATGGGTGTTGTTGCTCTTGGCTATTAGTCAATGTTGTAATCCCTCTATAGTGGATGTAACAAGTAGAATAATATTATTTCAGGTGTTTCTTAGCTTGTAATTCTATATATAATTATTAGAGCCATCCAATAAGTTAACTTCTCATTTTATTGGAGTTAATATTGCTAACATTCTATGTTTTCTTTAACTTGCAATTCATGTTTTCTTTTGAATGTTACTCTTTGGAGATGGATTTTAGTTTATCCTTGTTTATTGTAAGAATTAGGGTCTTCAAGTTGAATAATTAACTATTGAATTTTGGCTATAAATCTAGCATTAGGTTTAATGTTAATAATGATAGATTTTGGAGTAGGCAGTTTTTGTCCAGATTAATATAATAAATTTATGATTGTGTTGTTTTTTATAGGTTAATGTGACATTATGGGTCCACACTCATATATTGATATTAATTTTTTTACATCACCAAACCCTATGTGAATAGAAGAGTCTATAATAAACTTTACAATAAAAATTTGAACTACCAAAACTGACTCACACAACTACCAACACACCATACATTTTCTAATACTACTTAAACTTGCCTACCATTATATCCTTCTACTAAATACTATCTGATAAAATATACATACTCAAGCCAACACAACATAGTCTTTGGAGTTTTGAAGTTACCCCTCCTCAACATCATCCTATCCATCTCACATCCTTCATTAGGCTAAAAGTCCACATCCCATCATCGACTGCTACCCCTTCTATGCATCCTTTCAAGAAATTTATTCCCATCCATGCCTGGATGCATCTCCCAACCATGTTCATGCTAATTCCCTATACTACAAACTATTGTAGAGCATCATCATCCTCAACACCTAGTTCAAATGTATCCTTTTGTCTAGTAGCAATCCTCTTCTTGATATTTCTTGCTGGAGGTACCCCTTCAAACCTCCACACCACCATGCCCACACCAATTTTACCATGATGTCCTCCACCAATTGCTCTGATCCCTTGACATCCAACAACATAGCTAGAAACATGGATGCAATGTTTGAGTTAATGTGGTATCGCTCATTCCCATTCAGGTATTCATCACCAAACACCATATGTAACACATGAAGGACCACCCCAGATCTGATCTTAAAAACTTCCATTAGCCTCCTCTCGTATATGTCATTGAAGAAATCCATCTATTTCTTTCTTGAAATTAGACAAATTCCAGTATCCATGTTCTTATCTGATTGTTAAGGGAGATGGGCCTATAGTGGGCCACCCTAACTTTGTGTTTCTCAAAGTCCTATGAAAAAATATCAAATCACTCCCAAATTTGCACAACAACTTATTTGGCAAGTCCCTTACTTATAAAAATTGGTTTCAAGGCCACATCATCAAATATGATGCCACATCAAAATGCTTTTTGTCAAGGTATCCAAAAAGGCCCAAAAAAGGGGTGAGACCAATAGTGGGTCACTAAGTCATGTATTATTGGTGTGCTAATGTGGCATCACATGATTTTTTAGTTTGTGTACTTTATGGATAAAAGTGTTTTGCAATTGGATATTAAGTGTAAGTTTATTGGATAATAAGCCTACCTACTATGGGGTCTACCCAGGCCTACTTTTATACCCACCATTGGACCCCTACCCACTATGGGCCCCTTTCCCTTACATAGCAACGGTTCTCACCTGTTCGCTATTAACTAGGCCAAGCATTATCATTCATAGGTTAGCTATCATAACATCCTTAACTATATCTATTGTTCCATGACGGTTTCCATCCCATCCAGCTAGCTTATGTGAGAGTGAGCTTGTGATCCGCCATGATAGCTACAAAAAGCATGTCAATCCTTCATCAATGTGACTTCAATATCCTCCACCATCATATCCACTAATGTCTTTGCTACATAATCAATAATTTCATTTCCCTCTTAGTATATGTGTGTTATGACAAATTATTCAAACAACTTAATAATCTCCTTAATTTTCCTACGCTAATTCCCCAACTTCCAATTTGGCATTTTCCCTATCTGAATTGCATTGCCCACGAGTTGCAAGTCTCCTTCCAAGTAGATTTTATTGCATTTTAATTTCCTTCATATCAAAAATCATAACAAAGCTATTTACCACCTTCTTCCCTTCCCACCTTCTTCCCCACCATCCTTAGTATCCTCCCTTCAGGATTTTTGATGACACACTATGCTTTGGCCATCCTCAGGTTGCCACGCGCTGCCCCATTGAAATTGATCTTTAAGCAACCTTCCTTTGGAGGCTCCCATTTAATATCCTTCCTAATACCCAAGACACATTAACTAGTCCAACCCCATAAACAAGGGATTGATGGTTGTGTTGTTACCTTAAGCTTCTACATGTTTAATATCTTATAAATAACACATGATTGAATCTTATTGTATTCTAATATTCTTATTGTGAATGAATTTTGAATAGTACTATTGTTTTCTCATAAGGGTTTTATAGGTTGAATACTATATTATTTTTTATTGATTTAATGAATTATTTTAGATTTGGTAACTTTCTACTTACCCTTCTATGGAGATTAAGTAGTATTGTGTTCATCATTTCATTCACTTCTATATATACTATTGTTGATTTTAATATTCCAATCACCTTTGAAATGTTTATTTTTCTATCATTACTTAAAATATTATCCTTCACCTCTCATCTCATCCTCTCCTATATAGGATTCTTGGATACACAATTTGGATTGATGGTAACCACCCTCCTTCAAATGTGGGTATGAATCCCTTTGAAATACTTTGTGAGTATGTATTCCTTATCCAAGTCCATGTAACATGGCTTTCCTCCAATTTTTTGTGATATCATCTTTCTCACTTTTCTCATTTGCTTGTCAATAAAACATCCATTTTATTTATCATTCAATTTTATGCCCAATGGAATGGAATTTTTTATGATTTTTTTTGCAACTATTTAAATTAAGATTTTAATTTTTTTATGACCAAATAAATAAGTTTCCCACTATACAAGAGCACAACCTTCCATTTTGAGGTGTACAAAAGATTATTTTTGTGCCTGATTACATTCATATACACCAAATTTTACCTCCATTTTTTATCCATGAATCTAATAATTTCATACTAAATTTACCATTAAAATATTTCATCTTAATTTTTGTTTCTAATTTAAATGGGGGTTCTTTTATATTTTTCTACATATGCCTATTTCAAGAAATAATCACTTTTCATAGCTTCTTCATCTTCTCCAATGCTAGATTTCTTGGTTGAATATTTTACTAGTTTACCTAGGAATGTTTGCTCTTGTGTCATTCTTATTTGTTATCATGTTATTTTATCTTATTGATGGTCCAAAAATTGATGATTTTATATTTTACGACTTTCATATAAATTCCGTTGTGGCCACTTGTAATTTTTAATTCCTCTATTTGAACTTATTGTTCTCTAGTAACTATAGTAAAAAAAGCATCTTCATAATCCACAAAGACCAAAACTTATTTAATACCAAATAACCTATAAAATCTTAAATTAAAGTAGAATTTTGAATCACAAGTAATCTAGCTATTGTTCTACTTTATCAAACAAATAATAATAAAATAGGGATGAGTTATCAAAAAATTATAAAGTAAAATGTTGAAAATAAAATATTCTACAAAATAAACCCAAATTTTAACTTGAAAACCCTATGAGAGGAAAAATCAACTTGATAGCATGTAATTAATTGAAGCAACAAGTATAGATAGTGGATACAACAATAGTTGTTCCTCAACTACTTTTTCAAGCCTCTAAAAATTACTTGAACAATAGAATTCTCCTATTTTCCCTCAATATGACACTCAAATAATGCCTCTAATGAAAATATAGACTCTCTCCACCTTTATTTATAGATTTTGGTAGTATTAGTGCATCCCTTTTAGTCCCTAGAATAATATTTTTACAAATGGAATTGGAAAGGACGTTTTGTTATAGTTTCAATAGTTGAGAGTGAAAATCGAAGGTACATGTTTGGTTTATGTTAAAATCACATGTTTGATTTTCCTCCAAATTTAATATATTATTCACATTTATCCTTTTCCTTGCCTCTTATATGTCAAGTAGTTTATAGTGTTGTCACAATTTATACTAATAGATTGACCCAATAATTTAAATCATAATATGTGGAAATTTTGTGGTTACCAATTCACCTTGAATAAAATTGTTCTTAATGTGGTCTCTATATAGGTCATAAAATAATGTGTAAGTTAGGTCTTTATCTTACTCTAGTATTGAAATTACTCAAAAAAGTATTTCACCTTTATATTTAAGTGATTTGGTGTAGGTGTAGTTGGGTAGTTAGGAGTTGGAACATATGGTAAGATATGCTTTATAATTATATTCAAGTATTTTATAATGATATTATTTGATAATAAAATTAAGTTATTTTAGTTTTAATCTAGTATCTTTTTATGTATTTATTAGGGTTCACTTTGAATCAACATGTATTATTTTCTTGTAAATTTCTATAGTGAAGTATAAATATTCATTGACATTTATCTTTCTTATTGCTATGATTTTACTATACATTTTTCATGTTTGTATTTGATCATACAACCAAACAAATGAGATTTTTTTTTATAAATCTGTATGACTCATTTTAAGACCCACTTTTCTTTTTCTTCGAGTTCTGTTTGACTTTAATTCCACATGGACACAATTTTTTCCCTGAGATAAATTCCTTAGGATTTTTTGGAGTGTGCTACATCTAAGAATTTTTTAATTCTATCACATCAATCATATAAATTACTGTGGAATAATTCCTTTCTTTACATATTTAATATGGTGCTCCAAATTGACTTTCTCTAGCAAGGGTGTATGAGCTTATATAATTATTTAGAGCATTGAAGTACTTCTATTATTTTGTATGAATGTATGGTAGTTTATAAACATTGAAATAAATTACCTTGGGGGAAAAATCTATTTTTTTATCATAACATATTGCTTGTTTAAGTATGCTTTTTTTTTAGAAATAAAATTTAATGCCCTTATTTATGAACACAGTATTTTTTATTATGGGGAAAAATAGGTTTTGATAGGATCCGAAACCCATTACATAACGGTTTTGAAGGGACCCACAACCTTATCCAAGAGAAACATGTTGCATCAAAGATACACCATATGCCATCAACAACCAATCAACAACAACACTAAAAATAAAATAGGACAACACACGCTGCACAAAGGAAATAGTAGGGGCCTATAGCCCTTAACCAAATACAATCAGGTTTTACCTGGGACCTTAAACCTAAAGGTTTTGAAGGGACCTTAAACCCTTAACCACATTTTTCAAGGACCTTAAACCCAAAAGAGAGCCATCAAAAGGATTTTCCTGGGACCTTAAACCCCAAAAAACTGATAACTAAAAAACAACCATCTTACAGCTCTAACCAATCTGAAAAATCAACCCACACTTCACCTCCATAGGATAGGGCCCCTTTCTATAGGAGAGGGAGAGGAAGATATGAGAGCTTGAACCACCAAAGCAACCCAACTCCTACTCATACCAGCCCCACCTCAAAAGGAGCCAACTCCACCTCAAAAGGAACAAGCAAAGGAGAAGAGGACTTTCCACTGGACCTACAACAAACAAATCCACCTCAAAAGGAGTGGGCTCTACCTAAACAAGAGCAAACTTCACCTCTAGAGAAGATACCATCTACAGAAACCAACCAAAAGAAAACACTCTAGTAGGACAAGCACTCATAGCAACCTTTGGAAATCTCAGCAACAAGAGCAAAAGGTGGACCAAAAAAAGAAGCTTGAACAACAAAACCACCATATCAGAAAGAAAATTTAAATTCAGCCGGGTGTACATAAAAAGCATGAAGAGCCACCTAGCCACCAACCAAAAAATATCACCAAGGGTACACTAAAACAATACCCCACACAAAGCATTCCAACGCTTGACAAAAATCTGGGTAAACAAAGATAACCCAGAATAAGCCAATAGAGACTGAGAAAACACCATCCCAAGCACCAACAAAACCACCAAAGCCCGGAAGGGGCCTAATGCCACACAACAAAGAACACCCTTAATGAGAAAAAGGAACATCCGACAAAAGAGGAATACAAGAAGCAACTAAGAGAGAAAGATATAATTTAAGATCATCCTAGACAAAAGAGAAAACCCAAGACCAAAGGCATCAAAAGCTCCCACAAACAAAGGGGAACACAAAATAATGGTGGCCATCACCCAAAGGAGAGAAAACCCCAAACTCAAGCAGGGGAGACCAAACACAAACCAAGACACCAAAAGGCCGAAGAGCCATCAATCAGTTGCCTCACGAAATGGAACAGAGGCAACTTGCACCACATCAGATATGGGCCATAGATGCCAAAACAAAGGAGGGACAAAGTGGGAGAAAGCAATAGCCTCCCATGCAAGCAGAAGTTGAAGGACACCCCCAAAATTCCCACCCTCTAGAGAACGATCCAACACTGCCACACAGATAGAAGGAAGAGGCTCCATCATCAAAGAATGAAAAGCCCAAAGAACCACGCCAAACCCTAGCTGCTTAGCCTCAGAAAGCCGCCCAGCCTCAAAAATGATGAAGACAAATGACACAGAACAAAAGAATGCCAGAGCCACAACCACAGGAAATAAGAGAACCTCCAAAGCCCACGAATATGCATCAGATTCTTCCTTAGAATTTCCATCATTGACAGAGGAATTCAAACTTCCTCCTCCCCCGCTCTTCCTGCTCACTCTCCCTTACACTCCTGCTCTCACCATTATATTGATTCAAGATTGTTCTTGTTTTATGAATATGGTGTTAATAGAGCTAAAAAGATTTTTTTTTTAGTTTGTGTCCAATCTCTAGTTTATTTTTAGTATACAACATCAAGAATGTTTTATATTTAAGGGAATGGAACTATTATTTATTTGAGTTGTTACTTGAATGGTTATTGTTATTTTGGATTTATTTTGTTTTTGTAGTGAAAGGGAATAAAATTAGTGTGGTAAAACCTTTTTTTGACACAAATAAGTGGTTCTAAGGAGGAGTACGAAGTATTTTAATATCATTGTAGGGATACATGTTTGATTTTGCATGACCCCTACATTCTCCTTGCTAGCTATAAGTTTCCTCAAAGCTTAAGGCTAAGCCTTGATGGATAATATTTTAGGCTATCTTGCTTCCTATTTTTATAAATATGGTTATTTTGATCACATTAAATTTGAGCATGGTCATGATTTGTATGTTATGGTTTAGACGTTGCTCACAAAAAAGTACACACTACTTTCTATCGTTGCTATTTCTAGCAGAGATTCATTGCAATAGTCTTTGGTCCATGGGGCCATTAGTACCACACTTTATAAGATGTTTGAAGGCCCAATGATCTTGATATTTATACTAGAATTAAGGTTGGGTTGTTGGTTTTGTAAATTTTTATTTTCTCAAGATTAATGTATTTTAATAGTTTTTATTGTTGTTGAATTTTAGTTTTACTTTATTTATTTTATGGGATGTCAAGAAAACTAGTGGTTTGGTGATGTAATGTTGCATAGGATTACGATCTCTTATTTGACACATGAATATGTGTTAGACAATCCTTTGAATGATTGTACAAGACTTTAGATGAGTTTTAGAATTGGTTATTTATAACAATACATTGTCTTGGTTGGAGCATTGTGAAGACGTTCCATACTACAAGTATATACTTCGTAAGAGGCAATCATCGATGTAGTTATGCATTGAATAAATATTTTGTATGATATATAAATGTTCATGGATCAAATGATAACATAGGGTAAGGTGCACTTGGATCAATATTATCATTTCATGTAGTTTTAGGGGGCTATATCTAAGAGACAATAAACATAGTGTATAAGGCTTAGGCTACGACGAAGGAAGGAAACATATTAACATAGGTTGATAAGAGGGTAAATTATAATTGGAAATTTATAATGGCTTCATTTGATAGCTTTAGAGTGTTCTCTTGTTGATTTTTACATCCTTTTTGGTGCAGGAGCACCCAAAGGTTATCATAGGTTGTCTAGGATAGTCTTGTCTAGGACAACTAGGCAATAAAAATTAGTTCATTTGGATGTAAGCCTTAATGGTCTTTTGGATTGGATGTTGATCATCTGATGAAGGTCATGTTGACCAATGATTAGGCCTAAGGTTTTTGCTAGTAAGGTTTTGACCTTTTAGGATTTTTAGGAAGTTGCTTTTCAATTTTTGCAAATAATGCTCAATTAGAGTTTCAAGCGGCCAAGAAGAGCCCATGGGAGCATAATTGATTGAGGGACCCTATTTATGGAATGCCTCGGCATTGGAGAAGGGTTGGAAAACATTTGTATTGCTTTGAAGTTTTGTGAATTCAAGGGAAAACAATGTTTTGTGTGTTATTTTCTAATTTTTTGCATTAAAGTTAGGTTTTCATGGCTTAATCATGGCACTGTAACTTGTGTAGGATGTAGTGTGGTAGTTTTTCAAGTATTGTGTGCCAATAGTTAGTTCCTTTATTCAACTTCAAGCACTGTTTGTAAATAATTTTGATTCCACACTGTTGCTGGTCTGAACCAGACAATTTTGAGAAAATGGAGTGTTAGTACACTTTCCCACTGTACAAATTGTACGGCCCTTTGGGAACAATGACTAGACTCCATGGTTGTAAATATTGGAGAGTTTAGGGCTTTAGAAAAGACAGGAGCTATGGTGGAAGTCTTTCCCTAGGCGAGCCAGGAAGAGTCCAGCTAGGGAAGACAGAAAGTGCAGAGCACTTGAGTTGCAAGGGTGTCTATTTCCAGAAAAATCACAAGGTGGAGAGGGTAGGTAAGTGTATTTCCTAGATACAACATGAAGAAGGAAGCTCCATCAATTAAATTGATGTGAGAAGAATTTAACAGTTTGAAAGAAGCCAAGAAAGGGCTAAAAAAACCTAATTTTACCCATTTTCAAATTAGGGTGTTGTACGGATAGTGAAGACCTAAGACCTCAAAAATATTTGAGAGGTGGAAAAATGAACCAGGAATCCCAAGAAAATATTTGGATGTTCTTTAGAAAGATTTGAGAACAAACCTATTTTCTTGGAGAAAGAGGCCTAATTGGGGCTCCTAGGGCTAGTAGCCTTTTTTAGGTCTAAGAGAGGGTTTGGTGAAAGCGACCTGCAGATGGAGCTAGGTGGACCCCTAATACCTTTAATGGGATGGATTGATGATGTGAGAAGCACCTCCACACTCTTGCAAAGCTAAATTCAAGATTTGGAGGTTTTGTAGCCTTTAGGGTGGATTAAGGGCTAAGTGTAGAGTTGCAAGTTTGTACCAAAGTGGATTTAGTAGAAAGATTTATGTTGGTAGTTGGGGTTGGCAAGGAAAAACTAGGGGATCCTAAGTAAAGAAAGGTCCTATAGGTTGAAGTGGTGGAGAGAGACACCATAGAAGTCTTCTAACAAGACTTAGAGCATGAAACTATGATTGTTTCAACCAACCTCCCTATTAGATTGGTATCAGAGCA
This sequence comes from Sequoia sempervirens, assembly GCA_007258455.2. NCBI lineage: Eukaryota > Viridiplantae > Streptophyta > Pinopsida > Cupressales > Cupressaceae > Sequoia > Sequoia sempervirens. The sequence continues at coordinate 958,806,194 of VDFB02281492.1, read as the reverse complement.
GCAAAAGATTTGGGAAAGAATAATATATGTCAGAGATTGAGTCTAGTGGTTCTACTGACATGGTGACAAATGCAAAATTGGCCAAGAAGGTCGAAGAAGAGGAGGAAGACAATAGGCTATTGAGGGAAAGAATAGCCCAACTTGAGCAAGCAGTGAGTAATGTGCAGTTGGAAGGAAGGGTACCAAAGAAAGAAGAGGTTGCAGAGGAAGACAAGATCCCTGAACCTAACCCTGTTTTGCAAGAAGAGCCTTTCTTGAAGGCATTGAAGGCTTTGAGTGGAAAAGCACTGGAAGGTATACCACTGTTTAGTGGGAAAATGGAAGCTGATCTAGTCATGGATTGGATAGAGGGAATGGAAAACCATTTTGAATGCGATGGGGTCACTGAAGCACATAAGGTGAAGGTGGAAAAGTCAAGATTAAGAGGTTCTACCTTGACATGGTGGAAGTTCATTCAGAAAGAGAGGGACAAGGAAGGCAAGAAGCCTATTTCTACTTCGAAGGGAATGATTACCAAAGTGAAAGAAGCATACATGCCAGATGATTATGAGATTCAATTGCATAAGAAGAGACAGAGCTTGAGACAAAGAGACCAAGATGTGAAATCTTATACTGAGGAGTTTCAAAAACTTTGCATGAGGTCTAATGTTACAGAGGATGAAAGTCTTAAGGTGGCTAGGTACCTTAACGGCTTGAAGTGGAACATTCAAGAGGAGGTGACTCTTCTAAGTCCCAAAATAGTGCACCAATGCTATCAATTGGCTATAAAGATTGAAGAAAGGAGTAAGAGGAAACAAGACCAGGCTTCTAAGAATAAAGGTAAAGGCAGAGATCAAAGAGGACATAGAGGTGGATACCAAGGTAGAGGGACTAAACAAAGAAATCAGGGAGAGTCTAAACTTACAGAGCATGGAGGTGAAACAACTTCTAGAGGAGGCTATGGAAGAACTAGAGGACCTCAAGGAGGTTCAAATAGAGGAAGAGGAGCAGGCAGAAGTAACTCATACTTTTCTAGTATGAAGTGTTACAACTGTGGTCAAGTAGGTCATCCAGCTTATAGGTGCCCGGAGAAAGCATCTTGTTCAAATACAGAAAAGAGAGTAACATATACTCAAGAAGACACTATGAGTGTCAAGTCACCAGAGGTTAGTCACATTGAGTCAGAAATGGGGGAGAACTTGATGTTTAGTAGGGTTCTAATCAGACAACCAACCAAAGCAGAGCCAAAGCAAAGGAGAGGCTTATTCAGGGCAAGATGCAAAATACTTGGAAAGGTGTGCAAGGATATAGTGGATTCAGGGTCTACTGATAACATAATCTCTGAGGAGGTAGTGAGAAATTTGAAGTTGGAGAAAGTACCCCACACTAACCCTTACAAGGTGACATGGTTGAACAAAGGGCAGAGTGTTCTTGTAAATGAGCAGACAACGGTGGAGTTCTCCATTGGAGGATACAAAGACAAGTTGATTTGTGATGTGTTACCCATGGATGCATGCCATCTTCTATTGGGCAGACCATGGCAGTATGACAGAGGAGCCATCTATGATGGAAAGGAGAACACTATCTCATTCAAGAAGGATGGGAAGACATTCAAACTACAGTCACTGTCAGATGAAGAAGAAGGACAGTCAAAGACCCCTAGTGTCTTGTTAAGTAGTGGCAAGGAGTTTATCAACACTCTACAACAAGGAGGGAAAGGATATGTGGTCATGGTGCAATCTAAGGAGGAAGATAAGACTAAGAAAACAGTCATACTAGGAGCAGTCCAAAAGCTACTTGAGAAGTACAAGGACATAGTCAGTGATGGAACACCAACAACCTTACCTCCAAAGAGAGCCATCAGTCATCAGATTGACTTCATACCAGGGGCTTCACTGCCAAACAAGGTAGCATACAAGCTTACACTAGATCAAAACCTAGAAGTAGCTAGACAAGTGTAGGAGTTATTAGACCAAGAACTAATTAGGAAGAGCATCAGTCCATGTGCAGTACCAGTGGTCTTAGCAACCAAGAAAGGTGGTAAGTGGAGGTTATGCACTGATTCTAGGGCTATAAATAGAATTACAATCAGATATAGGTTCCCTATTCCTAGAATTGAGGATTTGATGGATTGTCTTGGAGGAGCTCAGTATTTCACCAAGTTGGATCTCAAAAGTGGATACCACCAGATTAGAATCAAAGAGGGGGATGAGTGGAAGATAGCCTTTAAGACAACTGATGGGTTATATGAGTGGAGATTTATGCCATTTGGCCTCTCAAATGCCCCTAGCACATTCATGAGGCTCATGAATGAAGTGCTGAAGGACTTCACAGGGTTATTTGTGGTAGTATATCTAGATGATATACTCATCTTTAGCAAGATAGCATAAGAACATCTAAAGCATGTGGAGTTGGTTCTTAAAAGATTGCAGGAGGAGAGGTTAGCCATCAACCTAGAAAAGTGTGAGTTCTTCAAATAAGAGCTTGTGTATTTGGGGTTTGTAGTATCCCAAGGATCATTGAAGATGGACCCAAGCAAGGTGGAAGCTATCCTAAACTGGCCTACACCAACCACTGGAACAAAGGTAAGGAGTTTTCATGGGTTAGCTCAGTTTTATAGGAAGTTTATAAGGAACTTTAGTGGCATATGTGCACCAGTACTTGACACAATCAAAGGTGGCCTGTAAACTAAGTTCAAATGGACTCTTGAAGCAGAGAAGGGTTTTGAGAAACTGAAACAAGAAGTAGCAACTCAATCCATCCTTTTGTTACCTAGCTTTGATAAGTTATTCACTGTGGAATGTGATGCTAGTGGAATTGCAGTAGGAGGAGTGCTAAGCCAAGAAGGTAGGCCTATAGCTTTCTTTAGTGAAAAGCTCAATGAAGCTTAGACAAAGTATTCTACCTATGACCTAGAACTGTATGCTCTAGTGCAGTCACTTAGAAAGTGGAGGCATTATCTCCTACCTAAAGAGTTTGTAGTGTTTACTGATAACCAGGCACTTAGCAACATCAACACACAGGAAAAGTTGAGTAATAGGCATTTGAAATGGATGGAATACCTCCAAGCTTTCACTTTTACCATCAAGCACAAGAAGGGACAATTGAACAAGGTGGCAGATGCACTAAGTAGGAGGTTGTTGACAGTGCAAGAGATACAAATAAAGAGCATTGGAATAGACAGTTTTAAGGATCTCTATGGTGAAGATGAAGACTTCTCGGAGGCATATAAGGTATGTTCTGATTTTGAGAATCACTTTCATAGTCAATTATCAGAGTATACATTGCAGAGTGGACTTTTGTTCAAAGGGAATTAGTTATGTGTTCCAAAAGGTTCAATGAGAGAGAATCTTATCCAAGAGAAGCACAATGGTAGTCTTAGTGGTCATTTTGGTATCAACAAAACAATGGAACTAGTGCAAAGGTTCTATTATTGGCCCAAGTTGCCAAGGGATGTTAGAAGGTATGTGGAGTAGTGTGTAGTTTGTATGAAAGCCAAGGGGGGAGCTAGCAATGCAGGTTTGTATCAACCTCTACCCATTCCCAATAGACCATGGGAATGTATTAGCATGGACTTTGTGGTAGGACTCCCTAAGACTAAGACATGGTTTGATAGTGTCTATGTGGTTGTAGATAGGTTTAGTAAAATGAGTCATTTTATTCCTTGCAAGACCACCCATGATGCTAGCTATATTGCTCAACTTTTCTTCAAAGAGATTGTGAGGATCCATGGATTGCCATTGAGCATTGTATCAGACAGGGATGTGAAGTTTATGAGTCATTTTTGGAAAACTCTATGGGGCAGATTAGGTACTAATTTGTCTTTTGGATCAGCCTACCATCCTCAGACCGATGGACAAATTGAGGTGGTTAATAGAGTGTTAGGTAACCTTCTCAGATGCCTAACCAAGGAGTATGGATAGACATGGGACTTGGTCATATAACAAGTTGAATATGCCTACAATGACAGTGTGAATCGGACCACAGGAAAAAGTACTTTTGAAATAGTGTATGGAATGCACCCAAGAGGTGTGTGTGAACTTAGAGACTTAGGAGATATGGAGCATAGGAGTGGCCATGCTGAAGATTTCTCTCAGACCATGAAGGAGATTCAGGAGCAAGTGAAGAAGACAATTATAGAGGCTACTCACAAGTTGAAAGTTAAGGTGGATATGTCTAGGAAAGATCTACAACTTGCAGTAGGGGACTATGTCATGGTCCATCTCAACAAATCTAGGTTACAGAAAGGAACATCAACCAAGTTGTAGATGAAGAGAGTGGGACCATGTAAGGTGTTAGCCAAGTATGGAAAGAATGCTTACAAGGTGGAGCTACCTGCAGACTTAGGCATTTCACCAGTGTTTAATGTGGTTGATTTGATCAGGTATAAAGGACCAGTCACTGACTTGGATCAGAAAGGTGTGGATGTCTTGAAGGATGTGAGTAACATGGCCTTACCTCCTAAAGACAAGCTGCAAGCAGAGAGGATCTTGGAATCAAGGGTGAAGAAGTCTACCCAGTATAAGGAATACATGGAACATCTCATCAAATGGAAGGAAAAACCAGAATCTAAGGCTACATGGGTGGATGAAGCTCAATTCAAGAGGCAGGGTATTGATTTATCTCTGATCTCTCCCCACAATTCTTAGTGTTTGGCTGAGGGGGAGAATGGTGCAGCAGCACCCAAAGGTTATCATAGGTTTTCTAAGACAACTAGGCAATAAATCTTAGTTCATTTGGATGTAAGCCTTAATGGCCTTTTGGATTGGATGTTGATCATCTGATGAAGGTCATGTTGACCAATGATTAGGCCTAAGGTTTTTGCTAGTAAGGTTTTGACCTTTTAGGATTTTTAGGAAGTTGCTTTTCAATTTTTGCAAATAATGCTCAATTAGAGTTTCAAGCGGCCAAGAAGAGCCCATGGGAGCATAACTGATTGAGGGACCCTATTTATGGAATTCCTCAGCATTGGAGAAGGGTTGGAAAACATTTGTATTGCTTTGAAGTTTTGAGAATTCAAGGGAAAATAATGTTTTGTGTGTTATTTTCTAATTTTTTGCATTAAAGTTAGGTTTTAATGGCTTAATCATGGCATTGTAACTTGTGCAGGATGTAGTGTGGTAGTTTTTCAAGTATTGTGTGCCAATAGTTAGTTCCTTTATTCAATTTCAAGCACTGTTTGTAAATAATTTTGATTCCACACTGTTGCTGGTTTGAATCAAGTAGTTTTGAGAAAATGGAGTGTTAGTACACTTTCCCACTGTACAAATTGTATGACCCTTTGGGAATAGTGACTAGACTCCATGGTTGTAAATATTGTAGAGTTTAGGGCTTTAGAAAAGACAGGAGCTATGGTGGAAGTCTTGCCTTAGGTGAGCTAGGAAGAGTCTGGCTAGGGAAGATAGAAAGTGCAGAGCACTTGAGTTGTAGGGGTGTCTATTTCTAGACAAATCATAGGGTGGAGAGGGTAGGTAAGTGTCTTTCCTCGATACATCATGAAGAAGGAAGCTCCATCAATTCAATTGATGTGAGAAGAATTTAACAGTTTGAAAGAAGCCAAGAAAGGGCTAAAAAGACCTAATTTTACCCATTTTCAAATTAGGGTGTTGTACGGACAGTGAAGACCTAAGACCTCAAAAATATTTGAGAGGTGGAAAAATGAACCAGGAATCCCAAGAAAAGAGTGGGATGTTCTTTAGAAATATTTGAGAACAAACCTATTTTCTCGGAGAAAGAGGCCTAATTGGGGCTCCTAGGGCTAGTAGCCTTTTTTAGGTCTAAGAGAGGGTTTGGTGAAAGTGACCTATAGATGGAGCTAGGTGGACCCCGAATACCTTTAATGGGATGGATTGATGATGTGAGAAGCACCTCCACACCCCTGCAAAGCTAAATTCAAGATTTGGAGGTTTTGTAGCCTTTAGGGTGGATTAAGGGCTAAGTGTAGAGTTGCAAGTTTGTACCAAAGTGGATTTGGTAGAAAGATTTATGTTGGTAGTTGGGGTTGGCAAGGCAAAACCAGGGGATCCTAAGTAAAGAAAGGTCCTATAGGTTGAAGTGGTGGAGAGAGACACCATAGAAGTCTTCTAACAAGACTTAGAGCATGAAACTGTGATTGTTTCAACCAACCTCCCTATCACTTTTAAATCAAGAGTATTCTAGTTAGATTTGGTGATAAAAAAGTATATTATTTATCCAAAAGAATTTACAATATTGTACAACCTTAATAAAAGGTGAATAAGTGTAGATTTATTAGGGTAGTTTAGAGGATGAAAATATAATACGCTATGTTATATGTTCAATATTCATTTATTTTGTGATTATCATTTTCCTCTATAAGAATCATGCTACCTGAATTTTGATCCTTTGTCAAATGTGCGAACTTTTGCATATTTTTTCATGCTTGAATTCTAACTATCCCTAGGAGAAATGTAGTAGTTAACATTAATTCAAGCAAAATAATTTATGATTTAGATCACTTTTGGCCATCTTAAAGGAACTATCTAATCTTGATTAGAAATAATCTAGATTCCCTCTAAAAAAATCTACCCTATACCAATAGAACAACCAACTACTTTTTTGAAATTCTTCCATATTAAAAACTTGACTTTCATTGAGATTACAAGTTTAAGTGAGAAAATTATATCTAATACTAAATTATAATTCTATTGGGCTTTTGAATTATATTGTAGTGTAGAAAATGTACACCTTTACATTTTCACACTATGTTTGGATCCCTTAATTAATTGGACTTAATTAAGCTTTTGATTGACCCAATTATGCATTTAAAAGCCTAAGTAATCTCGTTTTCTAAAAGGGAAACTTGTATTAAATAATTGCAAACATTAATTTAATTACCTTGGAAATTGAGTGTCTTGGATTTAGGTCCTAAGACCCATTCGCCCAAGGGAAAATGGGTCCTCCTTAAGTTGAGGATCTCAAATTTTAATGTTTTTGGTGGCATTTTTATGATTCAAATTCAAATTGTAATTGTCAGCCTTTGATGTTCAATTGTTGGGAAATTAGAAAATTACCTATAAATACAAGGTTGTCTTATCAATTCAATATCTAGAAAGTCTAATCAAGATTATCCAAGTTTCACAAGATCAAAAATTATTGTCAAAGTTGTTCAAGAGAAGATTTATCAATCTTCTACATCAACAGTCAAGATCTCAAGCATCATGCCAAATTTATTTGCATCTATACATGTTTTTGGAGCTAACATTGTGAAGTACGTTCCAAGCATTCAAGCATCAAATCAAGCATCAAGATCAACATCCAATCAAGCCAAGGGTTTGGTGAGTTGCAACAAGCTAGTGTTCATTCATCATTCCTTCCATTCATGTTTCATTTCATTTCAAGGTTTAATTACCAAAACATGGTTTGACCAAGGTAAATCCCCATTCACCAAAAACATACAATTTTTCCCTCTCTTTATGTTTGCAGATTTGTAGGTGAAGAAGTATTGAAGATTGATCAAAAGTGCAATTTTGCAAAGTTGTCAAAGTTGTCATTGAAGTTGTCAAGAAACAAAATCTTACTTGCAAAATTTAATTTTGACTTTTCGACAATGAGATCTAGAGAAATTAGGAGTACAAATCTAGGAGTAGAGGACTGTGAAATGAAATTTTGGATCCTTGTAGCAAGACTCGTTCATCCTACGGTGAATCTGTCTCAGGAGGACACTCAACAAAAAAAATTGGTGACTGGTACACATCAACTTACCGTTCTTAGATCTACCGAAAGTTTGTTGTTTTTTATTATTTTATGCTTTAAATTGATGATCCAAGTTTCACATTGCATAATTGAGTTCATTTTCTATTTTTAGCTTTTCTCCCCAAAGTGTTGTTCAGGCAGATTCTACCTTATGTTGTCATAAGGAAATTTGCAAGATCTCCAATAGGGTTGACTCACCTAAGGGTTGAAAGTCAATCCTACCTTTGGGATCTCATTTCCTAATGAAAGAAGAAAGATAGGTGCATACCCCCATTCCAATAATAGGAAACCCATAAGCACCCATTTTCATCATTTCATATATATATTTTATGTCATCTCTACTAAGATCAATTTTATGAGTTGTGATTTGTTTCATGCCCCTTTTCTTCTATCATTTAGTGGAAATCATGAGTTTAGAGAATGAAACCACAAAGAACATATGCACATCTAAGTGATATTAGTACTAGAGAGAAGGAAGATGTGAATTGATCAAAATAATGATTGATAACAAGTATTGAATTATATTTAATTCCCTTTAAGCCTCCCTTGTATAAAATTAATATTAGGTATTGAAATCTTTGGCAATTTAAAAACTTTTTATAAGATAAATTTATGTTCACTAAGGTACTACCTTGCAAGACAATGCCTCAATTCCTAAGCAAGGGAATGAAATTAACTAAAAGTCTGGCTAATTTATAGAGCATTTCATAGATTCATTCACTAAACTTATGTAGGCATTCAATACACCAAATTTTGATGTATGTAACCTAATTATTATATCAAAGTAGATCACACACATTTCATTGAAATTAATAAATCCTTTGATTGATAAATTTTTTTGTTGTCCAAGGTAATGGTTGATTAGGATGCATATGAATGTGCCATATCCAATATGAAATAAAATCAACATAGAATCAAGTAATCTCACATAGGTAGCCCACAATGACAGTAAAAATCAACAATAATTTTTAGCATGTAGGTGCAATCAATAACAATACTAACACAACTATAAATATTATAAAAATAATAGATGGGATATAGATGTTTTTTAGTGATGATTTAAATCCTTTCAATTTTGAGGCAAATGACCAAAATAACACATACATATTAACACCAAGGCCTATATTTTTTATTTAATCTTGTCAATTACTTTTTTGTTTGATGTCTATCCACTTGAAGTTACCTTTTCAATTATAAGGCATAGCTTATTTAAAAATAAAAACTATTAAAACAAAACCATAGGGTAAAGTAATTAATCCATATATAATTAGGTAATTACCCCAATGTTTAATATCTAGCCAATGTTAGTAACTATCTAGAATCATATGTTAAAATAAATGCAAAATTTAAATAAAAAATAAAAAAATTAGGTGGAACTTTAATGCAAATATGTTATGAAAATGGTTGAAATTGATTCTTTGATATGCAAAAATTAGGAAGGAATGAACAAATGCCTTAGGATTTATTAAATTGTTATGTTATTTTGGGTGAATTTAGAAACTATAGGATCAATATTGTTTAGGTGTAAATATGACCTATGAAAGTGTAAATGTAACCTCTACAATTATCTAAATATTCATCTTCAACTAACCTTGAATGCCTATATTTTTTTGTACATAAAAACTTGGTTGTGTGGTCAAAATTTTGTTAATTATAGGGAATATATCTTCCCTAGATAAAACTCCTACCTGGTATCGAGTCAATGATATTTGGAAATGATTGAAGACAACCAAAAAACATGAAAAATAGATCTTAGATGTTAATGTGTGTAGGTAATGTATTAATAAATTCTCTATTTATATTAATGAATGTATATTAACCGCTCTTGTTGGATGATTTCTCTATGATCATCAAAATGAACTACAGTAATACTTAAAAATAACTTTAGTGGACATAAATAAAACATTTTATATTTTGAGTTAGCACATAATGGCTATTTGGAAGGGTTAGGACAACCCTAAAAATAATTTATAAAATTAAATCTATAGGGGTCATTTTTATAAACCATGCACTTAAGTAGGGTCATTTGTGCAAATTATAGATTTGACATTAGATGTGGAATTGATGAAGTTGAGGATTTATACTGGGGCCTAAGAATGAGTACAAATAGAACTAGGTATGGTTCAAGTTATGTGTGAAATTAAAATACAAATTGGATGACTTATAGATTTGTCATTGTATAAGGGAAAACTAGGTCAAATAAAGCCAAAAATGAAGGGGAAATGTAAAAGGTATATACTTTTTGTTGGAGAATGCCAAGATAAAGAGCATGAAACAAACTTCCACAAATGAAAAAATAATCATATAGTATGTCTATCAATATACAAAATGAAGAGTCTATAAATACAATGATCAAGCCTTGCTTATATAGGCAAGGATGAGGAGGTGAGAAGGTAGGAGTGAAACTTTGACTACCCCTCCATAGGTGGGATACTTGTGAGCTCACTTGAAAACTATGTGATTAATTTTTAGTAGGTATCTCGAGTCATTAGGACACATGTCTCAGCCATATGAAATGAGACAAAAGCAAAATAAACCTAAGTAAACTTAAGCTATGTGTGAATAGGTCAAACTAGAAGGTGATTTCAACTAACGAGTTATCTAATGAAACTATTTACACTAACACCCCCCTTAAGTGAAACTTAGGGAATAATGTATACAATAATGGTGAGTCCCCAATACAAGGCCATGTTAGGTACTCATTTGTATAAATTTATCATAAAGTGGAGTAAAGGAGAAAAACCTAGTGGGAAATAAAAACCCCTCTCCAAAAGAGAAATGATGCAATGAAAAAAATGTATAATTGAAGAAGATAGAAGAAGGACTCGTTATGACCCCCCAAGGACCAATTTTATCACATAAGTACAATGGATGTTCCCCTCATAAGAGAGAAAAGAAAGAAGGTCTGTGTGACCCCCCAAAAAAAAGTGAAGTGATGAACTCCATGAGAGTAAATTCTTCCTCCCAAAATAGACATGATAAGAGAAACCATGTAGCCTCCCCTCAAAATGATGCATGTAGTGATGGTAGATGCTCAACACTATATTCTAAAGATGATCCATGAATTTTGAGCAATATTTCTCCCCTTGGGAAGAAACAACACCACAAATGTGTGTAAAATGACTTCCCATTCCTGATAGGAATATGTAGGAAGTATGATGAATTCCTATGAATGACACACATTATTCAAAGACTAAAATGATTCCAATTATTCATTCAAATGATCCTCAATGATCTCTAAGTCAATGGAAAGTGTGATGGATTTTGATAAGATGTATCAAGTACCATAAGTGATTCAAGAACAAGGACCATGAATGTATGGTGATATTTGGATTGATGTGAGTCTGATATTGTTGCAAATGATGATGAATAAGTTGGATAGGTTCTCATGAATGTTTGCACAATCTGTCACAATAGAATTTTATGTAGGTGAGGTAAGAGGAATATCCAAATATGGTATGGTGATGCAAATTCATCAAAATTATCATCATAGAGGAGACAAATGTCCTCAATAGTGTCATCTAAATATGAAATCCAGGATTTTACAAACAAACATGTGATGTATGGTAGATATGCATCCCAATGTGGTGGATCTAGAATGACAATAACAATCTCCTGATGCAAAGAATCATGAGAAATCATGAATAAGTAAACACTAGATTTAGATGTATAAACATGTGATATGGGATATGAGATATCAATGCAATTCATGTGATTACATTGTTCATCCCCAAATGATGGTGTATCACAAGATGTATGTTTGAGTCTGGATAATGATTCTATATGTGTTTTAACTAGACAATTAGTTAAGGTAATACCATGATTAAGAAGAATTTGCTCCATTTCCTCAATTCAACAAAACTGACATTCTTCTATTGTATGCCTTTTCTTTCCATAATATTGGCATTTGATTTTCTATTTATTAGGAGGATTACAAAGAATACTCAAATAGGAGGAATTTAGAATGAGAGACATGATCACATGAACCAACAAACTCAAAAATAAAAAAAAACACCTAGATTTCTCCCATTGATTCAGGGATTCCACCAAGAATGATTAGTGTTGATTGTAGCCCCCCAGAACAATGTGCAAGTGAATTTTTACAAGTTGTGAAGATCATATGCCAAATCAATAATTTATAATGCATGGTGAATTTATAATTTCTATAAAAATAGGAAATTCAAATCTTAGTTTTACATGCAATATTAGATTCCTTGTGAATTTTTGATATAAATAAAAAAATTTCACAAAATTTTGATAATCGGGTTGAAAGTTATGCTCTGTCAAAAATTGCTTACAATGTTGACTTTGGAGGTTAAAATTTTCTATTAAATAAGAAAAATTTGAAATGTCTCATTGTCAAAACATTGGAAATAAAACTAGCTTCCCATCAACTATTCACACTCAAAAAACTGACCCCCTATTTGCAAGATATGCAAAAAAAATCCCCCCTTACAAGCATGTGAAGTTAACCAATCACCACTAACAATTTATCTAAAATTCTAACCATTTAGTTTTGATGGTTGAAATACAAGTTTTAAATAAAATGAAAGTCCTACACCATTTAAAAAAATATATTGGAAGATGGCTTAACAGAGGACGTTGATTGGGTCAAAATGCATTGATTGGTGACCAAATCAATCACAACTACAACATACTATAATCCTTCAAAGATTTACAATAGAATGGTCATGATCGAGGAAAGCTTGACAAGCTTTTAGCATTGATTATCTTCTGGATCCCTTAGACCACTTGGTCTTGTGGATGTCATTAAAATTCCTTCATTCAAGATTTTTGTGGATTCGTGTGACCTATTCAATTCACCAAATGGAGGAGTTGGAGTTTGTTGAGGGGCGTTGACTTGGTCTAAGGCTGAGATGTTACAAATATGCCATCGATGGGGGATATGCCTGCCACTTGACTCTGCTGTGATGCCAAGAAGACTCCCAAGGATGTGGGAAATTATTAATGGTGACAACAAAAGAGAATTCATAGAGGATTAAATACTTTTTCGCATGTGGAAGGAGATTGAAAACACTCCATGGTTGAATGCTGAGCACTTGTAGAGGAAGATGTGCCTTGTGGTGAGTGGAAGGACAATTTCCTGGAGAGGTTATGGAGGTCATGTGAGCTAAAAGAGGTTGCAGGGATCTGAGAAGGCCTTGATGGGAGCTGAGAAGTGTGTTAGAGCTTAAATAAATAATGCCCTCTTGTAGAAAGACACTCTTAGTGTATGAATCATAGCAGAAAATTTTTTTGGGGAAAAAATTACAAATCATAAAAAATTGAGAAAAAATCGGATTAAAAAAAAACGTAAAAAATTGTAGAACAAGAGATAAAAACCATTTTTAAAAAAATTAAAAGGCATTTCCATAGTATAGATATATAGAGAGTAAATAAAATAAAGAGTTTAACTAATGAATTGTAAAAAATAGATTTTTGTAAATTATATTCATATCGTTCATTACATTGCATGGCACATCTTTCAAACTGAAAGCATTACTTCACATTGCATAACTAATTACTAGGAGAAGTTGCCAGTTGCATTTGCTTGTCATGGCATTCCATGAGACCACATTTCTTTGAGGCATTTTTTCAAGCAACTCATTGCCTTGTCTATGCTATCACATTTTTCATACATATCTACCAAAGCATTTTATCAAACAATTCACTATCTTGTCTATGCTATTGCTTACTATTATACTTTGATAGTGCAGAGAAGGGGGATTCGCTACTAATGAGTCTCTTTATTCTCAAGAGATTCCCAGGGAGGGAATTGCCGTAAACTACCACAAGGAACAATGTGAGAGTTTTAAAATTAGAAAGAGCAGGTCACAAAGATTTTCTGGATAGACTAGCTAGTTCTCGGCCAAAGGACTTCAACGCAGGACAAGGATGACAACACAACATGCTGGAGTCCTAGAGGTGCATTGGCATCTCGTACAAACTAGAATTCAAGAATGTCACAAAAAATAGCAGAGTGACTACTTCTACTCTAATTGCTAAGAACTTACAGAATGGGCTTGAAGGTAATAAAATGTAACAAAACTGAAATGAAGTAAAGTACAAATGATAAAGTTAAAGAGGATGAGAGATAGAAGAAGCTCACACCCAAGTAATGGAGCCTCCAATAAATGAATGTCTTCAATACTTGCATGCATAAGATTTAAAGAAAATGTTGGGGCTATATAGGGGTTTTCCTCAGTCAAACCCCCACTTTGGTGTTCCCACCTCCATGGACAACCAAATAGATAGATAGAGATCATAGGAATGAAATGAATGCAAGAGTGATAAAAGCAATCCTCACTCAAGGAGGAGAACCCGTATCATAGGGATGTGACAAATCCCAAGATGCTCACAAGCACAAGGTAAGAGAGATATCAGTTGCAAGGCTTAAGGAAGCCAAAGAGAGCAAGGATGAAAGAGAGGGCTGTGAGAGCCAAGAGAGCTACAAAGAACACCGTAAGAGCTTAAGAGTGCTTGAATCTATTGTAACAAGTGAGAGATTTGTGCAAGCAAGAGGGTAAAGGGGGAAAGGAGAGAAGCCAAGAAACTAGAAGCACAAATAAATTGGAAAGATAGCATTTAAAGGGAGAAGAGGAGGGAAAAGAGGCTTCTTGAGCCGTTACAAGGCATCTTGGGCCATCACCACCGATAATAAGAGATGACAAGTGGAAAAAATGCTTAGAAATGGTCGTTTGAATGTTGAAACATCATGGGACACTAGCGCAACGTGTGGAAATTCAAGCAATGCGCTAGTGTCTAGGCACATCACACTACACAACGACAAGAATGAGAAAAGCACAAGGTTTGACACAAAGCTGACGCATGAGGGTAGCTACTGAAAAGGGGTCTTGAGTGTCTTGAGAGGGAAAAAGGCTGATGTAGGGGATAAAATGATCCTACACAAATGCTAGGGGAGTGTGTTGGAACCAAAGTTCAACCCCAAAATTTCATCAATTTTAGCCACCTCAGTATGACCACTCTATTTTAAACCATATGCATCCATCCTCATGGCCATCATTTATGTATATATAAGCCTAAAATATTATAGCTATAGTTCCCCTAACCCATTCCAGTAAAAATAATTATCATTAAGAAATTATCCTTCACATAGTCGTTGCCTTAAGTTCACCACTGGGAACACATTTCACCAAGACAATGCCATTTCAAGGAGAGTTTCACTCCAGTCTCCCCGAAAAATAAAAAAAGAAGCCAACACAAAATATCAACGAGACCACCATGCTTCAAAGTGACATACTTAGATGTTTCTTTGAAAACCTAAAAAGTAATATATCGAAGAGACTTGGGTATCTTGGAGTGAGAAGTCATCTTGTCTCTCCGACAAAACACAATACAGAGAAACATTGATATTCTAAGGATGTTGAATCATTTTTGCATTCAGGAAACAGAAAAACATCTCTCGAACATTAAAATATTATCATATAATAAATAATGGACAACTGGTGAACTCAAGCAATCTCGAGGAGACATCAATGTATTAGACTAAGAAATGAAGAAGTCTCTTCAAAACCATGAGAACAACTAAGAACATAAAGTCAAAGAGACAACATGGCATTGAGAGTATATTGACAAAACTCTTTGATTCCCTGACAATGCGAATGCAGCCATAAGGAAATATTCTCGAGGAGATTATGGGATATTGAAGAGGTAATGGTAGGTCTCTTCGACACCCTGAAAAAAAAAGGCAAGAGATATCAGAGAGAGAAACTTGCATCAGGAAGACATAAAAGGGTCTCTCCAAAGCACCGATAAACAAAAGAATATTGGTATGTCAAAGAGACAAAGGCTTATCAAAGGGAGATGGTCATAGGTCTCACCAACATTCTGATAATAAAACTAGAAAGAAGGAAAAGCAGTAAAATCCCATGGTGGAGTTGTCAGAGAGACTTTATGGTATTGAAGAGAAACACTCAAATGTCTCTTCAACAAGGAATCAAAAGGAAAAAACCATATTGGAGTAAGAACAGGATATCAGTGACAATATAATCTAAGTCTCTTCAACATAGCGAAATGATTTCTCACCCAGTTGACATGACTAGTGAGGATGCTAGAGAAATAACTGACATTAATGTTGTTGTTGATTAGAAAGGTGGCACAAGTGCCATTTATGAACCAAAGTTGATGGAAGCGTGCTAAATCTTGATATATCTGGCTCGTAAGATCTTGAAATCTCAATGAATTGTAGCTAAAAATTGAGGAGGCAGAGTTGGGCGATAATTAAGCAATTCAAAAAAGATAACATTGATTCAATAAGTATTCAAAGGCCCAGTTGAAGATATTTTATCAAAGCTTGTTTTAAGTACAATGAAGATAGGGTTTTAAAAATGGAACGAACACCAAAGAAACTGAAAGTGAAAAGACAAAAAACCGAGACTAGGCCATTGAATCAAGATCTAATCAAACAATGCCCTAGTTTTGGGCCGAAGTCCAGGAGGAAAACCCAATTGAACCCCTCATGTGAGAAGTTGGAAGATAAACATAAAAACCTTGGAGATGTGTGGATGCCACAGAGAGGCTACAACCTATTTATATACCATTATAGGAAGAAGTATAGGCACATACCTGTATCAAACCCATAGAAAATGAACCTGGAAAATCTTGTGATGCCTAATGTATTTGTCAACCTGGAACTAGTTAAGGCATTAGCTAAAAACTATAACCCTAAAACAAGGTCAATTCATTCTCATGATGGCTCGTAGTTTATCCTCATAACGAGAGATTACATTTCTATGGTCTTTCAACTAGACACATCCAAGAAAACAAAATTGAGGATAAGGGATATTTTGGAAGAGTATAAAACCATGGATACAAGCTACAAGAGATGGAGATTACCTTTAAATAGACCCAGGGATGTGGAAAACCAACTTAAAATATTCACTAGTGATGAGAAACCCCCATTTTTTGTGGATTTATTTGAAGAGTACTATTAGTATACCTATTACTTAGCTGGCTAGGTCCTAGGAGTAGATGCTCCTGCTGCAATGACCATAGCTCCCATGGTTTTAGTAGTAGATGTACAGAGCCAAGATGCTAGGTCATATGATTATGCAGAGTACTTATTTTAGGTTATTAATACCTCACTTGCCACTATAAAAAACAACAGTGATGCTATCAATTTTAAACAATACTCCCTGCTCATACATATGATATTGTATGAGGGACAATCAATGGGCATGTGGGGAGAGGAGTTGAGGATTAAAGAATTGGATAACGATGAAAACATAAGACCAATCCAAATGTGGACCTCTATATGGGATAACCAATGTGGGAGGTCCCACTATTTGTATTTCGAAGAGTATTCTGTGAAACCCTTGTACCGATTACTTGGCCATAATTGTAATTACAACTTATCTCCAAAGATACAAAGATTTCTCAAACCAAATGAGAAAAACCCTGAAGGAAGGATAAACCACAACTGGGGGGACTGGTATGTATTTGAAGATTGCACTATAATAATAGTATATGGATTTGAGGCAACTCCATTCTTGTTACCTAAAATAGTGCCTAACAGGGTTGCATACTTGGAAATTGTGAGGCAATTGGCCTATTCAGACTATATGCACCTCAAGAGCTATGGAAGACAATATCTCATGCCTTCTACTTTATGTTTCAGTGACTTTACCATCATTTCTAATAAAGGGTAGAAATTAATTGGCAGTAAAATAGATTACTATGGCATGCCACTAGGAAGTAAGAGGGAGAAGTTCGACCCTGAGCATTTTATTCATAATGGCAAGATGACACAAAAAATGAAGAGATATAAGCATGAGTTTTTTGTAGATGATATTATTAGAAATTGTGATGAAACCCAAGCAACGATGAGAAAAGTCGGGTACAATAGGATAGTTATGGAAGAAGCATGGAGGAAGGGCCATAACCTATCATACATAGATGCCTTTCATGAAATATTGGATCCCATGGATAGAATTGAGCAATTGCTTTTGCATGAAGAAAAGTTAACCAAAGATGTACCACTTGTAGCTTTTGAGAAAAGGAGAGGTGCTTGTTGAAGAAGAGAAGTTGAAAGTATAGAACCCTTGAGTCACTCATCACCACAACCCACTCTAGATGTCAGTTTCTTAGCTGATACTTCTATCATAATTGAAGATGACATTGAGGAAGAGAATGAGGTCACAAAGATCACTACTCCTACCATTCCTCAGTATGAAATACCACTAGAAAGTAGTGTGATCACCTTTGAGGCCTTTGAAAAACTATCTAATGATGTAAGACATCGTGCTAGCCAAGAGTTCATTGCAAACGATGCATTTGTTCAAACTCCTAAATTTAAAAATTTCATTTATGAGTACAAGGGAAGAATGATAAGATAAAAGATAAAAGAGATAAGCCTGGGCAAGAAGTAGATTCCTTAAAGGAACTCCAAGATGAAGTTGATAAGAAAATGGACAACATCACCCCTAAAAGAGGATGAGCATTGCTACAAGAAGCTAGGGTCATGCTTCTTCCATGGTGGGACATTAGCTCAACCATAGTCTTTGATAGTTTCTTGAAGAGAGAAAATAAAGCTTTGCAATTAACAAATGAGGCTAGTGATAAGATCTACACTAGATCAGGGTATAATTCTGACAATACCACTTTACATATTTGGGCCCTTTACCCACCAAGAAGGAGGCCTTCTCTTATTGATAATCCTGATCAGGTCTTTGGTCACTTTCTAGTGCAAAGAGTAGGGGATATAAACCCTATTGAGACGGCTGAACTGAATGTAAATGTTGCTAAGTTTTCCAAGGCTGAGATTGAGAAACTAGTCAGAGATAATAAGGGGCTGATCAATGAAAATGAAAGATTGAAATGAGATTTGATCAATTATAGAGATAAATTTCCTTCCTCTTCAAGTCTTTACTCACCACTAGTGGAATGTGAAATTAGAGTGCTTGAAGCAATGTCTGAAACTACATATTAGAAGCAAAAATATGAAATAATCCAAAAAAAAAAGGAGGAATTAAAGAAATTATTTAAAAACTACTAAATTCAAGGTGGTATTAGAATTGGTCTGCAAAAGATTCACCAAGATGTTTGAGAATTCTGATAAGGTCTGGATTATCCATAGTAAGACATTTGCAGCTTTCTAAGAGCATGACAGATTAAGCAACAAAATGAAGGAAGTAGAGGCACAAATAAAAGCCAAAGGGATTGATGGTGAACGTATGCTTCAGGAATACTAAGAGTTGGTGAAAATGCATGATCATTTCTATAATGTACTTAGACAGGAACTGAGTGACTTTAAGCAGCTATTGAGTATGGCCCTTTCAAAATTCTTTGATGAAGGAGAATTGAAGGATCGAGATGTTTGGAAAGATGAGACCTCTTAGTATCTGCTGATGGCTAGAGATGAAGTCAATGACGAAGAGGAGGTGCTAGAAAAGACACATGTACAATTGGGACAAATCTTTGATCTCAAATATACAATGAAAGACATCATCAATAATGTGGACACTTATGCAAAGTTGAGGTATATTGAACACTTATCAAAGATCAATTTTTTTATTGCATGAACCAAATGAGGAATACAGGGTAATGGATCATCGCAGTATCTGGTGCACTATCATGAAGTATGGACCTTGAACAGATCTTCAATGATCACGGGTGCTTGTTGTGGATTAACGGATCATGGTGCATCTACCTGCAAACTTCTAAGATTTCATGTTTTATGTTTAATCAAGTTTTTAACATTTTAGTTATCAATCAACATGAATTTTTGTAAAAGGCTTGAAGCTTGTTGCTTCCTGCATATAAAATGGGAAACCAAGGCCTAATGAATAGAATAGAATAGAATTATTATCATAGCAGTAGTATTAGAAGTATACCATTTTCACATAAAAGAAGACTTTTATATAATGTTCATCATTTTGAAGTAATATAAAGATGGAGGAAGATAATTAATGTCCCAACACTGGTGTCGATTGTTTGTCATTATCATTTGATTATTTGATTGTCTCCAGTTTATTGCTTCCATATTATTTAAGTTGATGTGTCAAAACTTGATTTATCCAAACACATTTGTTGTTTTGGTGTGGTTTCATTGATTGGTATCTTTCAAAGAATTAAATATCCTTTTAATAAGATCACAATAATTTGGGAGTGTTATTTGGATCGATAAGAAGAGTCATATAATTACTAAAATTTTCATACTATCTCCAAATTGGTTTTATCTTGGTATTCAAATCAGAAATCTATTTTGATTTGTCAGAGCACATTTGTTGTTTCTATGCGATTTAATTGACTGGTTCCTATAAAGGATTAAAATTCCCTATCGATTAATCACAATAACTTGATTAAAATCACTTAGATCAATAAGAAGGGTCTGATAATTACATTCCTGCACGTTTACACATAGTGTAAACATTCACAAGTGCCAAACAACCTAAATTATATCCAATAAGTAGGTCATACATCATTCACTTCTTGACTTCATTAGCCCAATAGTAGTAGGCACTGGTCTTACCCATCTCATTTTAAAATCCCATAGAATCTTATTTATATCTTCAAATTTAAATTTTAGCTTTAGGAGTAGGAGTAGTAAACAAGCCTTCATCTATTCCACACTTCATGCCATTGTGGGTAGATACTTGAAACCTAATTAAGTCACACATCCTGTTCAAATCCGCTTCAATCATTAAGGTCAGCCCGCCTAGGTTTAGCAGAGCCTGAAGTACAAAGAGTCATCAACCATATAGGTTAACTCTGCTTGTTAGTTCAAAAATTTTGTAGGTTTAATTATAGAGCTTGGCATCCTCTTAGGATTTACAACCTAAATTTTTGAGACCTAAAAGAGTGGACACTAAAGCAGATGCAAGAATGTGTGTGAAATTACAAGGGGTGCAATTTTATGACATTACATTTTGCCTCCACTTTAGCAGGCATATGAATCTACACTAATATGCACGCTAAAGGAAATCTACTAAACAAAAATAACATCATGATGCCAAAAGGATACTATAAAGGAAGCATAAAACTCTCCAAACCAAGGAAGCACATGCCCCCAAGCTGAAGACCTACATAACAAACACATTAGACAAGAAATACCTGCACAAGACAATAATGTTAGAAAATAAAAACCATTACATCCCAGGGTTAAAATATATAAAAACACATACACATAGGCACACAACAAACTAAAGGATTTGAGTCAGCAAAGTAAAAGAGACCTCAAAGTAAAAGGTTGTCTCAGTACTATGCGTCATCCCCAAATTAAGAAATAACACATAGAAGAATTCTAAAATGGAGAGAAGAATGTAAGGATTGATCGCTTCAAGAGAAGAATGCACCGAAAATTCAGGGAAGCAACCAATATCGAAGACAAAAAGAGCACATACTTAGGATGAAGAAGATGCAGATCTTGGATCCGGTCTACACAATTGAGAAGAAAGAGAATTTAGGAGCAAGATGGAGAAGCTAGAAAGGAATGAAAATTCCAAGAGAGATGACTCAGGTCCTCAGACCTAAGGAAAGTTGAAAAAATGCGTCACAGATTTGCAAAACTATGGAAGGTGAACAAAAGACCTTGTAGGTACTCTCTCCTACAAAGTTCAACAAACTGCATTAGAGGCCCGAAAACCAACAGTGAACAGATCCCACAGGATAAAAGCATTTACAAGTCCTCAAACTTGCAAAGAAGGAACCCCAGGTATTCTCTCCCGAGGGAAGCCCGATTTGGGGGATTACCCATAGTTTGATTGGCCCTTACAGAGTCTCGGTCTTGCAAGGTTGATTGAAAAGCAGCTTCATAGGCGCACTTGCAAAGCAATATGTTAATCCGTAGACTAAACATGTTAGGAAAGCTTGATACAAAGAAGCTATGCAAAGAAACTCTACAAGTTCTCGATCTTACATAGCAAGAATAATTAGAGAATCCTGTGGCTATTGCAAGTTGCATTACAGGATAGCCATAGAAAAGATAGGTCTAGTTGAGTTGCCCCCAAGCTAGACACCAATGAATTCATTTGAGATAAAAGCTTTCAAAGGGGTCACTCGGGAACCTTTCAAAAGGAAAAAGGGGGACACTCAAGGGACACTTCATTTAAATACATCTCCAGAACAGGTTATCAGTTCCCTCAACATACAAGGGAGGAGAACCATACAAGATACTTAGAACATGTAGGATAGAGGTAGACCTCGATATCTCTTGTCATTTGAAGAAGAGGCAGGTGCATTAACAAATAAATGAGTGACGAAACCTAAATCAAGAAGTTGTTGTATTTTATCCTTCAAGGCCTCAAATTCACTAGTGGAATGGCCCGACACTTGATGCTATGCAAAAAAAGAATGTTTCGCTTTATCATGCTTATGAAATTTCTTATTTGTAGGAGGAGGAAGCATAATTAAGTGGGCTTTTAGAAGCCTCAACAAAATACACTCTTATTCAAATAAAGAATGAAGAGCAGGAAGCAAGCCTTTCTCTTGTGGAGAAAAGTTTGACTGCTCGCAAGAAGAAGGCACAAAGACAATGGATAATGTTAGATGAATCAATCCAAGAGAACGAGGTTGAGTGGAAATCATGTCGCCATTCAACCGTGGTTTTTGTTTAGATTGTTCATTCAAGCAACCAAGCCCCAAATTATGCTTACGAGATACACATTCTACAGGGACCTAAATTCCTTGTTCATTACTCCCACAACCTTTATGCCCATAGCCATATTTAGAGACAAGCTTAAAGCTACGGCCATAATGTGCTTGCAAATCTTGAGGAGGAGGATCTTCATAGAGAGCATTGTTCTAGCAATGGGGATCACACTCTTCTATGGGATTGCCACCATCCTTCTTGATAGGACTTCCAACATTAGCCTCTTTAATAGAAGCACGATCATCTTTCTTAGAAGGAGGAGGACTGACATTAAGGACATTAAAACTATTGCTCACATTATCCCATGATATAGAAGAATAGTCATCTTTGATAGCGGGTGTGGATGATGTTATCGAAAGGTTTAAGTGGATCAAATCAACTTTATATTCTTCAATGAAGGATTTTGTAAAGTCTAAGGAACCCTAATCATCACCAAGACATGCATTCTCTTGAGAAGAGGTAGACTTAAGATTTCTTTCTTCAAAAGAATCTTCTTTAGGGACATCTATCTCAAGAGTATCCTTTGTAATAGGTACTATTGGAGTAGACGTCAACAAATTGGAAGACACTGAAGAGATAAGAGTAGGAACAACCGAAGATTGACCAACAACTACCATTTCACATAAGCGCATAGCCTTAGGGTCAACCCTGACTGTGACTACTCGATTATTGAAAATGAACTTAATATATTTATGTAAGGTAGATGGGACTGCACCCATAGCATGAATCCATGGTCTACCAAGAAGGTTATATAGTAATTTTTTTGACATAACATATACAAGGGTGGGTACAGTAATAGGTCCCAACCTTAAAGGCAAGACTATTGCGCCTAAAGGTTGTCGACCAACATTATCAAACCCATGAATAATAACAAAAGAAGGATTAGGAGAAGATGAATCAATATTAATCTTATGCAATAGATCAATGCTACACACATTGAGCACCAAACCAACGTCAATGAGAGTACATCTAATGCCAATTTTATTAATGTTAACTATGATCATTAGAGGGTCCACTTGATTTTGTACTTTTGGAGGCGGGAGTTCTTGCGGTTAGAATGTAATATTCGGAAAATCCACATGAATATGAGCTATCAACGCATTAACATCCATCGACCTAGCAAAAGAAGGTGGGAGGATCCTTTGCAAGGCATCTTGAAGCATACCTTGATAAACTGGAGTAGATTGAAGCAAGTCCCACAATGGGATCTTGGTTGGAGTAACACAAAGTTGCTCGACAAGATCATAATCACTAGTTGCTTTAGTTGTAGGTTTAGGTGAACTTGAGGAAGGCTTGGCTGAGAAGGTGGTAAAGAAGTAGGTTGATCAAAATTTTGTTTATTCCTTCTAGTATTATAAGTATGGGCTACTACTCTATAAGAGGGAGCCTTAGAAAGATTAGGAGAATCACTATCAAATGGAATGCCATTAATAGAAAAAATCCTTTTAGGAGAAGGACTAGCTGGAGTCAGATAAATGACTGGTCTCTTAGGCCTTTGAGGGTCAGTAGAGACATAGATTACATTTACAGATTCATCACTAGTGGAATAATTATTTGAAGAAACATGCTTAGCATCTATCCTTGGAGGATCTGATGTGAATGGAGCTTCATCATTTACTAATACATCATCTCTAAAAGAGAGTGTGTTAGAATGAAGATGGGACTCATCATTCACAAATACGTCTCTAGAAGAGAGTGAATTGGGATAAAGAAGAGATTCACCACTCACTAATTCATCATCTCTAGAAGAGAGTGCATTGGAATGAAGGGTAGATTCATCATTCACAAATGCACCATGTCTAGATGAGAGAGCATTGGAATGGAGAGAGGGTAGAGTAGTGCTAAGAAAAGTACCAATGATTTCATCCTCTTGTGCCAAAATATCCTTAGAAGGAATTTCAGGAGAGGGATAAACAAAGAATAATAAGGAGACAAGAACTCACTTTGACATGCTTGTAAGAGAACTTCTTGAAGCTTCTTAACAAAGCTGGAAAGAGATAGAAGGAAGAAAGATATAAAATACATTTTGAAATAGAGATATAGACACATTGGTCGATCCAGAGCAATCCAGGGGTGACAGGACTGAGAAAAA
The DNA here is from genome assembly GCA_007258455.2 of Sequoia sempervirens. Classification (NCBI taxonomy): domain Eukaryota; kingdom Viridiplantae; phylum Streptophyta; class Pinopsida; order Cupressales; family Cupressaceae; genus Sequoia; species Sequoia sempervirens. The sequence goes on along the minus strand of VDFB02281492.1, from coordinate 958,781,802 downwards.
CTAAAAATCCTAATTTTTTGATTTTTTTGATATTTTCTAGGTTCTAGTAATTTGCACTTTCAGAGGTCTTTGGAGCAGAATTTGGGCTTGAAACTTGTGTTTTCCCCTTAAAATTCAATTGTTGAAGGCACGATATTTTAGGGACCGAATTAGTCCTCTTGGAGACCTTTCCAACGGTGTAAATGGTTCTAAATTCCGAGCATCGAGTCAAAAGTTATTATCCACCAAGTTGGGGTAAATAAATTCCTATTTTTTTGAAAAAAGTTGTGGTTCATGTCAGGTTCACCAAAATGTAGAGAAGGGGGATTCACTACTCATGAGTCTCTTTATTCTCAAGAGATTCCCAAGGGGTGAACTGCCCTAAACTACCTCAAGGAATAATGTGAGAGTTTCAAAATCAGAAAGAGGTCATAAAGATTTTTTGGATAGACTAGCTAGTTCTTGGCCAAAGGACGTCAACACAGGACAAGGATGACAATGCGAAGCACTGGAGTCCCAAAGGTGCGCTGGCATCTCGTACAGACCATAAAGCAAGAATTTCACAAAAAACAACAAAGTGACTACTTCTACTCTAATTGCTAAGAACTTATAGAATGCGGGAAGGTAACAAAACTAAAATGAAGTAAAGTACAAATGATAAAGTTAAAGAGGATGAGAGATAGAAGAAGCTCAAAAAAACCCAAGTAATGGAGCCTCTAACAAATGAATATCTTCAATACCTGCATGCATAAGATTTGGAGAAAATGTTGGGGCTGTATAGGGGTTTTCCTTAATCAAACACCCATTTTGGTGTTCCCACCTCCATAGACAACCAAATAGATAGATAGAGATAATAGGAATGAAATGAATGCAAGAGTGATAAAAGCAATCCCCGGTCAAGGAGGAGAACCCGTATCATAGGGATGTGACAAATCCAAAGGTTCTCACAAGCACAAGGTAAGAGAGATATCAGCTGCAAGGCTTAAGGAAGCCAAAGAGAGAAAGGACGAAAGTGAGGGCTGCGAGAGCCAAGAGAGCTGCAAAGAAGGTTGTAAGAGCTTAAGAGTGCTTGAAGCTATTGTAACAAGTGAGATATTTGTGCAAGAAAGAGGGTAAAGAGGGAAATGTGAGAATTTGAGAAGCTAGAAGCACAAATGAATTGGAAATATAACATTTAAAGGGAGAAGAGGAGGGAAAATAAGCTTCTTGAGCTGTTACAAGGTGTCTCAGGCCGTTACCACCGACAAAAGGAGATGACAAGCGGAAAAAATGTTGAAAATGGTCATTTGAACATTTAAATGACACGAGACGCTAGCATGACACATGGATGTCTGAGCGACGTGCTAGTGTCTAGACACATCACGCTACAAAACGATGAGAATGGGAAAGGCACAAGGTTTGACACAAAGCTAACGCGTGAGGGTAGTTGCTGAAAAGGGGTCCTGAGCATCTTGAGAGGGAAAAGGTTGATGCAGGGGCTAAAATGAGCCTACAAAAATGCTATGGGAGTGGACACTAAAGCAAATGCAAGAATGTATGTGAAATTGCAAGGGGTACAATTTTATGACATTATAGATAGATTTTTTCCAAGCATCCATAACTTGTTCAAATGCACCTATTTTAGGATTTTAGCCATAGTAGCAAGGCAGTGAACTATTTGATAAAATACTTTGGTAGACATGTATGAAAAATATGGTAGCATAGATAAGGAAATGAATTGTTTGAAAAAAATGCCTCAAAGAAATGTGGTCTCATGGTGATGGAATGCCATGACAAGCAATAGACAAGCCATAGACATGGCAATGAATTGTTTGAAAAAATTCCTCAAAGAAATGTGGTCTCATGGTGATGGAATGCTATGACAATCCATAAAAAGGCCATAGACAAGGTAGTGAACTGTTTAAAAAATTGCCTCAAAGAAATGTGGTCTCATGGTGATGGAATGCCATGACAATCAAATTTCTATGGATTGTCGTTGCATTCCATCACCATGAGACAACATTTATTTGAGGAATTTTTTCAATTAGTTCATTTCCTTGTCTATGCTACCACATTTTTCATACGTGTCTACCAAAGCATTTTATCAAGCAGTTCATTGCCTTGCTGCTATGGCTAAAAGCCTAATACAGGTGCTTTCAAACATGATATGGATGCTTGGAAAAAGCCTATCAAAGCATAATAGTAAGCAATAACATAGACAAGGAAATGAATTGTTTGAAAAAAATGCCTCAAAGAAATGTGGTCTCATGGTGATGGAGTCAACTTGAAGTGGGAAGGAATGTGCTCATATGGATCTAATACCATGCTAGAGAATTCCAAGATCAAGAGCATGAAATAAACTTCTACAAGTAAAAAAAAAGCACAATAGTATGTCTATCAATATACAAAATGAAGAGTGTGTAAATACAATGATCAAGCCTTGCTTATATAGGCAAGGATGAGGAGGTGAGAAGGTAGGAGTGAAACTCTGACTACCCCTCCATAGGTGGGACACTTGTGAACTCAGTTGACAAGTGTGTGAGAAAGTGTCAATAGGTGTCTCAAGTCACGAGGACACACGTCTCATGACCATATGAAGTGAGACAAAAGCAAAATAAACCTAAATAAACTTAAGATAGGTGTGAATAGGTCAAACTAGAAGGTGATTGCAACTAAATAGTTATCTATTGCAACTATTTACACTAACAATTTTTTCCATAACATTTTTACCCCACTTTAAATTACATGCAAACTAATATGAGGATGTAATTTGAGGTGAATTCAAACATTGAACATGAGAAGTAGACATGAGAGGGATGAAAGAAAACCCTATAAATCAAATAGGAAGGTGTAATTATAGTAAGGTGAGATAAAGGGACACAACTACTAGCTAAAGATAAAGGGATTAAACTAGTGGAATAAGAGGAAAGTGGACACTAGAATAAGGAAAGGTAATGAGGACATTAGAAGAAGGGACATGAGAAGAGGAGATCACACTAGAAGTGACAACATGGAAAGTAAGCACAATAAGGGGACCTACCTTAGAATGAGAAGGGCAGATCAATGGAAGAAGAAGGCTAGGCGAGGAAGGGAAATGTGAACCACTAAATAATTTAGAAGACGCAAATATAGTAGCAATGAAATGAATAATCTTTATGCCAAATGATACACCAATAAATAATTGATGAAGAGATGTAGCTAACTATGAAGGAGAAGTAGCACTAGCAAGTTCTTGAAAAGTAATTATTCATTAAGAGAAAGTCTTGATTATCCACATATGCATCATGATCAAAATTCAATTATTCCTTATGATTATACTCAATGGAGATCTACCAGTCAACAAAATGAGAGTCCATATGAGGGTTTAAGCTAGAAATTTTAAATGTAGAGGAAAATTAACTAGCTCTTGAAGTAAATAAATCCTAGACACATAGTCAATGAGTAATCAAGGCTAGCTATGAATATGAATCTCAAAAAATAAATCATAAGGCGATGTTAGAGTGGAGGGGTTGACCAAAATGAAAGGGATAGTAAAATCCATTTAAAATAAAACCTTAGGTTGAAGTAACTAATCATCCTATATTTAGATAATTACCCTAGGATTTAATATAGTGGATATTAGTAATTACATAGAGTAATGTATTAGAATAAATATATAATTGAAATAAATAAAAAAATACTTAGTTGGAATCATATGATGTGACTAATGATTGATAATGATTCTAGAAAATTATTTTATATCACCAAGATTAACTTCTAGAACTATGAATCCAACTTGTGCAAGTGTGAATCTAACCTATATGCATGGATTTGATCTTTGTAAATCTTTGAAAGTTCATCTTCAACTCACCTTGAATGAGTATAGCTATTTTTTTGTAAAAACTTGTTTGTGTGGGTAAGAGTTTACTAATGACAAGGAATATGTCCCCCCTTAGTCAAATCCCTAAGATATGGAGTCAATAAAGCTTATAAATGATTGAAGATAAGAAGCAAACATGCAATATATGTCATAGATGTTGATTTAAAATAGAATGTAGTCAGTCATATGAATGAATGTATCTTGATTGCTATTGTCAGATGATTTCTTTAGGATCATTAAAATGAACTAGGGTTAGTCCTTAACTACAACTCCAATGACACAAATGAATGTTTTGTACTTTGAGTTGCCACATAATGAATAATTGAAAAAGTTAGGTCAATCTTAAATTTTAATTTAAAAACTAAAAGCTTTGGGGGTCATTTCTATAAAACACACAACTAACTTAGGTCATTTACACAAATTACATGCTTGGTCTTGGGTGGGGAGTGGATAAGCCTAAGGATTAGGGCTAGTTCCTAGGAATGAGCACAAATGGAATTAGGAATGAGTATATTTGTCATCGCACAAAGAAAAACTAGGTCAAAGTGAGCCTAAAATGAAGGGAAAAGGCATAAGGTGTTCTATTTTTATCATTATAATTATATAACAAATATGCATGAAATTAGAATTTTATAGTTTACTAAAAATATCCCCTTTCATGTAATACCAATCTTTCTATTTTTTATTATTATATTTTATGACAAAAATAGTATAATTATATAACAAATATGCATGAAACTAGAATTTTGTAGATTATTTTATAGTTTGCTAAAAATATCCCTTTCATGTGATCTTTCTAAATTTTTATTGTATTTTATGACAAGAATACATAAATTAGACAAGAATACATCCATCAAAGTTAACCTTAGTTAGCAAACAAGTAGTTTCTAACCACTAAAGCTATTATAGCCATTTGATCTTTGCTTCATATCCAACTTTGTCTTGATGAATTTAACCCCATGTATGATGATCAATAAAAGACCTATATAGGGATAAATATCACTTGGAGTGCAAAGATGCTCATAATCCAATTGAGGACTAACTCACATCTTCAGTGTGAGACAAATAGATGAAACATGCCAAAAGAAGAAATGAAGGAAATGATATTCACTAGAGCAAGTAAATAAGAGAAACACTTCATTTTAGAGTGTAAAGCATACAATAGTTCATTTACGTAAATTATATAGTACTTTAACAATGACTTCTTTACAATATCTATTCAAATAGAAGAAAGTTGAGAAAATAAGAGAACTTACCATTAGGGGTGGGGCCCTTGGCTTGATTGGCTAAAGCATTCTATTGCAGGCAAGAGGTCACGAGGTCCAATCTCCCCCATCCCTATGGTATTAGAGGGCATGTCACGCCAACATTACTGATCATGTGAAAAAAGCAGAAGGTTACCCAATTCCTACAATCTAAAAAAACTTAAATAATTGAATCTACTATCCATTAAATTATCTTTAAAACCTTAGTTTTTGTCTTTTCCATTTCCTCCGAGTTCTTATATGTAAATGAACACCAAGTTCTTATATGTAAATGAACACCATAATCTTCAAGCATTTTCTCACAATGGTGTTTAATTCTTGTATATTGCTTATTTCTTGTTTCTAGCAAAGGGGGTCATGGAAATATATATAAATGTTCCATGTATGGCCAAATTTGGAATCTACCTAATGAGATTTTGGATTACCAAGAAATAGGTTGTATAATACACTAAACTTTTATGATTGCACGGAAACAACACTTTCCTTGTATGTCTCCCAAAGCGTTGCTTTTATAATCATTAGTTTATCAATTAGTTGCGCAAAACATACATTCAAATATAATAAAAAACAAAATTAAATATTTATTTTGAAGTTATTCACGCGATCCTTGCTTGGCAGCACTAGATGCGAGGGCATTCTCATTTGTTGCGATATAGCTTGTCAATTTATGAGATGGTTAGAATATCAATGTCCACTTCTAATGGTCATTATCTTATACTCAAATTATTTCTTATTTAATCTATTTTTATTTTGATCATAATATCTTAATGTCTAATAGTAGTATATGCTTGTTTTATTTTTTATACACAATAGAAATCAGGTAGCCCCCCTCATAGTAAATTTTTTTTAGACTTTTTACACGTGATTGGTGATGTTGGCGCGACACGCCCTCCAATAGTCCAGGGAGGGAGGGGAGACTAGACCTCATGACGTCTTGCTCACAATAGGATGCTTTAGACGAAGGGGGGACTAGACCTCATGACCTCTTGCTTGCAATAGGATGCTTTAGCCAATCAAGCTAGGCCTTCTGCCCCACTTGTTATAAATTTGGCTCACAATCTTATATCTATTTATTTTTAGTTCTCTATTTTATTTTATTTATAATTTGCTTTTGATATTCATTCTCTATCTCGAAAGTAATACTTTATATTTTTAGACATTTTCAAGGAGTACAAGATTGATCTTAATCAACCCCAACGAATGTTGAAATGACCCTTGAAATCTAATGCACTAAATTGAAATTTAACCTTCCTACCACCTTTTCATAGTTTCTATTAATTGACATAAGAAATATTTATGCAACATGTTATGTTGTTTTATTTAAAGAGATTATAAGTGCACTTAATTTAATAAAGAATACAAGAATTATAATTAGATCACTCTTCAATTCTAAAAATGAATAAATGAATCAAATATGAATCATCATGGAATTCGTTTGCATGCTAGGCAATGCTACTTTTAATTAATTTTCCATTGTCATTAATTTAGTTTGTTGAGGGGTTTGACCTAGGAGAACTGTTCACTATTGAGTCAACAAGCTCCTCAAGGGTGTCTTTAAATAATACCTTAAATTTTTAGTTATCTAGAAGATGAAAGCAAACTAAATTCTTAGAAATATATTCTATTAGATTATTCCTATGTGTCCTAGATTTCAGAGTAGTTGGGATGAATAACACAAGGTGCAACCTCAATGATCCACAATTTTCTAAGCTAGTCCAAAATTTAAGATATTCATTATATGGAGGCAATTTGTTTTCTAATAATGCTAAATCATTTAGAATAACATAAGCATCACTTATCCATCATTGATCCTAGACCTAAATGCACCTATCCTCTTATTTTATTATCACATTTATTTTAGTCATATTATCTTTCCTAACTTAATATATTTGGGTAATTGTTTGTTAATTGATTGCATTTAGTTAATTAGCAAAAACCATTTTATGTAGAGATATGTTTTCCTTAATTTAACATATTCAAGACACAATCTAGAGTTTCTCCTTAGAATTTATTCTCCTTCATTATGATTTTAATTTTATTTTTCTAATCACTTCTCTCATATCAAATTTACCTAGGGTTTGATTCTACTCTTGTGTGACCATTTAGTGCTCAACTTCCTTCGGAGTTTTTCTTGTCATTGCTCAAGAATTTTTTTGCCCTAACCACTGTTGTTTTGGCCTTTAGGGGTTGCATTTCACTCTTGTCTCAAATATAATTATTGATTGTTTTCTTTTTAAATAACAAACGTTGGTTCATCCCCATTGATGCCGGAGCATCCGGGTACTCTGGCTATCCAGATCATTTTTATTTTCAATTTTGTTTTGCTTGTTTTCAAATTTATTTTCAGTCAAACTTGCATTGGAACCAAGGTAGATTTGGGACGCCTCATCTCTACAGGACAAGACAAAAATATTCAGTCTTTGGGAGTGCGTGGAAGTTGAAGGGCAATAGCAAGTTGTGAGCAGCAGATGAGACTTGGCGCCAAAGTTTGCAAGAAGAAAACAGGAGACCAAAAGTCATCAAAAGAGGGACTTCATCAGCCTTCACAATTTTTTTGAAAAATGACTGCCAGAAGAAACTAGTAGGGGCGTGGAATTTAGCCAGACAAGGCATTGGTAATGAGAAGAGAAATTGATGTTTGAAGGTGATAATGGGATATGCATCGACCAAAATTTATGCTGGTAATTTTTTGCAGTAGCTGGACAACATGAGGCATGGCATCTGGAGTTGTTTTGAATTGTAATTTGGTGTTAAAGCTTTGTAAATGAAACAGGGGAGACAGTAGTGAGTTGCAGATTTTGTTTCAACATTCTGGTCTGTGAATTTGTTGAAAGCCAATTGAGTATTTATGGTGACTTCATATTTGAGACTGTGACATTAAAAAGTCTGTGTGTGACTCTTTATTTTATTTGAGAATTTACTGCAACCAAGCTTAGTCTGCAAGACTTACTTAGTTGAACTCATTATTTGGTATCAAAGCAGGGTTTGTTTGAGTTGAGAAGTGAAATGGCATATAGAGGAGGGGGTCGCAGAGGTAGAGCACCCAGAGACATGGAGCCTGAAATTGCAGAATTAATAAGAAATTGCACAATGGAGGTAGTTAGAGGTCTCACAACACAAATGGAGGTAATGGAAATGGCACAGAGAAGAGGAGTCCTTGCGATGGATGTGAGTGATGATGAAGAAGAGTAGATTGTTGAAGGCAGAGAGGAAGTGAACCGGTCGGGTCTTGATCCAGGAGAAGAACGATTTATTAAATCCATCACGAAAATAAACTCTAGGCCACGATTTGATCCTCCAAATTACAAAGGCGAGTTAAATGTAGAAGAGTTGTTGGATTGGATTGGCGAAATGGATAAATACTTTGAATACAACAATACTGAAGAAGATCAGAAGGTGAAATATGCTCGCACCAAGTTGAAGGGGCATGCATCCCTATGGTGGGATCACCTACAAGGGCAGCGAAAGGGAATGAAAAAATAAAATCATGGGATCAAATGGTGACGAAGATAAAATCCAAGTTTTTACCAGCAAACTACCAAATTAACTTGTTTAGAAAACTCCAAAATTTGAAGCAAAAGGAGAGTAGTGTTGAGGAGCATATTTAAGAGTTTTACCGGTTAAGCATAAGAGTCGGTTGTGAAGAAGATGAAATGGAGCAAGTTTCAAGATATTTGAATGGTTTGTGCATAACCATCCAGGATGAAATCAATATGGTTAATATGCATAGTGTGGAGGAGGCATATCAATATGCCTTGAAAGCGGAAGAAAAACTCACTAGGAAGCAACAAAATAACACTCGAGGTAGAGGCATATTTCTGCGTGGAAGAGGACCGCCAAACAATGGTAGAGGTTTCTGAAACAAACAAGAGGAAGCAAGCACGTCGAGTGCAAGTATGCAAGAAGGCAAGGGAAGAGGAGATTTCCCTAGAGGAAGAGGAGACTACTCTCGTGGAAGAGGGTCATTTGGAAGAGGTAGAGGAAGAGGTTTCAGCTTCACATGTTTTCAATGTGGAGAAGTGGGCCATCGGACATTTGAATGTCCGTAGATTCAACAAGATGTAGGAAAAGGAAAAGAGGCAAGAGTACATGTAGCACAAGCTGAAAGTGAAAAGGGAGTTTCAAATAAGCATGGAGAAGACCCCGAGGATGGAAAATCTTTAATATTGAGAAGAGTCTTGTTAAATCTCGAAAAGGAGAAAGTGGAACCAATACAAAGGAGGAATTTGTTTAGGACAAGGTGTAAGGTAAGTGGAAAGTGTTGCAAAGTTATTATGGACAGTGACAACACTGATAATATAGTGTCTGAAGAAATGGTGAGCAAGCTGAAATTGAAGAGAATCAAACATCCCAACCCATACAAAGTTTCTTGGTTACAAAAAGAGCATCAATTGTTGGTGAATGAACAATGTATGGTTAATTTTCAAATTGAGAACTACAAAGATGAAATCATGTGTGATATAATGCCAATGGATGCTTGCCATATTCTTTTGGGCAGACTATGGCAATTTGATAGACAAGCTGTTCATGATGGGCAAATGAATACATATACAATCAAGAAAGGTGGAGAAGAATATACATTGAACCCATTGAAGAATATAGAAGGAGAAGATGAAGATAAGTCTGTGTGTGACTCTTTATTTTATTTGAGAATTTGTTGTGTGTGATTGTTTATCTTCTTTGATAATTTGCTGCAACTAAGCTCAGTCTAGCAAGACTCAGTTAGTTGAACTGTATTACCCATATTGTTTTATCTTCTAGGGTTTGAGAGTTAGTTTCATCCCAAAATCTCATCCACCTCATCTCTCCTTAAGAAAAAGTGCACACTTGAATAACCAAATGACTAAATATGTTGAGAATGGTCATATTGATGCCTTTAATACTACTATTCTTGTTACTTCTAATATACATGTTGAGGATGGCAATTATGATGATGTGGTACATCTTGAACAATGAGAGTTTGCAAAAGAATTTTCTAGTTTAGCTTCTACTAAGAATCTCGCACAAATTGTTAAGGTAATACATAATTTTTTCATCAACAAAAATCCTTTGGATTGGAAGTACTTCAAAGAATTGGTGTTAAGCTTGTCAACAATAGTTTTTTGAATAGTACATCTACTATCTTCCTCCTTAGTTTTTTGAATAGTACATCTACTATCTTCCTCCTTCCACAAACATACCTTCTTCTATCATTGTACTATCTCATATGAATTTTTCTCTTTCCACCATGCTCACATCTCATATGGATTTTTCACAATCTCTCCTCCTCCTTTTTAATGCAGTATTTCTCCACTTATCACTTTCATGGATCCTAGCACATCATTTGTTCCTATTATTCATTTTACTAATGTCATCCTTGCTTCTACTATGTCTTTTTCCATCATGGTTAACTCTCATTATATTCCTATTCCTATTCCTCTTTCCCTTGCTATGTACACAACTCATTGCACATACTCCTCTATGCCCATGTTTCATTGCATTCATCATTCCATCTTTCTTTGTGTTCCCCACACTCATCCCCATTTCATGTCTTATTCCATGGTGTGTATAAAACATGCCTAAATTTTCCCAAGACTATCATGTTACCTTTCATTCCTCTACCCTAGATGTACTCTTTCAAAAGATAGATTAATTCAAGATAAAGGTTGATTTTATTCTTGGAGAACACGACACTAATGAGTTTATCAAAGCCAAGCATACACTATTATTATTTGAGATTGTTACATATCCTCTATCTATTGGTTTTGTGGCATCTCACTTTGAGATGTATAATGGAAAAGGTGACCCAAATACAAAGTTAAACTATTTCAGTATAACATGTTTAAACTTTGTGTAGGAGGATAAAGTATTGACAAAATTATTTCCACTTGGAATTATAAATATTAAAATTATTATACTCGAATGCTTCTTTTCATTGCCTCACAAGTCCATACTCTTGAATCAAATCAAAGTTAATATGGTCCTTAACACTACTATTTCCAATATATTCAAAAGTTCCCAAGGGGTGCATGAGCGTATTAATTACTGTCATAATATTTTAGTTGTTGCATTCTAAATTACACTATTCCTTGCATGATTTTGAGTTGCAAAATATTTGTATTGAGGGATTAATCAAATGAATTATAAATAGTGTTATATGACTTTTCCCCAAATTAAAAAATAATATTATTTATCTTTTTATTAAAAAAGTGATAAACTTGTAAAAGTCATGTAAAAGCTCTTAAGATTAAAAGGAAAATAAATAAATTATGTCATTTATATTCGATTACCTTTAGAAAAAGTTAAAATAAATAAGTGATTATTAGGAAAAAATAGTCTCGAGAGATAAAATGGGGAAGTAATTGATTTATAATGTTAATTGTGATGCAAAAAGGTGCAATGGTTTGGAAATCACCTCTTAAAAGATTATACAAATAATTTATGTGAGACTTGAAAAGGGAATATAAAGCACTCAAGAAAGAAGGTGGTTTGATGGGCTATGAGCATGGAAGAAGGGGCATATAAGGTGTGTCCAACTTAGGGTACATTGTGCACCTAGGATTGTCTCAAGTAGGGCTTTGTGTTGAGTAGTTGCTTTACTAAACATGTTTCACACACTGTGTTTTGAATAGAACTATTCCCCCTAGATTGTGTCATAACTAAGAGGGCCTAAATCACCAAGATCTTCCTAGGGTAAGAGTTTCCTTTTATAGAGTTGTCTTACATAAGTATTTTTTATCATTTAATTTGAAATATAAGTTAATACAATATTAATTCACCAAAACCTTTTCTAGAATAACAAATTTATTGGATCTATGAATTATCTAAATATTTTTCTTCTCGCACAAGAAATATGGGATCACAATCTTTTCATAAATAACCTATTTTCATTAATTCACCAAAATAAATATTTACTAAATCCTTCCATGATAATAATCTTATTTTAATCCTTTTAGCAAATTCAAGAATCAAAGGAGATGAGTAAAAAATAACCACAAACCACAACAATCCTTCCATTCCTCACAAAAAAGTACTTCCAAATCCTTAAGCTCCATTAACTTATTTTTATTTCTTTCTCTAGGATGTAATAATGAAAAATAAACTAATTTTTTTCTTTTAATAATATCCCCTTTCTTGTAGAACCTAAAAGTAAAATATTATATTATATTTTTAATAAAATAAAAATATTATTAAAATATCTTATTCTTTCTCATGCTCATTTTTTTTCAAAAAACATCTAATATGGTAATATTATTTTTTAAAATTCTATATAATAAAAGAATTCACTTATATATATATGATAGGTGTAGAGGGGGTCATATCTAGCTAATCCCACAATAATGTGTCCTACTTTTTTTATATTGAAACAATGCAAATAATACAAAAAGGCAACAAAGGTTGCCAGAAGAGAGAAAATGATAACAATCAGGCTAACAGCCAACAAAACAGTCGCTTATTACCACTAAAAGTAGCAACCAACTAACACTAAAGGTAAACAATAGCTGAAACTGATACAACAAATAGTGTAGCAAAAACTGCCAAGAGTACAAACCACTATCCAATTCTAAATTTCAACAATTTCTGACGCTGATTTGAACAATATACATCATTTGTATGGAGCTGCAAAATCTGCCATTTGATCGTATCCAAATGATTGCTGCACTTCATATTTGCCTTATTGCCTCCCTGCAATTGAGAACATAAGAAAAAAATTTGCAAAATGATGTCAAAGTAAAACCATAGCATTCCTGTTTCCAAATTAACATCATGATTTGCAAATACAACCAAACATCTACTGTTGTATTTGCAAAATGATGTCAAAGTAAAACCATAGCATTCCTGTTTCCAAATTAACATCATGATTTGCAAATACAACCAAACATCTACTTTTCCATAAATTAAAAAGCACAATCTGTTGTACAAAATCAACAACAATGTTATTATGTAGACCAACACCCAAAATCGCTTCTTTCCAGCTCAAGATATGCTCAAAAATTGTAGGGAGGTAAGCAACAATAGCCCTCCATTTCCTCTTAGCCACAAAACAGTCCTAGAAGATATGTTTCAAGCTTTCAATACGTTTACAAAAGGGGCATTTAACATCATGAATACGCATATAACCCAGTCGATCACCAACTGGTAACTTGCAATGCAAAAGTTTCCACACAAAGAGTTGAACATTCGCCTCAGTTTTAGAATGCCATATTTGAAGACTCAGCTTCTTCCATGTAATTTCATGGAACTTGCATTTTCATTTCAAATTCAACTTGGGATTTAATGGCAAATGAGGGAGCAGATTTAAGTAGACTTTCTTAAGAGGAAACAAAGCAAACTAACACTTGGGCAGCCACCACCAATCCTTGAAAGGATTGCAATGAAGGGGAGTACATATTTTCATGACCAGCTCAAAGGAAACCAATGACTTGACAAAAATAATAAAACTTTTATGGTTGCACTTTAAACCCAAGTTAGTCTTGAGAGCTTGCCAGTTGACCCACTCTCGAGCAGAAAAGTCCCACAAGTCCCCAAACCTTTGGACTCCTTTCCTAAAAAGGTAATAATCCATCCTAGGAAAGGAAACCATAAGAGGCTAACCATGATATTGTACCAATTTATTCCACCAACTGTGTCCTACTTATGTCCATTCTTGAATATTGCTTGAAATCACATATTTTTTAGAAAAAATAGTGATTTAAAACTTGAGGGGTTCTATATAAAGGGGTTTGATTGAATGAGGTTAGATCGAATCCTCTTGGATAGAACCCTCCAAGCTTAAATCAAAGCCTTGATGGAGTCTCCTTTGCACATATCAAAATATTGCCAAAAAACTAAATTCGCTTGACCTTTGGGAAATCAAATGAAGTGATTTAGAAATTCTATTTTACAAGTATGTGGCCTTTTAGTATTTACAAAATTTATAATATATATTATGTTTTCTTTAAAAATGTATATATATATATATATTAATGAATGTAGGCCCATTATGAAAAATGATGATCTATGTTCAAGAAACTAGGAAAAATAACAAACATTATTAAAAAAAATCTAAAAAATACATTGCATTCCACATACATGTCTTTGTTTCAATGAAAAATCAAAATATAATTTTGACAAATATGGTAAGAGAAATGTGTTATGGAATAATATAAGTTTGAAGTTTTTGTTAGTACTAATTCAAAAATTAATAAAAATAAATGTTTAATAAAAAAATACTAAAAAAATCCATGTATTAAACATTGGAGCTAATGGTCTAGTTCCAATAAATTATGGATATTTTTATTTTTAGTGAAAGTTATGTGATGAAATAATGTCACTCAATAAAAAAGTAGTAAAAACATAAAAAATAATTGAAAAGTAAAAATAAAAAAGTGATATAAATAATTTTTTATATGTTTTTTAAATTATAGATTAAGAAAATGCCACAACTCATTAGTTTACATCATCCTTAAATTCTTGACTATTTGTTCCCTATAATTTGCATAAATTAAAAAAATATTAATTTTGAGTGTTCAAGTTAGGCCAAAAAGTGGGATACACTATTGCATGATCATCCCCTCATAAATGTAAAATCCAAAATAATTAGATTTCAATTGGTTGCTACAATGGGGGGCTTGTCCAAAAAACCCACAAGGTAAATTATCTTTCATTTTGTATGTTCTTTTTACAAGAAACCTATATGGGGTGAAGGTATAAACATATACCATAATTTAATTTCTATGCATACACATTACATATATTCTCACATTTAAGTACTCTATAATAATCTATCTATTTTATTGTGACAAAAAAATTAAGACTTGGTGGCTTTGAATCAATGACCTCCTCACCACTTGGCCCAACACCATCACCCTCAAATGAAAATATCCAATCCACCCCTTGTGATGGTGCAACACTGCATGTAGACTTAAGGAACTCATTTCCCCATGTTTCTTTGATCATGTGCTAAGATTCATCTTGCCCAATGACCATGATAATGAATGGCACCCAAGGACCAATATATGTTGCATTGAGCACTATCCAAATCCTTGTTCTAGGGTGGAAGCCTCATCCTAGCACCACATCATCCAAAATATTTCTCAACCTACACCTCCATCTTGGTTTGATAGGAAATTTTTCCACAAACCAAATGACTTCCTTGGATTCTCCAAACTCAAGAAATTCTACAATGAACATTAGCAAAATATTTGTGTCTACCTTATAGTGGTAAGTTGAGGCCATGAATTTACCCCCCAACACAATACAGATTGCATGAAGCATAATCAATATATAGGTGTTGAATAGTTTCTTCAATTGTGTATTAGAAATCTTGCCCAAAAATATAATTTTCCTCTTCTTGGCCAATAAATGCACCATGGTAACCATTTTACAAAACTAAACTAGGGTTAATGTTGATAATGCCTATTTGTTGTCTAAATATCCCTATTTTAGCTTGAGTGCGATATTTTCTACAATTAATCAAATGGAAGTTGTAGTGCCATTATGATGAGAAGCAAGCCGATCATAAATTCCACATAGAACCTATACGGTTATTCATTTCAAGAGAGGAGGAAATAATCATTCTCTATCCTCTACTAGGTGCTAGGGGGACTATCTAACATATATACTAAGTTCCTATCAATTTTCATGTTCATAATTTGAATCACCTCATTCACCTCTATGTGTATGTGTCCAATTAACATCTCATTGAGAATGGACCAACATTAATGCATATTTTTGTCAAATTTTTAGTATTTTCATCCTTGAAAGGACTCAAAAAATGAAACCATAGTCATTATAATCATGCTACACCACCACAACATGTGTAGAGATATCTCACAAGTAACAAGTTATCATGAAATCAAGATTTTTTATACTACAAGAATCAACTTAGCCCCTATAACTTGTAGTGTATCAGAAAAACTTTTTAACGTGACCAACAATACTAATGCAACAACCCTCTGATATCACACCAACAATGGGATTGGACCTCATGACCACTTTCCTACAATAGGATGCTTTCAGTGAATTGACCTAGGGCCCTTACCCAAAATAAATATTAGAATAAATTTAACTATAGATTTAAATTGTTTCCCAATAAATGCCCTAGATGATGATCAATGCTAATGTTGGCCAATGTTCCTACATGGGTATTTCCTTCCTTGAATACATGTTAAATAGTGAATGCCTTGAGATTATTGAGAAGGGGCCATATTTCATTCAAAATACTATTGATTTAATAATTTTGGGCCCATTTCTCCTTATTACATTTAGTATAATATGAGAATCTCCTTTAATTTGAGTTTTTTATTCCCAATTACAAGCAAGTTTATAATTTTATAAGGAGCATAAATGCCTCAACTTCATTATTTTTCCTAATTCATAGTCCTTTTGACCTGTAGCACTAGTCATGTATGTCCTTCATGATGTCTTATAATGTAATCGACTCCCAAAATGTCTGAATTTCCTCTTGAGGCCCCATCAAAGTTTAGCTTACTCCATCCCATCAAAGATGCCTCCTATTTTACATGTTTTATTAGATTTTGAAGGGGATGAACCATACTAATCTCATGAATAGGAGGAAATCCAATCCTATTTAGTTTTCATTAGCTCATTATCCCAAAAGATGAAGGCTTTTTATTTTTTACTTTGATTTCTAGCATTTTTATTTAGAGCTTCTTCCATGGTTCTTTCCAATTTGGTTATAGAATTTTCCACAGTCATTTCCTTAGCTTGAAATATCCTCCCATTTTTTTCTTTCCATATTTCCCAAACAATAATTGAGGGACATACAAACCAAATTCTGGAGAAGATAGATTTGCTATAAAGAGAAGACCATGAATTTTAAAATTTAAGAATTTCTTGTGTCCTAGGGGCCATATCGATTGAGCTTCTTTTACACTATTTACTAGAATTATTTGAAAATTGATAGTTTAACACTAGATGATTCAATGTTTCTTCTTATTTTTTACACAAGTTGCATTTAGATGGTCCCATGAAACCCACTTTCCTCAATCTTTCTTTTATAAGCATATTTTTTTGTATAGCTTCCCATGCAAAGGTTCTCACTTTGGGGAGACAATTCTTATTCCAACAAAGATGTGTAAGCCAACATACTTTCTTTCTTGCAAACTTTAATAGTTTGTAGCCCAATTTTAAATTAGATTCTCCACACCATCTAATACAGTCCTACTCTTCATTTATGAATAGTTTCCTCCTAGCTAAAGCTTCTTTAGGAATAATTTTTTGATTTTCCTAAATCAAAACATCTTGGAGGATTTTCCATCTCCACTCAGTAAAACCCCCACAATCAACACTAATAATATAGTTGTTTACTAGTCTAACCCATTTCATTTCCAGGATATACCTAGTCCCATCAACTTTTAGGAGATCTATTAGAGCATTCTGTCCATTCCAAGAGTCTTCTCAAAAGAGGGCCTTCCATTTCTTATTTCCTAGGTAGAGTGTTTGGTGATTAGTTCTCAATAACTTAAGACAAAATTCTAGATTAAAGACCACTTATATTTTCAGCCGTGATTATTCTATCAAGAAATCTAAATCATGGTACTTATTTTGTAAGATCTTTACCCACTTTTGCTTTTTCTTTGTAAATATCTCCTAAATTAGATTTTCTCCTAAAGCCTTGTTTAGAATGTTCCATTATCACATACTAACTCCACTAGCCTCTTTAGGTTTACATATTCTTCCCTATGTGATAAGAGATTTCTTTTTTCCTTTTGATGTGCCCTTCCAAAATTAATCCATCTTTTTGTGGCTAAGGGCGATCCTAATTTTGTTTAGAATTTTTAAACATAAACAAAATAGAATTACCAAAATGATTATCTTCACCATTATAATCTTTCCCATAGAAGAAAACCATCAACCCTTCCATAAATCGATCCTATTGTTATAAGGTGTGTTCAAGGGATCTAAAATCGTTGAATTTCCTACACTAGAGAAGAGGGGAATGCCCAAATATTTGCTAGTGAGTACCAATTTTATAGTCCAAAATCTTAGCTACAACCTGGAAACTATGTTAAAAGAAAAATATTTTTGATTTTTATTTGTTAACACTTTGTCTATATACCATGCAATAGTATAATAAATGGGAATGAAAAAAGTGGGTCACCCTGTATTAACTTTGGTTGTCTTTTATCTTTCTAAAGCTTAATATATCATAGAGTGAACACTTCATTTTTTTCACTATCCATAAACAAAAATCAATTTATATTTTCTAATTCATAAATAAATTAAACAATTAGTTTTACATTGCACACATTTTTAATAATAAAATATAAAATATATAATATTAGTTTTAAAAATAAAAGATAATAATTTTTTTCTAAATAAAAATAAAAATTATTTATTTCAAATCTTAAAATAAAAAATTGTATATAGAAGTTTATTTCAGTCATAATAATTACATAATTAAAATATAAAATACATTAATTTTATTTTTTAAAAATATTTAAAATCTCAATTAATTAACTAGATAATTAATTCAAAATAAAATCTAAGCATCAAATAAATAGTGAAAATAATATTATTGCTTTATCTATTTATTTCATATATATATATACATGATGAAAAAAATTATTAATGAAATGAAAGAGAGCATATAATAATTAAATTATACCATAAAAAATTAAAAACATAGATAACAAAGATATTAGTCTAATGGAAAGAATAATACAATTTTTATTTTATTTTATTATTTTAATAGTGTGAATCCAATAAAGAATAACAATTACATACATACAAAATTCATTCTTAAAAAAATTTGAAAATAAGAAACATTTATTTAATTGAGAAAGATTTAATGAAATGACTTTATAAAGCTAAAATGAAAATCATTCTTTAAAAAAATTACCTCCCTTTCCCTACAAATCCGTCAATAAAACACATAAATTTTTTAACCAATCATAGCATAAGAAATAATTTTTAAAATTTGTAAAGTTAAATATTTTATAGATTGACTTTACAAAATTGATTTAAAAAAAAATAAAAAAATATTGTTTTTGATTGGTTGAAAACTAAATTATTAATTAGTTAACTAAAAAGCCAAACTCATTACAATAGTATTATGCTAACGAAAAGTACTAACAAGTACTAATAAGGAATGCTAAACCAAGGTTTAGTGAAAGATAAAAACTACCTAAATAGTCTTTCTCAAACAAACATTCCAAAAGTTTGTGTAGTAAATTAATTCTCCTTCAAATACATAGTAGAAGACTTGCAATAGCAACCTTAAAAACAATATTCTTATCCTTGTGGAAAAATGGATTTTATGTACATAATATTTCATTGATAAACACTTCTGGATGTAATAAATAAAAATAATTACATCCATGCATTCAAACAAATTAATCAAGTTACTAATTAATTAATTATTTATCATAATTTCTTTTATTATTTAATTATTCTTTCTCACACCATTGGATCATATCAAGATATTTCGACACTGGGACATAGGTTGGCTTCCCCAATACATGTTTCTATTGAACAACATAATCTTGTTGCACATATCTTAATAGCATTATTAAGAAATAACAAAAATTGTAATATAATCATCATTAATCAATTAACCATAGCAATGAAATCACACATTATACATAAATATATTAATTTGACGCTTTATAGTCAACATAAGTCAATAGAGCACATCCAAATTTATCATAGAATTGAAACATCATAAACTCACAAGTCAATTAGAAATGATGATGTTACCAAAATAAAATTTATTTTGGATTGCATGATTAGTTATTGACCAATGGTTCGATTGATTATTAGTTTGAATCATTGATCAATAACTAATTGCATGGTCCAACATAAAATTTGAGTTGGATATGTGCTTATTACACCCCATAATAAAATTGGAACCATTGAACATTATAGAGGAAATCAATGGTGAGAAATGAAGATTTATTCCATCACATATTTAGGGAGGAAAGCACTCAAACTAAGTTGATTTATTTTGACATGTAATTTTTTCTACAAATAAATGTAAAAATTGATGATCATAAGAACAAAATTACTTTTATTAACTAAATACGCTCTATAAGACACTTTCAATCCATACATGAATCATCATGATTTACTTGTTGATCACATAGGTAGGTATTCCTATTCATGACTTATCTTGTAGCAACACAACTAGAAGAGCAATCACAAGCATTATATAAAGTGCGTAACTATCATAAATTATAACGAGATCTCAATATCTTATCCATGCAAAATTTAAAAAAAATATTAGTAAGTGTAATCTACACTACCTTTATTCTTCATAATCATCAAATTTGATGTTCTATATGCATTGGGTTTTAGAAGCCATGATAATAAGGGAGAGAAAAAGTCATGGTAGATGATCTTGTTGCGACCATAGGACTAGGAGGTTTGTATACAACTTATCCTTCACTAAGAGGCTACAACACAATGCTTGAAAGCCTAATTATATATAATTTCTAAGTGGCGAATCCCACCAAATATTAACTTTGAAGTGAATATATCCCTAAAAGAATGAGAGAATTTAATAATAATTGTAATATAGCCCTAAAAAATAAGCGAGATTTTAGTATTAATAATAAATATGGTTAAGATTTGTAATTAGAAATTTTCTGTGATTAGGCACCAATTATGTATCATACATCATACATCCACAATGCATCATAACATATAGCATCATCTCATAACATCATAATATCATCATCCATCATATAAAAACATGCATAATAAATAACACATCACCAAAATCATGCATCTCGCATATATATACCAAAAATAATAAGTGTCATGGTACACTATAAAAAGTGGACCTCGCAGGCTTAATCAACATATACATATCAGTGTCTAAATGCATATAAAGAAAGCTGTCGCCTGAGGGGGAAGGACCTGTGGATAGCTGTCTATCATGCTGTGGCTGTGACCCTAAAGCCTCATGTCCTCCTGGTCGCTAGTATGGAGAAAGTCATGGCTGAGAGACCCCACTGCTGTTCTAATGTTAAGATTGAATATTTACCATAATTATAGTATTAAGTTCTTGAAGATTCGTATTCATTCAAAATTAATTATTTTACAAGTGAGATGAGCCTATGTGGGAAATGGAAAGAGATTGAAATGTTATAAAGTTTCTATTTTGGGAAAAATGATTGGAATTGAATGGGTAGATAGGTATAAAAATATTGTAGTAGACACTTTGGCTATTGCAACATACAAGTTTGATTTATAATTGGTCTTCCCTCATTGTACAGAGGTTCTCACATGGCCTCTCATAACATATAGTACATATATCTTGCAAGAATTTAATGATAATTAATAGAAATAGTTTTCTAAATTGTGTGGACGAATTTGATAGTTATTTGATTGATCTATAACCCATGATTGAAATAAATGATTCAAAAGAAACACTCTTTGGGAAGAAAATAATCTACTTGAAAATTAACAAAATCTAAAGAGTTCTTGTAGCACTCGAAAGAATGTTTGATAACATTGAATACTATAAGGATACAAAAAAATTGGTTAGTGAGGATGATGTAGACAAAGTTAAATAGGTATATATATTGCTCAAAAAATGATTTACATTGGAAAGAGGTTGAAATCGATAGAAATTAAATATTTATATAATTGTTGAGAAAATTCAAAATATGATTTACCTAGTCTTATGATGGCATAAAAGAATATAAGGGGTTATGTTTTTAGCAATAAAATTTATTTACAACCCAATGCAAAGACATTTTGGTAGAAGCAATGGCCAATTAATTTGGCATTGGCCCCTCATGTGTAAAAATAATTGATGAACTCGAAGGAGGGAGATATTATCAAATCAATAAGGCATTTATCATGGGTATCCAACCTTATCCTAATAAGAAAGAAGAATGAGGATATAAGACTTTATGTCGATTTTAGGAATCTAAAAGTTTTCTTTAACAATACAAACCAATTTTTGTAAAGGGTGATAGGTTAAAAATTAATTTCTATGATGGATGGATTATCATGATACAAATTAGATGGTGGTCAAGGAGTCTAAGAAACACAAAAAAAAAGCATTACTCCTTGGGGAACCTATGTCTATTTGAGAATTCCAATTGAGCAAAAAAAAAAAAGGATCCACCTTTTAAATGATAATGGATATTACCTTTGTAGGTTTAATAGATAAAATCATGGTGGTATCAAATTGATATCACCACATAATCCAAGTATATAAAGGACCATTTTAAAAAATTGGAGTTGATATTTCAAATATGTTTAGAGTATGTGATTTCTTTAAATCCTAAGAAGTGTATATTTGATGTGAAAGAAGATTATTGGGAATATGATATCAAAGGATGGGTGAAGATAGACCCAAAGGGAGTGAAAGATTTTGATTTCATCCCTTAGCCCAAGATAGTTAAAGGTGTTCATTTCTTCTTTGAAAATGTTAACTTTCTTAAGAGGGCCATTCACAAATTTATAGAAAACTAAAGCCATTTCCAAGATGCTAAAGAAAGGGAAATTAGTTATATAGGGTAAGGAGCCTAATAATTCATTTTCAAAAATCAAGGAAGCACTGAAGCATGCATTGTTATTGGAAAATCCTAATTATTTTAAGTATTCAAATTTTATCCTTTACATATTTATCCAGTGCAGTTTCTATTTTGTTACAAAGAAATATGGAAGGATATGAAAATCCTTCATCCTTCAAAAAATCACCACAAAATGTCAATATTTTCATACCTTATCTCATAAGGACATAAATCACTACATATATATCACACACAACTACGAAGGATATTTTCACTCAGCAAGAGCCCTTTAATGGAGATACCAATGAATCAAAAATATCTAATCATATGGTATTGAACTATTGACAACTAAATTGATTAGAGTTTAAGGTTTATCCAAGCTCATGGTAGATGTAAAATTGGATAAGGAAAATATACATGATGCAAGTTTTGACCTTTCACATGTTCCTTTTATTTTAAGGGATGATGCTTAGTATAAACATGTGATACAGTATTTGGAGAACATGAATTATCCTCTTGGATTGAATCAAATTAGAAAAGGACTCTAAAGTTACAACCCCAAAGATATATGTTAGTACAAGGTGAACTAGTTTTGAGGAATCACGATGGTCTATTGCTTAAGTATCTGGATCAAGAATAGTTCATTAGGGTTTTAGGGTTATAGTTGAGTATCAACAAGAAATTTGTGTTAGAAAATTTATGAAAAAAATACTACATAGAGGATTACTAAAGTTGGGTATTGGTGGCCAACATTGTTCAAGGATGTGACTAATGAGGTAAAGAAATATGATGCTCTCCAAAGGTTCTCTATTAAGATAAAATTTGTAGGTTCTCTTCCCCTCATATGTATTTTAGTTGAGGTTCCATTTTAATAGTGGGGCATTGAATTCATAGGGAAAATCATGAAGAAGTCAATTAATGGCAACAAATAGATTCTTGTAGTCATAAATTATTTCACCAATTAAGTTTATGCAATCTATACTAGAAATGTGACATCCAAAGTAGTAACGAGATTCTTGCTAGCTAATGTGATTACAAGGTTTGATGTGACTACAAGGATAGTAGTTGATAATGTGTTATTATCAAATATTAGGAGCTATCATATTTGTATTTCAAATATGGGATTACTTTGACTTTCTCATCTCCCTATTGTCCCCATAAACATGGTTAAGCTGAATCTAGTAATAAGAGCCTCATGAATATCATCAAGAGAACATTCAATATGAAATATTTGTAATATTTAGAATTTTGAATGTTACAGTTTGTTGTCAATGAGAAAAAACATTGGGGACCCTCATGAGCCTCTCCTCTTCCCCCTAATTAGACTAAGAATCTCTACTATAGGGTGCAAGGTAAAAAGTGTTGGTTTGATATTATTAATGGTACTCTAGGCCTTTTTGAAAAATAGTTGCACTAAAATTCCAATGTCTTGTAAGTTTGAGGAGGGATTAACTCTCAAGATCTCAAATTCTTTAATAGACAACATTGTCTTGGCAATTTAGAAGAATTTACTTGGAATGATTACCTTTTTTTGCACCAATATATATTTAGTATGAAAATGGGCCAATGAGTTGTGGAAACTGAAGGGTGGTGTAACTATGAGTGATATGAGGGGAGGGTTGTTTCTATTAAGGTTTTCATATCTAGAGGATATGCAAAAGGTTCTAGTTGAGGGACCATGGTCTTTTTGACACAACAATAGAAACAATATTTCTCTATGTAAATGGAAACCTAGGCTTGACCCAAGTGACAACCTTTGTGTTGTTGCCCCTACCTAGGTTCACTTACCAGGATTGCCTCTCATTTTTGGGATAAGGTAAGCAAGGAAAAGTCCAAACTAGTTTTTGCTAGACTATGTGCCAATGTGGAAGTAAACAAGGAACTTCCCTCACAAATAGTTTGACATTCCAAGCTCAATAAATGAACCCAACATATTATTTATGAAACTTCTAGATACTACTACCAAATTTTTTTTAGATATAAGGATCTCATCAATAAATTATCAAAACCTCCCACTAAAATAGTATAATCCAAAGGCAAGGAAGTAACCAAGGAGATTAATAGATACCCCTTTAAAAGGAGCTTATAAATATTTTGGATTCACCCATTACAACACATGGGTTGAAGAGGAATGATAAAACAATGTTCAACATTGAAAAAGTACTTGATAATGTGGTAGAGAATAAATCCTATGGAGAGATTCAAGAGGGTTAGATATAGATGAATACTTCATCCATTGAAGATAAAATGTCTGATTTAGTTGATGAGTGTGTTGCCCTCTCTATTGAAAATATGGACATATAGGATAAACCATATAAGAGGGGAAAATAACAACATGAAAAACACTGTCTCCCATTATTAAAACTAGAATGGAGGAAAAAAATAGAAAAATAATTGAGGATAAAAATATGTACCAAGAATCAAACTCTAACAAATGTTTTATTGTCTAGAGTCCTATGGGTAAAGGGAAAGATAATCATAAATAGGAAACCTTAAAAGGTCACAAAATGTTTCTCCTATAATTACCCCAACTAAGGAATCACACCTTAATAGAAACCTTTATCTAGACTTGGAGGGTTAGACTCTTGCTGGTAAAAAGAAAACCCTCTAGAAAATAGAGAATAGGAAATCTATAGATGTGGGAATTGAGAACAAGATATGTCATTCATCCTAATGTGAGACCAAATCAAGAGAGACAAAAAAAAGAAGTGGCTAGTGGTTAAAAAAACCTTAGATATTATTACCTCCAAGAAATCAAGAATAGGAGGATGCTATCCTAGAATATAAGGGGACTTAATAGCCCCATAAGCACTTTTTATAGTTAAAATCTACATTTTGGAAAATAAAATGGACATTATTCTAGTTTAGGAGGTTAAAATGATTGAGAATACCTTCACTTAGATTAACACCAAAGCTTGATTGAAGGTAATTCTGGTGGAATTATGAATATGTGGAATGCTAATAAAATCAGTGGAAAGAGGGTAATTTTTTCAAAATATAGCTTGTAAATTTATCTTTCTCACATTGACAACAAAAAAGAATGGATGTTTTCCAATGTGTATGCCCCAAACTCCAAATATGCCAAAAATGTTATATGGGAAAGCCTAGCCAATACTATTTACAACCATTCTTGTAAACATATGTTAATAGGTGACTTTAATATTCCTCTATTTCCTTGAAAAAAACTTGGTGAAGAATTCTATAATAGTATGGTTGATCTAGTTAATTTTATGAACAAAGGAGGTATTATGGACATGGAGTTTTTTGACAACCAATTTACTTGAAATAACAAGAATTTATGTAATAGCCTAATACAAGTCAAACTAGATAGAGTTATCATCTCTAGCTAATGGGACATTAGAGCTAATCTATATCTTTCTACCCTTTCTAGGACTAGGTCCTTACCACAACCATTTACTTTTAAATTGGTCTTTGCAAGTCAGAAAAGGATCATACCCATTTAGGTATGAGATAATGTGGGATTCCTATCTTGATTTTAGGTGTGTTATGGAAGAATGGTGTAATACCCCCTCTAATGGTTTTTTCATGTTTCATTTAGCTAAGAAGATTGATTTTATTAAGGAAAAATTGATAGATTGGAAGAAGCTTACATTTTGAGACATCTTTAAATAGAATAAAGATACATTGAGAGACCTCAAGGAAACCTAGGATAGATATTAATTTTTTTAAATTAATAGGGAGAGGGAGCACACTCGTTTTTTCTATGCTTCAAGAAGTGTCCACTTAGAAAATTACTAAAATAATATATTCATTATAATTTGAGAAAAAATTACCTAAAATCCTACATTATCTTAGATGCCTTTCCACCTAAGGGATGTAAAATAATTAAAAATAAAAAAGGGGGGAAAGCATAAAAATAGGACCACTTAGTGTGATCTTACCATTTAACCCTCTTAATCTTCACCATTTAAGAAAATAGTAATTTAGAAACTAGATCCTAGGCTCTAATATTTTTGTTGTTGTCACCTATTCAAATTTTGAGTATAGGCATCTTGAATTACTCATCAAAGTTTAGATTTCAATGACTTAAAAAAAAAAAAATTATCCTCATTTGACTGAACCCATTTCCATGCACTTGTGAGAATAATAAGGAAAGAATGATAAGTTTTCTTATTAAAAGGTGAAACAAGGATATGCCAAACATATTGAAGGTGAAATTAGTATATTAAGTAAAATATGACATATGATATATAAAAAGTAAAAATAAAAATATAAGGTGAAATGAGGATAGTAAGAAAGGGATAGTAAATGACCATATAGAAGGGAAAATAAGCATATTAAGAAAAGAATGGTAAATTAATAGATAAAAAGTGTAATTAATATATGTCAAATATATAGAAGGTCAAATGAAAATATTAATAAAAACATGACAAACATATAAAGTGAAATGTGGATACTAGGAAAGCATAGAAATCACATAGAAGTTAAAATTAGAATATGCCAAACATATAAAAGGTGAAATGAATTTAGGAAAAGAATTGAAAACAGATGGAATGTGAAATTAATTTAGCCAAAGCATAGAAACATATGGAAGATGAAATGAGGATATTAAGAAAAGCATGGCAATGACCAAGTCCCACTTGTTCTATTTCTCTAACATCACCTTCCTATATTGAATTTTTCATAGTTGATTCTTAAGGAATTGGGATGGACCATACTTATATTAAATCTATTTTTTACTAGTCATCTCTTTCAAACTATATTAAATCTATTTTTTACTAGTCATCTCTTTCAAACGTCACAAAGAACTATGGAATATCATTAGTCTTGAAAAATTATCTGTGTTCCTCCTTAGCTACTCATCACTTTCCTTACCTTTACAATAGAGGATGAAGATCAATTTATCTCTCCATGGTAAAATATAATACAGTATCTTTCTAGCAAGTCAGTGTAACACATGATCTTTTAGTTTTGGATCTCTCACAACCATGCAAATAATCCTAGGTGGACAACAACTTATAGTTTTGTGAACCACGTGCCCTTCAATTTAGAGCTTTTCTCTATTATAGCATCACATTGGAATTTTTTTTTTCATGAATAATACACTTGTCAAAGCATGTCAAATAAAGGTGAAATGAGTATATCAAGTAAAGTATATTTTATGGTATTAGGGTTTAGGGATTATATTTTAAGGTTTCGAGATTAGTATTCTTATTTTCTTATATAGTTATGTATTTTAACTTTCGAGATGAATGAAAATATTGAGATATGATAATTATCTATTAATGTGGACACTAAAAGTTTGAATTATGTGTCTAAATTTATTTATATAAAAATATCATCCTATAACACTTGTACAAGTTCATAAAATTACATAATATAATAACAAGACATCTAAATAATATCAAATATTTTCTTCTTTTGTAGGAATCATTCAGTAGTCCTCATTTGTTAGCATTGGCCATCGATAACAAGTAAATCATCAATAATTAGCAAGAATCTATATCATTATCAAGGCACACTCTAGAGACGTATTCAAATATAGTCACTCAATGGTTTTCATTAGGATTTAACAAGATTCACTGACCATCTCAACAACATCCATTGCCAAGCTACTTATCTATTTTACTATGGTTAAAGTCTAGTCTCCAGGCTCGATTAATTAGGTGCAAAGAAGTCTTGAACTTTATTCCTTGCAAAGTAGAATCCATGATGCTCCTTAGCACCACCATTTTTTTTAATTCAAATATACATTAGGTGAGAAAGTTCTATTGATATTGAAGGTCCAATTCTACTTAGCACCACTTAGAGAATATTGAACCAATGATCGCATTTGATACACTCAAATTCCCATATTTTAGTCCTCTTAGTTCTCTAATCTAGTATCCAATCCCAATTCTTAGTTATAGGTCTTTGTTTTAGCATGAAATTAGTCAAATTTCATCATTTCTTGATTTCAAGTTACATAATCCTAAGTTGTCTCATTCATATTTCAAGCATATTCTTATTTATAGTCTTGATTAATTTACTTTAATTGTAAATTATCATATTCTACTCTTTAATATATCTTGGGTTAGTTATATTTAATTTATAGACCTTAGATATTTTCTTAGTTCAATTGTTTATTTTCTTCTCTTTATTTAGAGGGGTAAACACTCTTGACTTGGAGCTTTGAACCGATGAGGTCACAAATGGGGGACCTCATCCCCAATATAAATTTTCAATAATTACACTCCAATGGGGTTTGAACCTTGATGGCAAGAATAACAACACCACAACTTAACCATCACACCATGCCACTATTGACAAAAACATAAATTATGTAAGATGAAATGTTTATTTTCCTCTATAATTAAATATTGATTCTTTTAATAAATGTATGTATATATACATCCATCTACATATACATATATGTGTAGGCACATATATGTACATATAAATGCATGGAAAATAAATGCTTCCTAGATAAATATCCTAAGATAAATTTATTAATCCATAGATAATTGTCCTAGGATAAAGAGGGACTAGTAATGCTATAGAAATATATCCATAAATATTTACTAAAATTAATGGAGATTAGGGTACTTAGTTCTGAAAAATGATAAAGGGTATTATGTGATAGATGATGCTCTATGATTCATCAAAGTATTTAGTGTTCAGTACTCTATTAGACAATACCTATCAAACTAGAAAGTTCATTATGTCTCATTATAGGTCATTTCCATGCCTATAGAGTTGATATTTTCATTTGTGGATCTAAACCATGTCTATAAACTCAAAGTCTAACACATGAGAATAATCTCCATACTTTGTGGTGTCAAAACTTATTTTCCTTCTTGTTTGAAATTTATATCTTGAAAATAAATGGTATTGATGAACAGCTTTAGAAGTTTGCTAAGCAATGATCTTCTCCTTATGTGAACCTACTAGATCTAATCTGATTTTTTTTTATAAGATTGAATGCAATTCAAACAATCATGCAATATGCCTAGTCATGTGTAATTATTAATGTATTGCTGACCCCATAATGTGAAGATAATAAAATGTGTAATAGAGCTTTGAAGATGATAGATGTTGCTTAACTCCTCAATTATTCAATAATAAAGTAGGGTCTAAATGTCCATTCATGCAACACCATAGCACACAAATAAACATATTTCATGTTCAAGTCAGTAAATAACAACTAGTGGGAAGGGAGTTGACTTGGGCCTAAAATTAAATCTGAATTTGAAAATTTTGGGATAATTTTCACATATATAAATTTGATCTAGAGGTGAGTAAAGGAATGGATAAATCTTATATCGTATTTGGACTCTTGAAATGTATAAAAACATGATTAGATTACATTTAGATTATTTATCAACTTTTACACAAATATACCACTTGTACATTAATCATTTTACTTACGACAACCCAATCAAAATAAATCCAAAATATATAACTTTCACCCTTACTATACATACAATCAATCCTACATAATTTCCCACAACCCAACTCGGTGGGACTCTTTAAATTTTCACTCAAGATTATTCCAAGCATGAGCTCACAAATTATGACTGTTCTTCTGAATGTATGCCATGGATTATATATCCAATCTATATTAATCACTATTTTGGAATAGCCTTGGGCCATCTCTTCCTACAACGAAAAGAAGAGACAGTTTGTCAATCAAATTCACATGAATGCTTGCAGGGTCTATGTCACGAACCCAAAATGTTTAGATGAAGAGGCCCAGGAGAGCGTGCAAATGGAGGTGGTCACATGGGTGTGTCATCCTATACCATGCCAGTGGCTGTTGACAGTGGGAACCATGTGCCCCACCTCTAGGACAGATCAATCACTGAAACTGTGTACATAAACATACTGTTGGGATAACATTCCTTTCTACCTTATCTCAAACCATGAATGTTAGGTATTGTCAAATATGGGCTCTTGTAGCTTTCTATCCTAACTTTGCAGAGCTTTATGAGTGTGTGGGCAAACATGCATCTTTTGCTTTTCCTTCTTAGAAAAGGAGATGAGCCTCCACTATACCTGAACTTTTTGGGTAAAGCAAATGGGTCTTTCTGGTAAACTATTGAACCTGTCTGTTTGTTTGTTTATTGGTTTGGATGAGAACCACTCTTACCTGAAATTCTAAGAGTTCTTTTATCATTGTATATGCTGGTTTTGGGACTAGTATTCAAGTCAATGGATGTCTGACACAGTTAGCCAAAGATGGTCCCATTTGTTTCAGAATGAAAAGTTCATGTAATAATGGAGATGTAATCTTTCCAAAGAAGACATTGTAGATCAATTGACAGAAGACTAAAAGGCATCACAAAGTGGTTCAATCAGGAAAAAGAGCGATCGGTGGGCTACCAGAGTAGTTGAGAGGCAACTTCTAATTTGGAAAATGGAACATCAAGGAAAGCTTTTGGGGAAACATGTTTCCAACTTGCATTCTAAAGAGTTTTTCATCTGTAACACTCTGGTAACGTAGGTTTTGTCTCCATTCAGTTGATTATGTTTAGTTTTTTGAGATTTTATGTAATTAGTTAAAAGTTACACAATGTATAGTTTATATGATTATATTTAAAAATAATAATAGAGAAATTATAGTTTAGGATATGAAAGTTTAGATATTGATGGAGGAGTATGTGATTCGGAATTTTGCATTCCTTTTTTAACATTGATTTTTATATTTTTACCTTTAAAATTTAATAAGTATTGTAGACAATTAAATATTTTTCTAGTATATTCGTATTTGAATTGATCAAATAATACATCATCTAGCTAAATCCCCTTCACTTTATGTCCTCCACCTAATTAAATAATTTTACTATTTAGTCTATTTTCCATCTCACATAAATAAATAATTTATATTATTTACACATATTTTCACCTCACACATGACTAAAATAGTTAAACAATATTCTTATTTAATTATAGCTATATTATCTCTGCCAACTTTCAAGACTAAAGGACACCTAAGAATCCTTGTCCCTGGCATCGCTCATGGTTGCAATATTCTCTCCACCAACTTCCAAGAATAAAGGGGTCCTAAGTGCACTTGTCTCTTACATTCCTCATGGTTGCAACTACTTACTAAATTTGGTAAATGCATAATAGCCCTTCACATTCCAACAACTTCCATCACAACCCTCCATTCTCTCCTCAATCTTAAGGAAATCCTCGCATCCATCCTCCACCATTGATCTCTCCATCACATTTCCACCATTCATTGCCTCTCCCAAAAATCAATAAATTGAGGCACACCCTTATCCATTGGATCATCACATTTTGAGCTAAGTATATATGATGTCAAAAAAAGTACCTTTTTGTGCAAGAGCATCCACATCTCAAGCTATCATTGGAGAAAATCAAATTCATAAAGGATTTTTATGATAATATTGTTTTGAGTGTTTGCATTGTTATCTTTTTTTGAAATTTATTTGGAGCTCTATATGAGGTTTTGTTTTGGTTTGAATAGAAACTTCCATTTTTGTTTGTTTCTATTTTTTATTTTCAAATTAGAGCATTACGATTATAAAATATTATTATCTCATATTTTTTTAAATGCATAAGAAGAAATCATCACATCATTGGATCCAAAAAAATTGAACAATACTTTAAAAATTTCTTAAGTTGTTGCATAAGACCCTATTATTAGCATGTTATTTTTGGATTCCTTACATCTGATGCATTTATATGTATTTAACTTATGTACTATGAGGTACAATAGGGGTTGTAACACCCCTCTGTTTTGGCTCTTTGATCAGCATTGTTCTTCCCTGTTATGATTGTGTCTGATTATGCTTTGACTTTGGAACTAGGTTGCTTTTGATTGCAATTGTTATACAATGTGGATGTTATATTTCGATGTGATGTTATCCTGATGTTACCCTTATGGCATGTTTTGGATTAACTTAGAAGATATTTGATTTAACGATGTTTTATGCTGTTGATCATGTTATTGATGTTAGATGCGTCAGTTAGTGATATTGTATTGGTGAAGGGGACGGGATTGTATCACTCGCTTGCGAGTGCCCTACGATTCTGAGATTTCCTCTTCACGGTTTGATTGATCATATTATGTATATATGCACGTTCGACATGCTCTTTGTTGCAGGTTGGCAGGTACATGACATCGACTCCACCTGGTTTCCAGGTTTGAGCGTGTCCATTGACCAACGGAAATTAATTGGGAGATAGTAGCTAGGTTTTCTGTGTCAAGTCGTTATCCTAGTCACCGTGTGTCGTCGGGTTGTAGTCGGGTTTGGTTGTTTCATGTTGCCCAAATCACCTTGGTCTTTAATTAAATTCAAGTTATAATGGCTTGTGTTGTTAATCTGTGGCTTAAATGTAATTGGTTGTATTGCTAGGAATGTTATTTACTTTATTAATTAATTTAATTTAATTAATAAAATAATATAATCGTGGATTAGATTTATTTTATTGATTAATTAAATTAATTGTGTGAATTGATTAAGTTATTTCTTTCGAATTAAAAGTGTTAAAAGTTTTAAATTCTTTTATTGAAAAAAATAAATAAAATAAAACTAAAAGGTATTACATTCTATTTGGAAAATAGAATTTTGTTTTAAGTTATTTAAAGTTCAAATGTTTCAAAATGCAATGACTTTGTAGAAAAGATATTTTTTGGAAATAGTTGACTTTTTTGGTAAAAGATATTTGTTTTTTTTAAATTTGAAAATTGAAATTTAATTTGAATTTCAATTTGTGAATAATTTGGGGGAAACTCTATTTTTAGGAGATTTTTGTTCATTTTGGGGGGGATGGGTTTTCAACTTGGATAGAGAGTTTGTTGGTGGTTTTACTTGGATTTGTGAAGGAGGTGGAGACTTTTGCTTTGGATGGATTCAATGGAGGAATTGGAAAACTCCATGTTTGAAGGCTTCAAGTTTTGGAGGAAGAAACCAGGTTTCTCTTTGTTCTTGTTTTGTTCATTTTCAAATAGTTTAATCTTTGTAATGCATGTTTGAAAATCTTGTTGATTGTGTGAGAAATCTTTGAAAGGTTGATTGAATCCACTAAAACCCATGAGTTATTTCTTTGAAAATTTGCAAAATGGTTGAGATTTGGAAATGAAAACCCAAAAGAAAACTCCTCTTCAAATTAAATCTTTAAACCCTCTTGTTGTTTGGATAAATTTGTTTGAGTTTGGCAAAATGTATTGCTCATTTTCTCAATTGGAGCTGGAAATGTTAATTGAAATTTTCCCATTCAAAAGAAAAATATGTTGTTTACTTTCCCTGTTAAATTTTTTATTCTGGTTTATACCAAAAAAGAGGGGAAATGGAAATTTTGTATTGAAAAACAAAAATAAAATAAATTTTTTTATTTTGTGGGGTGGGGAGATCAATCCCCCACCACCACCATCGCCGCCGCCGCCGCCGGTAGGCGGTCACTGTGTGCTCGGCACACAACCCCGCCGCCCGCAGGCGACGACCACTGTGTGCGAAGCACATAGTTCCGCCGCCCGTGGGCGACGGACGCTGTGTGCTTTGCACACAGCCCCGCCGCCATGGGAGGCGATGGACTGTGTGCGGAGCACACAGCCTCGCCGACCACGGGGAGGCAGGGGCCGCGTGCTTAGGACTTCGACCCTTGTTCAAAACAAGGAAAATTCGTTTCTTTTAAAAAAAAAAAAGTTTTATTTTATAATTTTTATGATATTTAATATTATATGCATAATGTTTAATATTATATTTTTAATATTATATATTAATATTTAATATTTAATATTAAATATTTAATAAATAATATTATATATGTAATATTTAATATATGTATATAATATTTTAACATTTTGTAATATGGGAATTTAAATCTTAAACAGTTGGATTATAATAATAGTATGTCGATAATTAAGACATTTAAATAATGATGTCTAATTATTTTAAATAGGATATGTTTTAAAATAATTATGGCTTAATTATAGATGAAATGGAATCGTTATTTTAAAAGGTTAATTTAATCCTTATCCAGGATTGAGAAAATAGAATAAGAGTATTAAATTAATTCCTTATATGGTGCCAAGCGAACATTAAATAAGTTAATGGTTATTGAAAAAAAAAGTTGATTCTATAAGCGAATATCTATACTTAGAAATTTTATTTTCGACTATCATGAATAATTAGTAAACCTTAGAATAGAGAAATAATGTGTTTAGAGGCATATGTTTAAAGGATGTGAACTTTGAAGTGATTAGTTCATTGGTATAGATAAAATGAAAATTGATGTTGATCAAACGTTTTACATAAAATATTGACTTTGATTGATTTATTTATTCTATGATGAAATATGGATTAAATGATTTATTTTAAATGATTTTGAATATAATAGTGAAACTTAGAGATAATGATTTAGTTAGTTTAATCAGTTGTTTTTAATCATTAAATTTTGATTTGGAACATAGTTGAGGAGCTAGGGATAGCGAATGGTTTATTTTAATCAGAGACTTTATTCATCAACTGTTTGTTTTATTTATAATTTGATTTGATTATTACGGATAATTGAGACAAATGAAATTAAATAGATAGATTTAAAACATAGAATAGCTTAAGATGATTTTGCTACGAAATAGGAGCAAAAAGCGGTTTTTATATTCAAATGTATTATTAGAACGTTGAATTTTAATAGTCCAATGGTTTATTTAAAAAAAATAAAAAAATATAGATCTTATATAATCAATTGCTTTTATTTAAAGGTTGATTATAATAAGATATGTGATTGGGGAATGAAATATAATTATTGGTTTAAACTCCTTAAGTTGTCAGCGTGCTTTGAGCTACTATGGAATTTG
Organism: Sequoia sempervirens; assembly: GCA_007258455.2. Taxonomy (NCBI): domain Eukaryota; kingdom Viridiplantae; phylum Streptophyta; class Pinopsida; order Cupressales; family Cupressaceae; genus Sequoia; species Sequoia sempervirens. The sequence goes on along the minus strand of VDFB02281492.1, from coordinate 958,746,498 downwards.
TGCGAATAACGTTAATTATATACTTAATTTCATGTGCGACGAAAGTGATTGATTTATTATTTATTCCAAATGTTTAGTAAAGCAAGTGGGTTCATTTATAGTATATGATCGTGAAACTAGAGAAATGATTGATTATTTTAGTCAAATTATGTTATTTATTAAAATGTCTTGATATTGGAATACGGTTGTGAAATTTAGAGTAAATGATCTGTTCTTTGAATATTTCTATGTGTGAAAAGAAATAAGTTTATTGATTGGATGATTGCAAGTGATGGAAATTGTGTTTGATTGTATTTAGGAAATCCGAACATTAGCTTACTTAAGTGTCTGAAATGTTTTCAGTGTTTAATTGTTCGTCTTCGATGTTGGTGGGATAGAGAGAATGTCTTGAAAGCCTTCCAGATAGGGGTTCATTATTGGTATGGGTGGTTGTACGTGAGTCAACCTTTGATATGTACTTTGGTTTCTGTGTTATGAGAAAAGTTTGTTTGTCAAAATTACATCTTTAGGCATTTAAAGAACGTGTGATTATATGATTGTTGACTTTAAGTCATTTCTTGTTGATCATGTAAGTCTTCCAGTTGTGTTTCTTGGGATGATGTTGTTGCCCTTGTGATTGGTTATTGTCTTTCTTGGGTAGTGCACGCTTTGGTTTCAGTTTTGTACATCTGTAGTGATGTGTTACCTGTTGAGGTGTATCGATTATGTGTGATATGTGTTAGTGCATTGGCTACCCTTGGCATGTGGTTGAGTTATGTGTTGTCGATAGGGGAGTGGCTTTCAAACGAGCGCCGGGCCCAAAGTGGTTCCAGGATAACTCATGTGAGAGTCAGTTAACTAAGTGAAAATTAAAATAACTTACTAGGGAGAGAGTAGCTTTGAACATTAAATAAGATAATTTAGCCTTGCTCATTGGCTCAAGGGATTGTACGAGACTTGAGATGAGTCGGGAAGGCCTGAAATGGCAAGATCATTATCTTGTCTTTACGAGAGATAATCAATTCTGCTCTGGTGTGCATGTGGGGCTGGGAGTCGGTTGAGGTTTCCAGGATATCCCTAGAGGGGGGCCGGGACCTAGGAAGAATTTCCAAGAGATCCCATGCAACCTTTGCGATGACACTCCTCCTATGACAGCAGTCGGTATGGTGTTGTACCGTTGGCTTATTTTGTGTAGTGATTGTACTCGATTTTGTACTCTGGAAGCATTGTAACCATGATATTAGTGATGTGGTATATGTTCTTGTTTGCAGTTCAATTTTTGTGTTAGCCTGTGTCTAGTGGTAAATGGTCTTATCTAGGAAATCCTTGTTACTATCTCCTAGCACGGAGGGAGTGGGGCCTTTGGGTTCCATGTGGTCGGGTGGTGTGCATCTTAATCCGTTGGTACTTCTTCTTGTTCGTGTGGTCGTGATTTCCAGTGGGAGAGCTCGTGGGAATCAGTTTCTTCTCATGCCTTGTTCTCTCAAGTTCTTATTGTATTTTATTACCCCTCATTTGTTATCGAGGTGGAATCTATAAATTGTAATCATGATTATTGGATTTACCTCATTCGGGGAATGAGTGTTGTAATCACATTGTTTAAATGTTGTTATTGGAATTTTGAGGTATTTATTATCCTTGTTGTAATTTATCTTGTATGGAATGTATGTTGTCTCATTTCCTTAAGTGATTAATGTTTCAGTTTATATTAATGTTTGTTGTTGTTTGGGTTTTAAAGTAATCTTCGTCTCGTGGCCTTAGAGGTTGTTGGCAATGTGTATTCATCTTACATGTTATTTGTACTCAAACAAAAAAAAAAATTGGTGCATTTAAGTAGTGAATTGCAACTTCCTCTAGGGTTGCGTGGCGGGGCATTACAGGGGTTCCATAGAGGCCCTATCCTTCCAATAAATTGGTATAGAAGTATTACATATTCAAACAACTACCACAATCTTCACAAGCCTATCAATAAAAATATTAGTAAACAATAATTCATAACAAATGCTCTTGTTGTAGAGAAAAACTACAAATTGTTAATAACAATATGCCTATTCATAGAGCTAAGGGCAAAGACATAGAGCAAAGCTCATGAGACAAAATAGAGACCAAGTAAAAACTAAAAAACATGCAAAACTCAACATCTCTATATTAGAAAAAACCAACATCCACCATGATAGCGACCAACATCCATAGGAGATAGAGACATAAAATCCATTCCCCAACATTTCATACTAGCATTCTCAGGTAAAGTCTTGCACCACTCATAAGCAAAGGAATAAACCTCTAAACTAGAGACAATTAAAAGAACAATTAGAAAAATATGAGAACCTACCACATTCTCAAGATCTACAAACTTAATACCTCTTTGAACCTCTACTTGCTAAAGTGCCCTTGTGGTTTTTCATCCTCTAACATTGGAAGAGTATAATTGTTGACAATCTCCAAAATCCCTATAGGATATGACACTACCAAATGCCTCAACATAGAATTACTTTCCATCTAATAAGTGTTTATTTCTTGAGCATTTTGTAATAAATCCAACACTCTTAAATTCATAAGTTGAGTATTATTGTCCTTCAATCCAATAAAGAAATTTTTATCATGCTCCCATTTCATATTCAGAGGTGTAGAATCCTCCATTGACTCCTCCAACTTATCACTAATCAAAGAAATATATCCACTAGGCTCTCCTTAACTTCCATGACATGCACAACTTCCTTCAACTTCAATAATAACTCATTTTTAAGAGATTATCTAGTCCTTATGTTGGATAAAAGAATACTATTTAGTCCAATTTTTAATAATCAAATCTCCATTCATGCTATGAGATATAAAACTTAGACTACTACAATATGTAAATCTGAACAATATTAAAAAAATCTAAAATTATGCTACCTTAATATGAAATTTCCATCTGGAGTTTCAAAAAAATTATGATGCATAAATAGTACTTGAATTTATACAAAACTCAACTTCATAGACATTAGAACCTTTAAGGAGAAAACAATATACTAAGAACTTGAGAGAACTTACAAATCAAACCATATCCTTTAATCAATAATTATCATGTGCCAAGTTGTGTAAAGTAAGATCTCAATCAACATTCCCAACTGAAAGGACACCAACATATTATCATTCAAATCAAAATGAAAACATGAGAGTAATATATGTAAACCTCTCAAATTGAATGTATATCAAATAAACCAATCATTTCCACAACAAAGGGAATATTCCCAAAGCCACACACTATTTCTTGTGCCTCTCCCAATAAGTTCTTGAAACTAGTTCCATATATCAAGACCAAAATAAGGGGAACAATGAAAATCCATATAACCATGCATCTAATTATCAACAAGTCCTCAAAGATTTATCATTCAAGACTACTTCACACAAGAAGACTATACAATTTAAATAATGTATCTAATATTTAGGTGGGTAATACCTCTCAAATCATTCACCTAATAAGTAGACCAAGATTAGTATACAATATTGTCCTATGCATACAACACCAAGAAATAAAACCTTGCAATAAATGGAAACCTTCACATCAAGTCCATAATGGACCCAAGTCCATATCCAAGTGTAGGCTCCTCAACAATTTTGTTGAAAAACTTTATAAAAAGTAACCATTTCAAAAATCTATCTAGTATCCATGAGCACCCACCAATCAATCCATTCCAAATTCAAATATAACATATAAAATCAGGAAGCTCCAATCAAATGATTAATACTAGAAACCAAAGAAAACTAACTAGACCATTGTAAAAACTCCAACTATAGAATCAGGAACATATTATTGCTGGTCTAACATCTTAAAATATCATATGCTTCAATGAACATATCTTTCTCCCAAGAGCACTTGTATTATGCCAAAACTTTGACTCATAATCAAGAGTACATCATGACATAACACCATCCATCCTCTAAATGAAAGATCATCTATCAAAGCTAACAAGTCATAAATATCACACCTCACCAAAGTCTCCAAAAGTCCTCCATGGAAAGATAATATATCAACACCTCTTCAAGTAACATGAAGATCAAGAATCATATATCAATAGAACCAAATATTTCAATGAACTCTCACTACAACATAAAAGTAGAAGCCAAGAGTTCCTTATGACATTAACCAACCATTGAAAAATATCATCCATATTCTAATAAAATATTATCCATAGCTCAATACACACCACAAAAAAATATCTTAGAACCAAGATCTTGAAATGAAGAAGATAGAACACACTATATAACTATAATAAACTTCCACTAAAAGTGATATCGAACTATACATGGCACCATGACCAACATCATTACCAAAACTCTACCAAAAGTGAATAGAGCTTCTCATGCACCATAGACTACTGCTACATATTATAGTGAATAACTATATTAGATACTTACAAACCTTTTCTATGTATCACTATAATAATAATACCAATGTAACCAAGGTGACCAAGAATAAGGCCTATGTTGGCCTCCTACAATGATTCAACAACTAGGCCTTTACAGTCGTGATTCAGAGATTGGACATCTAACCTAAATAGATATTTCAATCATCATGAAGGTGCATTTAACTTGTCAACCCAGGGACGTGAACTTGAAATGGGTTAGCACAATATGTGCACTAGGAACTCAAAGTAGCCATTTTCATTCTACAACTAAGAAAGATGCAATGCTGAAAGTAAATTGCTTGGAAAGGAATAACATAAATGTTGAACATCAACCAAAAACCATACTAAGCTTGAAATGCATGACAAAAATGAAAATCTGAACAAAAAACAAAAAACTACTCTGTTTGCTTTGGCTGCAGGAACAATTAGCACCAAATTCTTCACTAATTACTGAACAAAAAGTAACAACTATGCTAAACTAAGCTAAGAATTGATTGCTCACCAAGTGGGCCCCCTTGGATGAGTATCATCTACTACTAACGAAAAATTAGATACTCGAACTTAGAACTTCACTTTATTCATCAAAAAACATGAGTACAATAGAGTAGTGTATCATTGAAAGCTAAGAATGCAAGTACAATATCAGATCACACAAACTTCTGAAAAGGAGCATCTGATCCTTATTTATACTACCAACTAAGCAAGGCGGTCAAATCCATGAACTGGGAGGATGCCAATTTAGGGAAAGCAGAGAAAATGGAGAGGTGGTTATGCGCGCATGGAATTTGGTCATACATGTTCACAAATTTAGCACAACAGTAATGCCGACACTTTCTCAACAACATTAAAGTCCACTACAAGGCAGTTACATTTTATTTGCATGGGGAATATTCTACCGTTGACCTCCTTTGACCTTTGAATGATTCCCTTGTTGGACATTATGGTACATGCCCAGCTGGCAGTGTCTTTCTCAATTTAATATCTTCAAACTATATTTGCATGGCAATATTAGCACGCACAATAATTGCATATCTATAACTACCTTAAAGAACATTCATTAACCACATGCATAATTAATATAGATAATCCATATAACATGCCAATGTCATTAAAGATTTGCAAAAATAAGATTAAGCCCAATTTCTATAATTTTGAGGAAATATCATAAAAATATCAACACTTAACGTCAAGATCCATGATAACTTCAGCAAACAAATCATAAATTCTACCAAAACATTAGACCATAAACTAGGCTCATCACTCCCCCCAACCTAAGGTCTTGCTAGTCCTCCACTAGGGGAAGGGGTGTTCTTATGCTTGGTTAATGCTCTGAAATTTACAACTGACAAATGCCCTACATCAATGTTTGTTGTTTGTGAATCAAGGTCCCAGTAGAATCCTCCCAATCTGTCCAATCTACTCCATCTCTGTCTCTCTGCAGTAATATCATAGTTGTAAAACCTAAAGTTTGGTACGAGCCACATCAGGAGGGGTGGCTGAAAAGTCAGGGGAAGCCAAAATTGTCCCTTTGTTCTTCCAACCTGTATATATCTATCAATTCTCTTAAGTGCTGCAACATAGTTCTAGATGGAATGAGGCTCAACCTATTTTAGTTCATCAGTTAGGCTGTTCCATCTTTGTGAGAGTTATCTCTTCATGGTTTCCTCTTCTTCTTTTTTTCCTTTACCTCATACTCACTGTAGACTGCTTCTATCCAAGGAATAATCCTATTACCATAGCTAGGTCTAAAAAGCATTCTATGCCATTCCCTGTAAATGTCCCTTGGATTCCTCGATTCAGTCCTGATGGGCAGAGGGATGTTGGACTCCAATTTCTTATAAGCCCCATATTGTTGTCCCCAACTAATCTTATTTTGTACCCAAGACATAAATTCCCTTAATTGGACATCTTCAACATACAATAGTGGATTCCAATCATGGTCTTGAGTCACAACATAATTATTCAAATAAAACTCACACAACAAATTCTTCATTTTAGGGGAAGCAATTCGATAAGCATTGAAAAATTCAACAGGGGTCTCAATAAAAGGGTTCAAACCTGAGACAATTCTTCCCAACTTAAAAGAAAGATACTTCTCCTTCAAACGCAGAGCATAGACCCTTGGAGGGGCCTTGCACTCTAAAATTTGTGGTACGAAGGCTGCCATATCATCCACATTCTTCTTCAAGGTGGCAATCTTTGCATCTTTGTCTTCAATCTCCTCATCTTTCTTTTGAGTTTCCTTCTTCAATTTTCACTTCTCCTCCCATTCTTCTTCTCTTCTTTTCATTTCTTTCCATAAATGCATAACTACCATGTGCATTGAGAAATCAGGGGGTTTATGCATTCCTACCAGCATTTTCCCTAGCACTGGTGCTTGCTCTCCATATAGTACTAACTGTAAGGATTCAGGTTGTCACATCGATTCAGAGTGCAGGGGTACTGATTGTTCTTGTTTTTGTTGTTGCTACAGGAACTCTTGCTATAGGATCTCTTGCTGTAGGAAATCTTTATTTTCCTCATACCCTTGATTCTCCACTTGTTCTACAATGTCAACAAGATCTGCCAATGTTATGTTTGTTGTCATCTTAAATACATCCTCTTCCTCGATATTCTCCTGCCCCATTGGAGCTTTTGTGTCCCCCTGTGATATTTCTCTAGACTTAGGGATTTATTGTGAAGGCATACCAAAGGCTGGCCCAACAGGTCTTGATTTTATGGGAGGGCTCTCATGTTTTTCTTTGGCTACAGGATGAACAATGTCAGCCTTCCGCTTCCTAGAGCTTGGTACTTCTTTTTCTTCTGGCTGCTTTTTGGCTTTTCCTTTTCTCATTTCTGCCTCCCTTTTTTGTGCCCTAGTTTTCATTAGGATGCCAAGTGGAACATCATCATTAGAATCTAGGGGAGAACTTTCTTTGTCTGAGTGCTCTGTCCCAGAAGAGCTAATTTCTATGGTTTCTTTTGTTGCAGGAGGGTTTGCACTAGGGCTTGCACTAGAGGTTGAAGCACCAAGAGTGGCTTTAGCTGTGCTCAATCTCCTACTAGACCTACGGGGTTGAGGTAAAACCATAGGTTGCAAGTGCTCAGGTCTAATTTGATAATTTTTTATGAATTCTTCCCAGGTCATTCCAGATACATCACGCAAAGACTTCTCAACTAGCAATTTAATCAAACAATGGTGGGAAATGAAATTGTCCCTAACTTTCTGAGTCTCGGTCACCATAATTGAAAAAGGTTGCATATCACATTTGGCACATTCATCCTCCTCTCATGCCTCATGTGATTCAAAAGCTTGAAGTGCACATAATGCAGATTCGATTGACGTCCTTCACAGGTGATATATTTTATGACATAAATAGCTATCTACTTCCATGTCTTGAGCAAAGACATTATCTTCTCCCCTTGTTTATCTATGCTCAATTGAGGGTCACTTGGTTCTATAAATTCATCCCTGGTTGACCTGACGTCTCTAGAAACAAGGTAATCTTCATCGTCGTCAACTAGCCCTATAACTTCTGCAATTCTTTCTTTGGTAGCCAATACTTCCAACCCTTTTAGCGTGGATTTCCCTTCAGTTAATTCTGGGTGAATTCTAGTGCAATGCCTTCATCAAAACCATTCAGCTTCATGAAATAATCTAACCAGCCACAGTTTCTGAATTCAGCTAGGCATGGTGCATCTTGTAGTAATACATAGTGCACTGTGGGTTCATTTTGAATTAACCCACCTCCCATTGTCTGCAATCAAACAATCACACTGCGGTTTCCTCCCTGCAATTCTCATCTGAAAACCAAATTCACCTTCCTGCAACACTTGCTAAATTTCCAATGCCAATGATGACTAAATTTTCCCTTTTTACCTTTTGTTTGCAACTTGAGATTATGACAGAGTCAATAATGGCAAGGAAGGAATAATAAAGGAAAGCTATGATGGAGAGAAATGGCGGCAACAATTGGTGTCACTTCACACATGTGAGTCGTCCTCTCACTCAGATTTCAAATCAGCTCAATTTAAATTTTGTTGGTACCAGAATGGATTGACACGTGGGAAAAACATTCACATATTTTTCCTCCCCCCAACCTAAATTTGGGCATGTGTCCTCACATGTGAAATGATGATTTTACAGGGGTATGGAATAATGGCATGCTATGGTGAACATCCATATTAACGTACAATAGTTAAATGAATGCACTAAAAGACAATTAAGATATAGTAATTAATGCACACATACCTAAATGTGTGGAAGATTTGTTGCAAAGATTGTGGAGAAAGTACCATTTGCCTTTTTAGGAAATAAGTTGAGCAATTAATGAAAATGAGGTGGAATGAGGTGGAGTGAAATGCAGTGATTTGGTGGAAGAGAAAGAAAGGTGGAAATGGATGGGCGGATGGGTAGATAAATGGATTCCCACAGAAGTGGAAGTCTTTATTATGACAAGTACATACCTTAGTTAGCTAGAAAGAGGGACAATAGGTCCACTTCCTTTGGCTACAGGAAGCTCGATGTAGCATGCTGAGTGAATTGCTACAAAAACTCCTCCTTAGAAGTTGGCTTGTGATATAATCTGAGGTGATGACCATTGAGAAGCAACTTGAATTTGACTAGGTCAATAGTAGTGAGTTGAACAACACCATTAGGGAATACTTCAACAACCTCATATGGTCCTAGCCACCTTGTCTGCAATTTTCCAGCATTGTCCTGATATCTGGAATCATAAAACAATGCCTAGTATCCTGGTTGGTATTTCTTGTCCTTGATAAATTTAGCATGTCCCCTGATTCTCTGATTCTGCACTACCTTAGTGTGATGCAAGGCTACTCTCCTAATCTCATCCAAAGCATTCAGCTGCAGGATTCTTTCTCTTTGTGCCTCAGAGATATCCATCCCCAAATCTATTGCAGTCCTAAGAGTCTTATGTTCAAATTCAATGGGCATCATGGCTGTTTTTTCATACTGTATACCTTGGAATTTATCCTATTCTAAATGTGCAAAACAACTAAGAAATGTGAATGACAAAATACCAAGGACACCTCAAGATTAGCCAAAAGAGTGAAATAACGAAAAGGAAAATGAGTAAAATGAAATGCAAACAATTTTACCTCCCTTGCTGTTGATATCTCTTTGATTGGCCCTTGCTTGGAATTGATTGTGTGCTCCTTAGATGATTGCTTGAATGACTAAATGCAAGATTGGAGGTGAAAATGATTAAAAAGATGGCTAGATGATGGTAAAGGATTGAGAATTCAAATGGACAGCATGTAGTTGCTCAAATCAAAAAGTGTTGTAAAAATGCCCTTGAGGAGGGGGTATTTATAGAGGATCTTGAATTCTCTAGAGAATTCAATGGTCAAGATTGATCCAACAAGGTCAAGATGAAGGGCTATGGTGGGTTGAGAACCCACAAGCCCTTACATCTTGACATGTGGAGGGTGAAGTGGCCAAGGGGATATGAGATGGAGATGAGTTGTCAAGAAGGTACATGAGGTGGAAAAAGGACATGCACCTTGGGGAGTGAGAAGATTTCCACAAAAAGGGATTTCTTGTCCCCAAGTGGGAGTGAAAGGGACATTTGAGGAATTTTGGAATTCCTCAAAAATCTACATGGGAAAAGGAAAGGTGGTTGGGGAAATAAGTGTGAATTAAAAATTCACATTCCTAGGAAAGTCTAAAAGATAAAAGATGGGCTCCAAAAAGGTGGGATTGGTCACATGTGGAGATTGTGACAAGTCCAAGGTTGGTCACATGTGGAGATTGTGACAAGTCCAAGGTTCTAGAAGCCTTGGAAGGATGGAATGTGAATTAAAAATTCATATAAAAGAGGGGAATCTAGGAAGAATAAAAAGGAATTAAAAATTCCTTGGAGAATGATTAGGCTTAATTAATCAGTAATTAGAAGATAAATGAGGATTAGAAGCCAACTTGCAAAAGTTGGAGGATGTGACACATCCTAATCAAGGATTAGGCATGTGCACATCCCTAATGAAGAAATTAGGAGATGGATTAGGATTAGATGAAAATGACATGTGAGGAATTAAATAAATGTAATATTTATTTAATTTATTTGATGAAAAGAGGATTAAGGAGGGTAAGGTATTAATTAAATACCTTAGGGATTTGGCAGAATTAAAGATATTAATTGAATAATAGTAATATTATTTAATTAACTCGGATAAGAGGATGTTTAGACGAAAAGTGATAAATTTGGATAAATTAAGTGTCCAAATTTGGATGTCTACACATACATCAACTCAAATGGAGTGAATCATGTAGTTATTTTCCAAGTAGTTATGTAGGCCCAAACAACTTCTGATAATCTATTTGCCCAGTCCTTTTTGTGGACAACTACGGTTTTGGTCAGAATAGCTTCAATTTCTTTGTTGGTCACTTCAACTTGACCATTGGCCTTGGGGGTGATAAGGAGTAGACTTCATGTGTCTTATGTTGTACTCATTGACTAGTGCCACGACAAGGGTTGATGTGAATTGAGTCCCTTGATCAGTCACTATCTCTCTTGGAACTCCATACCTTGTGAAAATGTCCTCATAGAGAAATTTTGCAACCTTGTTATCTCTTGCATGCTTCATGGCCTTAAGTTCTACCCATTTAGTTACATAATCAGTGCATACCAGGATATAAGACTTACCATTTGATGGAGGGTCAATAGGTCCTACAAAATCCAATCCCCACTTGTCAAAGGGATTGATTACTACATGAGGGAAAAGTGGCATTTCATCAGATCTGGTTGGTCTGCCCATTCTTTGACATCTATCACATTTTCTGGTATACCTTCTTGCATCCTTGTGGAGAGTTGGCTAGTAATATCCTGTGTTCAAAATCTTCATTGTTGTCATCTTGGCTAAAAAATTTCCTCCACATGGTTCATTGTGGCAAGCATTCAAAATGCCATATGTATCATCTTCTCTCACACATCTCCTCATGACATGGTCTAACCCAGTATAAAACAAACATTTGGCAATCCATGAGAAAGGAATTTTTTTTCAATGAGTTCCCTTCTCTCTTTTGGAGAGAAGTGAGGAGGAACTCTATCTGTGACCAGATAGTTAGCTATGTCAGCATACTAGGGTGTTTGTACACTGATGGAGAATAGATGCTCATCAGGAAAAGAGTCATCTATGGCTTGATTATCTTTTGATGTAGTCAGCCTTGGAAAAAAATCTGCAACAACATTGGCCTTCCCTGGTTTATCCACAATGGTTATGTCAAACTCCTGCATCAACAATAACCATCTTGTTAGTCTACCTATGATCAGAGGTTTATTCACGGGTAAAAGCACAAACCTATGTCACACTTTATAAAGGAATCAACTAGCAACAAATTTTTTTTTGAACTTTGACCACATAAAAGTGGTTTTTATGTTTTGAATTTCAAAATGGTGTAAACTGATGAAATATACAACTTTTGATGAAGTTTATTCTTGTAATTTTTTAATTTTAAAAAAAAATTGCTTTAATTATGTTTTTATCAATTTAACGACAAATTTTGGAATGCTAAAAATTTAAGAAAAGAGCGACTTCACAGATCATTAAGAAACAAATTGAAAAAAACTTCATTTCTCCCTATTTGTTTTCTCCAAATAGGTAATTTCAATATCTTGTGCATGGAAAAAAATTTAAATTTTGATGTATATTTTTCTCGTAATAACGTTTTAAAGTCAAACATGTTAGAATTTGACAGTTTTCACGGCCGTCAACTATTTTCAAATTTTTTAATCATTTTCAAAAAACAAAATATACTCATTTGAAGAAGACTCTCTCCTCTTGTGCCCCATATAATATTTATTTATTTTTAATAAGTTTTACTATCTTTTTTCATTTATTTCTAATCAGCCTCTTTTTTTTTTAATTTTTAAAACCTACTTGCATTATTTTAAAAATAAAATATATTAAAACTAATCAAAATATTAAAAAATATATATATTTGGATTCTCCACTCCAAGCTCTACAAAAGGGTATTTTTATTTTTGCAAAAAGATCATTCTGACTAGAGAAATACTCTGCCAAAGTTGAATGTTTTAGAAAATTCTGAAAAATGATGAGTTGGCTGCCATGTAGGATGCCAACTAGACATGCTCGGCTGAGTATGTTTCGGTCGAGCCTGTTTCGGCCGAAACATACTTAGCCAAAAATTTCTTGATATTTCCAAGCTATAAATACTAGATATGCTCAGTTTTCCCATGTTTTTGGCCAGTTGTATTCAGCTGAGTACCTTTTGGCTGAAACCTTGTTGGCCGAAAAGCTACCTTCCATGTCGGTACCACATGGTTTCGGCTAAAAGTCACTTGGCCAAATCTCATCCAGCCATAAATTTTTCACTTGGAACCATTTATTTGGTCAAAAGTGTGACACAGGTTTGTGCTTTTACCCTCATAAGATATCTAATGGCTACATGATCAGTGTGCACAAAGATTTGATAGTCTGTTATGTAGTGCCTAAATTTGTTAAGGGCATATATCACTGCCAACATTTCTTTCTCTATCACTGTATAGTTGAATTCAGCTCCTTGCAAATTTTTGCTAACAAAATAAATAGAATTTTCAATAGCTCCTTCTTTCTATCCTAAGACTGCTCCTATGGCATAATCTGATGCATCTGTACGGATGTGGAAATGAAGCTCCCAATTAGGTCCTTTGAGTACAGGAGCACGAGTCAAGGCTACCATCAAATCAGAAAATTCCTTGTCACAATCTTCAGTCCAATTGAATTCAACATCTTTAGTGAGAAGAGTATACAATGGTGCTGCTATTTTTCTAAAATCCTTGGTGAACTGCCTATAATAGCTTGCATGACCCGAGAAACTCCTAACATCCTTTTGTTTTGTAGGTGTGGGAAAATTTGTGATCACCTCAATCTTTGCAGGATCTACTTGAATTCCTTTGTGAGAGATGTAGTGTCCAAGAACTACACCTTCCTGCATCATCATGAAGCACTTTTCACTATTTAAAGAGAGATTGTGATCTTCACATATCTATAGGACTTTCCTAAGATTCTCCAATGCTTCATTGAAATCAGCACCATAGGTGGTGAAATCATCCATATAAATTTCCATGCAATCATGAGAAATGTCTAAAAATATGCTAATGACTGCCCTCTGAAAAGTTGCAGGTGCATTGCATAAGCCAAATGGGAGTACCGAGTAGGCATAGGTCCCCCATGGATAGGTAAAAGTGGTCTTCTCATAGTCCTCTAGTGCAATTTGGATCTGGTTGTAACCATTGAATCCATCTAGAAAAGAAAAGTATTATTTTCCTGCAAGTGAGTCCAAAACTTGATCTATGAAAGGTAAGGGAAAATGGTAATTTTTGGTGGCAGCATTAAGTTCCCTATAATCATCACAAACTCTCCATTTCCCTCCTTTTTTAGGCACAATCACTAATGGAGACACCCACTAGCTATCTGAAATGGGGTAGATAAATCCTACATCTAGCAACTTCTACAGTTCTCCTTTTACAATTTCTCTCAGTGTAGGGTTAATTATTCTTTGTGGCTGCCTTACTGGGGTGCAATCATCTCTGATATAAATTCTGTGAGTGCAAAGCTTAGGATCCAATCCCTTCATCTCATGATAGTCCCATGCAAATGCATGTTGGTGGGTCCTCAATAAGTTTGCCAATAACAATTGTTGTTCTTCACTCAATTTGTTGTTAACATTCAAATACTTTCCTTCTGACACCTGTACTTGTGTAGTTGACTCTATCATAGCTGCTTCATTAACACATGGTACCTTGAGTTCATATCGCAACAATGTATGGGACATAGCTGTTGCTACAGGAAGTCCCTTTGCAGGAATTGTGGCTATAGGAAGAGTGGCTGCAGGAAGAATGTATGCATGCACATTGGCTGCAAGAAGAGCAGGTAGAAGTGTCTTGACTGGAGTAGCAGAATGAGAAGATGATGCTTCCTCCACTTCACAATGGTTCTGAATAATGTTAACTTTAGACACTAAAAAATTGTTTTAGGTCTCCAATGACACTTTTTTCACTAATTTTTCGTCTAAAACTGATTAAATAATTTATTATTTAATTAGCGCTAACATTCTTCTTCTAATTCCCTATAATTAAATATTTTTTAATTATTTAATTATTGTTCTTCTAAACCATTAATTAAATAATTATCATTATTTAATTAATGTTCATCATTATTTCTTCCTAACTATTCCTCTTAGATTAAATAATTCTTTAATTATTTAATTTGTCTTCAATTTCAATCATCCCTAAACTTGCTAATTTTGAAAGATGAGGATAATTCATCTTATTTAATTATAAAATCTTTAAATCCTCACCTAGATTTCATTCCCACTTATCTCTCCCACTTTTTCTCACTTAACTCTTTCCCCTTTCCACTCATGACTTTTATTTTCCAAATCCACTCCCCACTTTCGAAATGGCAAGTTTTAGTTGAAAATAAATAGTTTCTTTATTTATTTTCAATTAACTCTTCTCTTTCTCAATTTAACTCATTACTCACTCTTTCATTTCTCCACTTTCGAAAAGGTATATTTTGATGAAAATAAATACTTTATTTATTTATTTTCAGTTAACTCATTTTATCCTCCACTTTTAAATGCAAGTTTCCCTTCTAACTTATCCTTGCATTTAATCTTGTCCATTGATTATCATTCAATCTTGTCCATTCAATTATCTTTTTGAAATCTATAAATTGAGGACTTATTTCTCAATTTAGGAGAGACCACATCTTCAATTTCCTTGCAATCATTCCATCAAATTGCTTTCAATATTTAGTGCATTTGATCAAATTTGAGAGCTAATCATAAAACCTATTGAAGGAATAAGGACAACAAAATGGAGTGAGAGAAGCACATCACGAGGGTTTGCATTTACATTTCTTTCTTTATGTATTTCTTTCTCACAATTTTGTTGATGTATTGGGATTTTATTTCAAGATATTTTCTTTGTGGTCTCAACATTTTGATATCATGTATGTTTTAACCATTTTCCCCAGATACATTAACCAATACTTCATCTTCATCTTGAAGCTGCATGAAGGAGCTTCTGCCTAACATCATAAGTTGCACCACAAAATTAACTTCCTTGGCCTCTTCACCATGTGGCCACACAAGATTATCCTCATCATGGGATGGTTGAGTAGGAGGATAAAGAACAAACTTTTTGGTACTCTTCCCATCAGAAATGGTCATGTCACTTTATCAACATCCAATATATGCATTTGCAATTGCTAGCCATGGCCTTCCAAGAATAATGGGATACTCACCTAGTGTAGCTTTAGGAGAAAGAATCATGAAGTCTATTGGGTACTCCCAGGAGTCTAGAATCACCACAAGATCCTCCACTATACCATCAGGCTTAACAATAGAACTATTAGCAAGCTACAAGATAGTAGGAGTAGATCTCATGCTTGCAATGTTTAGTTGTTGCAGGATGTCCTTGGTCATTACATTTATTGCTGCCCCTAAATCAATTAGAGCATTCTTTATTTGAATCCCATTTATAACAACTGCTACCACAAGACTACTTGGGTCATTGTGCTTAGGGATAGTCACTTTTCCAAGCATTATGTTAGCTAGTTGTCCCACCACATGAACCGTAGTGGGGTCTTTCTTCTTCTGCCTAGCTTCTTGAGGCATGCTTCTTTGATTGCCTTGCCATATATTGGGACATTCTTTATGGCTTGAAATAGAGGTATTTGGACACATATATGCTTCAGATGATCCAAGATATCAAAGGTTGTGTCCTTCTTTTCTTCCTTCTTCATGGAAACTTCTAATCTCTAAGGAAATGGTGGTTCTTGTTCAGTATACTTGACTTGGACTAGTTCAAGATTTTTAGGTGCACTTGGTTGAATGGGAACATTCAGAGGTTCCTCTTCCTCTTCCACAGGAAGCTTAGTGATAATGGGTTTGGAAGGGGTTGGTAAAGTAGTTCCTGAATGCAAGTGGATGTCACTTACACTCACAACATATGCAAAGAATTGATTTGAATTAACAGAGTATATAGGCTACTACTGTGGTTTGTTATTTGGATTGGGTGTGGGCTGAGCTGGTAGTTGAGTAGGTTTAGGTGCATTTGAGCTTGAATTAGTAGGTGGAGGAATTATAGCAGGATGCTGGGGCTAAGAAGGTGGTTGCATGTAACTGGTTGTCTGGGTAGGCCATTGTTGTCCTCCCCTCCATTGATTTATTTGTTGCCAATTCCCTAGAGGTGGCTGCCAATGCCCTTGAAATTGCTGCCAATTCCCCTGAGGTTGTTGCCACTAGGGTGAAGAGTTTTGATGATTGGCCCAAGCATTTGGAGGGTTACCCCAAGGCTATGGTGGATATCCTCCATAGTTGGATGGATATGGGGGCTGCCATTGGTTACCAGATGAATAGGAATTGAAATATGGTCCAACATAAGAGAGTGGATTTGGTGGCATACCTTGTCTTGGAGCCCAAGGCCTCCTTTGTGCAACATAGTAGAATTTATCTTCTTCAATTTGAATTGGCTTGAACTCGAGTGCAATTTTTGTGCCTTCAATATTAGCTACCATCATGCATCTGTGATCCTTCTTCTTTTGTCTATAGTGGGGGCAATACTCTGCCAAAATTGCCTCTGCCTCCTCTTACTTCTTCTTGGCCTGAAGTGTATCTAGCTGAGTAGCTAAATTATTTATAATGTCTTGCTTGAATTCTTCCAACAAATGAGTAATCTCCATTCTTTAAACTCCACCGATAGATGACTTACCTATGGAAGATTGGTAAGCTCTCCCTTTCTTTGAAGCTGCCCTAGAGTAGTTTTGGCATATTTTCTTGATATCCTCCAAAGGAACTTGGGAGATATCTCCTCCTCCCATCAAGTCCAAGGCATCAGTGCAACTATCATTGATTCCTCTCAGGAAAATCAACTTTTGTGAGTCTTCATTGAGTGTATGGTGGGGATATTTTTGTAGGAAAAATAGAAACCTTGCAATATAATCCTCCAGGATCTCATCTTCCTTTTGTTGCATCCTAAAAATGTCACCTCCTCTCATGTCACTGCCCCTGCAATACTCCTTGTATTTCTCAAGGAATTTTGTCTTCATGTCTTCCCAAGTTTCCATAGTATCTCTACTTAGGCTCGTGAACCATCTTAATGCAACTTCTTTCAAAGTGGTAGGAAATAGCTTAAGCCTATGGGCATGGGTGGTATAGTCATAACTCCTGCAGAGTATGTCAAACTGAAATAAGAAGGTATCAGGATCTTCTGTGACAAGTCCATAAAACTTGGGGTGTGTTGACCAGGGATATTTTTGATGTTGTCAACTTCATTTTGATGGGAATTGGGGAAAGGAAAAGCTGGTTGGTTAGGTCTATTCCTATTTGCATAACCCATGCCTGCTTGATGTAGTTCCAAAGCAAAGGGGTTCTCATGCTAATTTTGGTCTTCAGAGGAAACTTTAGAGCTAGTCAAATCAAGAAATGCATCAGGAAAGGGGTGTGGATCTTCTTCTTCTTCTCTTGGCAGGTTTTGATATTCAACTAGCTAGTATGGATTAGGATTGTTAGGAAGGAATCTCCCATAAGCATCCCTTCTCCTTCCTCTATGCATGCAGTATCAAATCACTATCAACCAACTCACACAAAGAATTGGTAAAGAATAAGGCAGATCATTACTTCCTAAATGAGGGTATACTAAGAACAAATTCTAGAAACACTACAACAAGAAAAACTACCAATGACTCCAAAGAACTCCCTAGTTTGACACCATCCCCGACAACGACACCAAAAATGTTGGCCTCCTACAATGATTCAACAACTAGGTCTTTACAACCGTGATTCAGAGATTGGACATCTAACCTGAATAGTTATTTCAATCATCACGAAGGTGTATTTAACTTGTCAACCTAGGGATGTGAACTTGAAATGGGTCAGCATAGTATATGCACTAGGAACTCAAAGTAGTCATTTTCATTCTACAACTATGAAAGATGCAATGCTGAAAGTAAATTGCTTGGAAAGGAATAACATACATGTTGAACATCAACCAAAAAACATGCTAGTTTGAAATGCATGAAAAAAATGAAAATCTGAACAACAAATAGAAAACTACTCTGTCTGCTTTGGCTGTAGACACAGTCACATAATGAAATTCTAGTGCTACAGGAATAGTCAGCGCCAGATTCTTAACTAATTACTGAACAAAAAGTAACAACTAGGCTAAACTAAGCTAAGGACGGATTGCTCACCAAGTGGCCCCCCTTGGATGAGTATCCTCTACTACTAATGAAAAATCAGATGCTTGAACTTAGAAATTCACTTTATTCATCAAAAAACATGAGTACAATAGAGGACTGTATCACTGAAAGCTAAGAATGCAAGAACAGTATCAGATCACACAACCTTCTGAAAAAGGAGCATCTTATCCTTATTTATACTACCAACTAAGCAAGGCGGTCAACTCCACGAACTAGGAGGATGCCAATTTAGGGAAAGTAGAGAAAGTGGAGAGGCGATTATGTGTGCATGGAATCTAGTCAGACGTGTCCGTAGATTTAGCACAGCAGTAACACCAATACTTTCTCAACAACATTAAAGTACACTACAAGGTGGTTACATTCAATTTGCATGGGGAATCTCCTGTCGTCGACCTCCTTTGTCCTTTGAACGATTCCCTTGTTGGACGTTATGGTGCATGCCCAGTTGGCAATGCCTTTCTCAATTTAGTATCTTCAAATTATATCTGCATGGCAATGTTAGCACACACAATAATTGCATATCTATAACTACCTTAAAGAACAATCATTAACCACATAAAAAATAAATGTAGATAGTCCATATAACATGCAATATCATTAAAGATTTGTAGAAATAAGATTAAGCCCAATGCCTATAGTTTTGAGGAAATATCACAAAAATATCAACACTTAACGTCAAGGTCCATGATAACTTCAACAAACAAATCATAAATTCTACCCAAAAATTAGACCATAAACTAGGCTCATCATCCTACAAGATAGAATCCACATATAAGAAAATTTTACAAGATCTCCACATATGAAACATCTCAAAGGAGAAAAACATAATTAGTGCTCCAACCTCCAATAATTGAAAAACTATATTCAACACTATATTAGTATTATATAGACTAGAGGTAACCAAGTATAACATATATATTTCCAAGACTCGGATACCAAGATCAATGATAGACCTTATTTTCCAAATAAATCCACATAAGAGTACCCATAGATTAATAAGAACCCACCAAGCAACCCTACAAACCTATAGTTGTTTCCATCTATAAAAATCTAAGAGTCTAAACACAATATTTCCATAGATCTATAAACCATATATTTTGGTTAACATGTAAAATATGAAAAACCATATCTTTGTAAATATAAATCCATTTAAACATACAAACATTTACATCATCAAAAATATCATCTAAATCAATTAAATTTCATATATGCATAAATTTTAGATGTATGAAAGTTAGAAAACCTATAAAGGAGCCAAGTTTTCCAAGAGCATTCAAGTCATAGAATGAACTACTCCAAAAATCACAATGAAAAAAAGAAATCTAGGTTGTCTAAAAACATAAAAAAAAATATAAATCATGCTAGCTTCACAATCCATAAGAGACTAGTGGCTAATCATCCACTTCTATCATGTAACCAAGGACTGAAACCATGAACCCAACATAAACCCTCCATATTATAGCCCAAATAGTAGGTTTTTTACCATGTGAATATGGTGCCTAAAGAACCCCCCTAAATGAACATTCTTTCATTGCAGATGACCACAAGGAAGTGGAAAATAACCACCATTCAAGAGGAGAATCACATATTTCCAAATAGGAGCTCTAGGTCACCATCATGCAAAGCAAAAACAAATGACCAAATCTAAAATAAAAAGATCCTCTACCATTGGATTCCATTGTTCACCATAGATCCCTTTAAAATAGTCATCTAAGATTTAGGTTTCTTGGCTTCCAATTTCACATATCTATAAAATAATGTTAAGACACAAAATATCTACTACATTCCACAAGCCTCTAACAACTCTTTCTTATACAAATCAAGTTTTGATACCAAATTTTGGATAAAACAATAATCTCTAATCTAATTGTCAATCATCAAAACTCAATTCATGTTATGATAGAAATTGGTGGCATACAAGGCTTAGACTATTACAATATGAAAATACAAAAATTGTATGAAAAATTAAAATTAAGCTACCTTAATATGGAATTTACATGTAGAGTTTCAATCTCTTTATGATGCATAAATCAGAACTTTAACATGCTTGATACAACCACCTTAGATTCAATTCAAACAAAAATAAAAGGAAGATAACATCACCATAAGATAGCAGCAATAAAGAGACACAAATCAACAACATAAGAATGCAAGAAACTCCAAGAAATCATCTCACAACATAAGATTTACATGGACAAACCCTTTTGGGAAAAAAATCCACCAAGAAGAGAGTTCAAACATGTATTACCTTCAAGAATAGATATTACATATGTTTGATTGGAAAAAGGGATCTAGGTCTTAAATCACACTTTCGATTATAGAAATTTAGAAATGACTAAAAATAATCTCAATATCCACTTGGCTACAAACCTCAATGAAGAGCCAAAATAGTGGATCAGGGTTTTAATCCTTGTGGGGAGATGATGTGTTGTGATTAATTAACTTTTAATTGGCTGAGTTTTATGATGCAATGAAGTTCCTAGGTTAATTATGAAAATGTAAGAAATTATTGCTCGATTTCAAAAATACATAGGACAGACAAACAAAAATAGATTCCAAAAAAATAGAGGACATACATGGAAGAACCTGGCATATAAATTTGGGGTTGAAATAGCTAGATAGGGGTGTTGTGTGACTACTACTCAAGATCTGACTTCACACTCTTATTTCTCTTGATCTGCAAGTTCTTCTCTTTAGAGGTCACTAATAGAACTTCATCCGTTGCTGATAAAATCCACTTTCCTTGATTAGACAATTTGTAGGGTTTGGATGCATGAATAGGAAATTAGTATTCAATATTCCTCCAATTTTATTCATATTTGAAATCCTACACACATGAAAGAGGGGTGAGGGTTGTTCCATATAGGGGCTTGCCTAATTCAAACCCCATTTTGGTATTTCTACCTCCATAATGACTATGATGTAAAAAGAGAGCTTACCCTCGGTTGAACAAAGGCTAAATGATAACAAGTGATAAATTGATAAATTGTTACAACTCACCACTCAGATTTGCATTACTTGATGGAATGAAGTCATGTACTCGTCACCTTCAAGGATAAATTGATGCTTGATTTGAAGTCCTGCAAGTGTTAATACTCATAAAACAAATGAACATAAAACATGAAAATATGATGCATGAATAACATGATGCTTGCTCAATAATAATCTCAATTTCATTATTATTCATGTTAGGATTCATTAGGATTAAAATAGGGAAAATGATTTGTATTTATATGCAATTCTTCTAATTTCTCAAAAATCAAATACCGATAGTCGACAAATAAATTCAAATTTTTAAATAATAAAATGGTGACACTAACATATTCAAATTGGGGCCAAAAAGGGCTAGACAAGGGCATTGGGCACCCTAGTCTAGACCCATCCTTTCTGGGGCCTTAAACATCGAGGAAAGTATTAAATGCTTATTTTCATTCCCATCTTTTAATTTTTTGAAAATATTCAAAAAATGAGCAATTAAATGCATAATTAGGTCCAAGCACCTAGGGGGAGCTAAACCTAGTGTAAAATTGTCAAGGGTGACAATTTTCGACCCTACAACATACAATCTTTATTTTCTCCTCTTCAGTCTTCACTCCTTTAGCACCTAAAAATAGAGTTTTCACTCTATCTCATAATGTTTCATATATGCTACCATTACAAATGTTTATATAGTATTTTCACCCTCTAAATGGGGCATCCAAGTTGTTTATCATATTTGAATGCGTCCCTTGGATAAATCCAAGCATTTAATGCATAAAAAATGTTGTTTGTAACTCTATTACTCACCTCTTACACATGGGAAACTAATTTGTCCTAATGGACACTTGATTTTTTCTTATGGACACCTAATTTTCCCTAGCTTGCAAATTGGTTATCATCTTCATGTGGAGGTGTCATAAAAATTCAAAAAAGCATCACAAGTGTCCAAAACAACCTCATGGGGAGTTTGGAATCTAAAACAAACTTAGCCTTCAAGATTCTCTTCTAGGTCATGACTACTTAGTTATGTGCTTGTGGTTCTACGTATGTATAATATTTTAGATGGTTGAAGTTATAATAATATGGTTACATGATTGTTCATATATTTGGCACCGTTTATCCTTTTAAACCCCATTTTGTGAGCCTTGTGGGGTGAATAGTACATAGATTTATTTATGATATATGTGGTTTACTAGTAGTTAGTGTGATGCCAAATAATTATGCTCTGTGATGAAATAATTATGATAAATGAAAATAAATTAAATGTTTCCTTTAGATATGATAGATTATGAGACCATTATGGTAGATGAGTAAAATAAGTCTTAACAACCTATTTAGTAAATATTAAATTATGACGAATGACTATTGATAGTTAAAATTATCATAAATTATGAAAGCATTAGAGTAGTTCTTGTATGCATTGTATAAGCTAATCAAGGAGGATCTTGCTAATAGAATAAGAACTATGTGCATAAATTTGACATCATGTATTATGTTTAAGATGAATATAATATCTTATTGTATGACTTTTGTTTCCATTATTATGCTTGCACACCTTGTGGATAAACTTCTTATTAAGTATATGTAGCCTATGGCTTGTTTATTTCACCAATCTAAGTAATAATAGCTCTCGTCTTCAATAACATATGTGTTACTATATTTGGAATTACTCCCTTGTACCTTAGTGAATTCTAGGAGGAATTCTAAGCTAATGGGAGGGGGATGTAAGGACCCTCCTTGTGTATGTCTATTGTGACTCCATTTCTTTTTTGTATTTTCTATTATTGCTAATTAACTAGATCAAAATTGATAAATTGTGCAACCTTATCTTAGGATGTTGTGAATATAATTAATCATAGTGATGAGCATTATGAGAATCTCTCTCTCTAAATTTCATGATGTGAATGTGTTTTAATAACGAATAATTGAATATTGTATTATAAAGTGTTCTAATAAGGGACTACTAGTTTGTGTGTCTCATTACATGCTCTATACTCAAATTATGTTATTGAACTTAAGTGACTATATTATGTATCTTCTAACTTCTTAAATATGGCTTATAAATCTAATGTGAATTACTTGCAGTATCAAAATTTGAATAGTAGTCATCTAGTCTAACTAAGGTTTTATGTGATATTATGAGATTGATTTTAAGTCACAATACATCTTGATATAAATGAAAGCGATTTAACAAGAAGTATGAGAGGATGTTATGTCTAGATTTAGCTCAATGGATTACTAATTTATTTTACATTTTTTGAGGTGGATGTTGTTTGTGAGAGGGAATAGGACCTTTGGAATTCTCCAAGTGGTTAAAGGAGATGGATAGACAATGGTATATAGGTTTGAATGAAGATAATTCTAATCAAGCTAAAGGAAAACCTTTGGTAAGTAGAGGTGGTAAGTGATGTATTGGAAATCTTGATGAATGATAAGTCTAAATAATAAGGTATTGATCAAAGATAAACTAGGTAGAAAAGATAAAGGATGAATTCAACTTTTATGATGTCACTTCCTTTGAATGTAGATTCAAATTGTTATATTAAAATTAATAGGGATTTAATTAGGTGAATTAACACCAATTCATTATGAAATTTATCATAATAATATTTGTAAATAATATGATTTATTATGAGGATCTAACTTGTTTATATATTAGAAATATTATTTTGGAGAAACATGTAGGAAACTAGTGCCAATGGGGAAGAAGGAAGAATCATCAAAACCCTTATTCAAATACTTCATTTATTGAAGTACTAAGTGTGACCTTGTGCCTTAGAGAGGAAGGGCTAAATATTGTGGTTAGCACTTGTGAGTCAAGTTTATCTTATTGTTTATTTTATTTTATTATCAAGTGTTTAAGTTGTGTAAGTGGTGTTAGGGGTAAGAGTCCATTGTCTATGTTTCAATTTTATATTTGCTTTTAAGTGGATTTTTGAAAGGATTTAAAGGGTTAATTTTCTTAGTTTTTGTGTGAAAATAAACCCCTAGGGTATATATCTATGGGGTGGAGTCTTATTGTACAAGTAATTTTGTCCTTTGGTCATGATTTGAACCTTCAAAAATTCTCTCCATAGGGATAGTCACCTCCCTCTTTTAAACTTTTTTCTTCTTACAAAAATTGAAAATCAACTTATAGTTGATAACTGTTGCAGATATAAAAATAGGGATGATTGAAACTCATGTGTTATTCTCTCACCTATTTATTTCTCTATCTTTGGTTTCATCTTATGAATGCATGACCAACCAATATGAGCTCTATTCATATGAATTCAAAAAAAAACTTGAGAAAAAAAGAAAGAAAATGGTTATTTCAATAAACAACAAAAACAAAGATGGATTTACTCAAAATAAAAATAATAAGAGGGTATATACCATATAAACAATAATAGTGAAAATAATAAGATATTGAACCCTCTCGATTTTAAATGAAGTCTCTCCTCCTCCCACCTGTAAAACAAAATGAATAAAAAGATGAGTAAATCCATTTTAAGCAAATCCTTAAGCATTGAGAGTTTTCCTAGATCCAAGCGTGTGGAAAAATCTCATTTGATGGATGATTTGTGGTCCTCAAATTAACTAATTATAAAGTTCTCTTTAAGATTTAATTTATAAGAAATAGAAACATAATGTTCATAACATAAACCAATGGGGTCAAATATATTCTAATATTACCACTGTTAAATAATTGATCTTGGGTTCCATTTAACTCTATCCACTATTCACTTAACAACTCCCTAAAAGTGGTTAATATGAGTTTGTGTAAATATAAGATATACATTGGGATTAATTAAATACAATAATTAAATTTGATTATTTTAATAAATGTAAATTATGGTTGTGTAAATAAATTTTAAAAGAAGAATATTATTAATTAGATAATTAGAAAAACATAAGTATTCATGTAAGAAGAATAATTATCAAATATTTAAATAAAGTCAAGTACTAGATTATAATGTTAACAAAGCTTCAAACCTAATTTGAAGAATTCATCAAAGGTTACATTTCTTCTTTATTCAATTAATCCCATTAGGATTGAAAAATATAAGTCTTGACTTATAACTAACTTGTAAAGATAATTTAAAGGGTATAAAAATTCATTTAATTTTCCCTTGGATATTCAATGCTAGATAATTACTCTTATCTTTCAATGTTATTTACACTCTGACAAAGGTGTAGATGCTTAAAAGAGGACATGTAAATATTTTGCAACACATGAATTACGCAAGAATGTATAAGTAAATCAATGATAAAAAAATTCTAGTTAAATTCGGCCTATGCCTTAGACTTTGATATTATTTAAGATGGGATGGTATGAATCAAATCAAAGTGGTTATAAAATAATTAAAAAGGGATTGTTGGAGGGTGGTACATCCTCGAGTAATTGCATGGGTATGATAGAATTATTGGATCAAATTCATTCCCTTATTTCAAATCGTTGAATAAGGGGGTCCTTCTTAAGACCACTCTTAACTACAATATTTATGTATCTAGATAGTCAACTTATAAAGTTAATCAATTGATGATATGTATTTTTTATGTCGAATAGTGGAAAGTTGTGACTGCAAACCATTGCAAGGTTCTCCTTTAAAAGGATGCTCTCACTTAAGTGTTGTGTTAAAAAAAATATTTGAGTTATCATGTCATTAAAAAATTTGAGCATGACAAATAACATATACATCATTACCACATGGAATTATTATATATTACAAGCATACATAAGTAGATCAAGCATACAAAATACATTCATATCAATAATACACAAACATCTCATACTATACAAGTATCAAATGAACATTGGACATCCCATATACTATGAGAGTATCCACTTTTCAATGTAATATCATGCACCCTACTGGCATATTATTTAGTTTGTCACTTAATGTGCATGTGTGCTTTAGTGTAATGTGTTACCTTGGTACGTGCCTCAGCTTCTAGACCAACTCCTTTCAAATGTACTCAGCTATTAGGTTTGTATCCTTCGTATGGGGTTTTCTTATTTGTATTTCTTGTGTTGGATTTTTTATTTATGCCTTTTATGTCCACCCTCATTCTAAGAATTTTTTTCCTACCCTAGCATTATCTTCATTCTATAATTTCCCAACTTGTAGTTCTCCTTGAATTAGAATGGTCTTCTTATGTGGGTATATTTATGTCCATGATCTTGTGGTTAAGTCTTATGTATTTCCATAGCCGACATGGCGGCCCTTTATGTTCTATGAGTTCTTTCTATGCTTGGAAATTTCACCTTATGCCTTTGGTTAAGTGCTTAAATTATGTTTTCATGGTATTTTTATGTGTATGTCCTTAAAACCTAATGCCCTTAGTCCTATCTTGCAAGAAATTCATATCCTTTGTGGTGCCTAAATTCATATTCTATGCTTTCCAATTTCCTTACATGATTTTTTAAATCTATTAGTGGCCATTACTACCCACTACCACATAAATAAAAAGTTATGCAATCATTTATTTTCCCTTTATATATATCATCTTAGTTAGTTCTAGCTACCATTCGAAACCTATCACCTCCACCACCCCCTTTGTTTAGTTTCTAGTCACTCATTTTCACTACTAATACAAAGAATGTATGCTCCATTGCTACATGTAGATACCTCATTTATAGTATAAAACAACTCAACATTTTATATGTAACTTTCCTTCACCCACCATGTACACACCCTTAGATCCTCTTCACCCACTCCATTTTGATCTAATATTTCACCATATAGTTGACATTTTCCCTCTTCATAACAAGTATTCCACTTGGTGCATAGTTGACACTTACCTCACACATTCCATTTCCTTATTTTCCTAGAAGTATATTATTTAAAACTCTAGGCTATGTGGTATGAGGCATGGATCAATTGTTTGGTGCCATATGGTACCTAATGATGTCATTAGTGAGCCCAATTGTACTTGTCCATAGGCTTGTATTTCTTTGTGGTGGGCCCAACTAGTACCTATGTGGACTCTTTAATGCATCATCACCTACCACGTGTTGCCTTTAGTAGTGGTGGATCCATTTTTATTGTTTTGTCATATACCTTGGTACTACTAGAAAATAAATATTTTTCATGTGATATGAGGCATGGATCAATTGCTTGGAGCCACATGACACCTAATGATGTCATTAGTGGGCTTCATTGTCTTTGTTCATAGGCTCATATTTCTTTCTAATGGACCCAACTAGTAACTATGTGGGCTGTTTAGTGGATCATCACCAACCATGTATTGCCTTTAGTACTAGTGGATCCATTTTTTATTGATGTGTCATACCTTAATATAATAACTTAATCTAATACCTATACGATACAAATTATTTAAGTATGGGGGAACCCACAATAGTAAGTCCCAATTGTGGAGCATCACATTTTCAAAGGTGTTGGGATCTCAAAAGTTTCAAACACCTTCATTCAATGGTTTTTCTTCAAATGAAGGTTGTGCACAAAGCATCTTTGAACAAAGGAAAACCTTTAATCAAAGGTTACCTTCATTTATTGAATATTTTATTCCTTCCCATGCCCATCCAAGGTCCTTCATTTGAAACAACCTTCAAATGAAGATCCTTGGATGGCCTTTCCTATTTCATGTATGAGATCTTTCTCAAAAAATTTACCTTCAAACCTCAAGTTGAACCTTAAAATGAAATAAAAAAACAACATATTTTTCATTTTTGTAGCACTCAAAGTAAGCTTTCCAACTGTGATAGGGAAAAAATGAGTGTTAGAAAATGAACAACAAACAAGAGAGTGAAAAACAACAACAAAAGACACCCTACACCTCAATATTAGCCTAGTTGGATTCAATACAAAATAAAGACAACAAAATGGAACCTTTTACTTTGTCTCGAATTGATCTTTTGGTTGGCCCTTCGATCTTTGGTGTTGTATGCTCCTTGGATGGAAAGGGATGCAAATGTGGATTGTGAGATGGATGGAAAATGGGTGAAAGTGGATGCAAGTATGAAAAATGGCTAAGTATGGCTCAAGAAAAAAATTTGCAAGAGTTTGGCTAGCATGAATGATCTCCCTCTCAATGAGATAAAATAGGGGGTATTTATAGAGAATTTTGGACTCTCCAGGGAAATGGACGATTGAGATTAAACCAACATGGCCAAGATGTAGGGCTAAGGTGAGTTGAAAACTCACAAGCCCTCACATCTTGACATGTGGCGTGTGAAGTGGCTTGAAAAGGATGAAGTAGACATGAGGTGGAAAGATAGTACATGACATGGAGGTACTACATAGTACCTTGGGATTGGACAAGATCTCCTCATAAAGTAGGTCCTTGTCCCCATGTGGGTGAGAGGACATGTGAGGAATTAAAAATTTCTCAAAAATCCACATGAAGATGAGAGAAGGAATTTAAAATTCCTTGAAATGCATTAAGGGATTAAATGTGAATTAAAAATTCACATGGGAAAAGGGGGTGCCTTCTCCAAAAAGAAAAATCATTTAATAGGGTTGACTTATGACACATTCCATAAATGATATGGGGATTAGGTTGAGTTAATTAAGTGATTAAGGTTGTGCAAGTACTTGATTAGACAAATTAATGACATATTAGAAGAGGGTTAGATTTCACATGTGAATTGATGTGACAAGTCAAAGATCACATGGGGAAAAGAAAAAAGAATTTAATATTCCTTGGAAGGATAAAAGGAATTAAAAATTCCTTGAAAGGTTGATTAGGCTAGTTAATGACAGATTAGAGGAGGGTTAGGTGGCTAAGAGAGATTAGAGGCCAACTTGCAAAAGTTGGAGGATGTGACACATCCTAATCAAGGATTAGGCATGTGCACATCACTAATGATGAGATTAGAAGATGGATTAGGATTAGATAAAAATGATGGAAGATGTGACATATGAGGAATTAAATAAATGTTCATTTGATGAAAGGGGGGAAGGTATTTAATTATTTAACTAGATACCTTAGGGATTAGAAGAACTTTAGAGGTATTAATTAAATAATAGTGATATTACTTAATTAATGCAGATAAGGGAATGTTTGGACGAAAAGGGATAAATTTGGATAAATTAAGTGTCCAAATTTAGGTGTCTACATTTTGCCCCTCTTTGAGATGGTGTTACGAAGTAGCATCATTTCAAAGAATATTAAAACATAGAACCTAGAAGAAGATGGTTAGATTGGGAAAGATGCCCCAGTCATCAAAGGAATGACTAGGAAGGAAGATGAGTGCATAGCTGGAAGCATAGTAGGAAGCATAGCGGACAGAGGGAATGCATATCAAGAAGTTTCCCCCAAGTGCAGATGGGAATTTACGCATGATGCCTATTTTCTAGGTTTTCATCATGGTACTTATCCAAGCTTGTTTGCCAAGTTTTCACCATTGGACGGATTATTTCTCTTTACTATTTTTTTTTATTTTTTTTATTTTTTTTTTCTTGACTTTTTTGACAGGATGCGGATGGAGATGGATAAGGATACGGAGGCGGATGGGTGTATGTGGAATACATGCGATAAAGAGATGGATGAAGGACTCAGACATCAAATTCCATAGGAAGGATGAAGAACCCATGTGTGGAGGGACTGTTGGATGTTGGTACAACCTTATTAGGATAAATGGATTATACAAGAGGATGAATTAGAGGGATTTGATGGGGAAGATATGAAGGATAATGGATGGTATGTTGGAAAGTGTATGGATGGAATGATGGGGTGGATGTGTGGTGGGGATGTGTTCAGGACCAACAATGGCACATGTGGTGGTGAATGTGAAAAGATAAGAGGATGAATGGATGGAGAATGTGGGAATGATGGAGGAGATGGGATAGTGAATTTTGGGACATAAGGACCCAAAACAGACTTAGGAGATGAAAGGGGGGTATGATTAGGTTTTGGATTAGCAACTTTGGATGTTGTTACCGATTTTTCTTTTAAAGGTATTGCATCTTTTTTCTTTGGGATCCACATGGTTTTGATTTTTGCTTTGGTGGGCCTCTGTGGCCTATGGAGTTGAGTTGGATTCTGGATTTTATTTTTCTTCTCCTCACCATGTCTTCTAGAGGGGACATGGGGAGCTTTAGATTCATGTAGATGTTTGGATTTATGCATTTTTAGTTTAACATCCAAAGTGCTTTTGATAGCGATGGCATGGGTGCAAGGAGATGGATGATGTGGAGTGATAGAGGTAAGATTATGAGGATTATATGTGGATGGAGGATGTGCAGGTATGTGTCTTTGTTGATCCTGATTAGGGGACATGCGAGAGGGATGTTTATGATGGATGACATGGATAGGTGTTGGATGGATGAAAGGATGAGATGGAGGAGGTGATTTTGGGATATATGGACCCAAAGCAGATGGAGTGGGTGGAGGAACATAAGAACCCAAGATGGATGGAGGGATGTAAGGACCCAAAATGGATGGAGCGGATGAAGGAGGAATGTGGATGGTTGTTTTGAGGTGATACGATAGAGGAGGAGGGATGGAATCATATGATCTGGTGGAGCGATGGGAAGAGCCGACATTTCTTTTGGAAAAGGCTCGTTGAGGATGTCTAGAGTTTGTACCAACATCTTTAGATTGTGAATCTTGGGAAATAGGTCCAAGACCTTGCATGCAGATTTGTTCTTTGACTTGGATGGGCTCTAAAATACCTTGCTCATGAAGGCCTAGACCTTTTCCTTGATAGTTCATTTTCTTGAGCATGCGATCCATGATAGGATTTGTGTTATTCTGAAAACATGATGTGAGTCCATTATTAGGTGGAAGATAATGGGTGGTATATACACTGTGTTTTTCTTCTGCAAGGAGGCCACCATGGAAGAATGTGAGAGTACCAAGGGGATATGCAAGCAGTGTGGGGATAGCAGTTTTAGGCGATGATGG
Source organism: Sequoia sempervirens (assembly GCA_007258455.2). Taxonomy (NCBI): domain Eukaryota; kingdom Viridiplantae; phylum Streptophyta; class Pinopsida; order Cupressales; family Cupressaceae; genus Sequoia; species Sequoia sempervirens. Next base: position 958,715,089 of record VDFB02281492.1, on the reverse strand, counting down.
GGGATCATGAGAAGAAGATGATGGGATAGCAGCATTTGGATGGGTGGTATCAGGAGAGGGATTAGGGGATATGTTAGGATCTGGGTTTATGGTAGTGGGCTCATGCGATGGAGATGGAGATGGAGATGGAGATGGAGCGGTGAAATATTGAATGACAAGGGGATCATGGGATGGATTGGATGGGGGACTGTGATCTTGAGGTGGACTAGATGGGATGGTAGGATCTTGATCTGGAGAAGGGGATATGCTGGCATGCTTTGGATTAGGCTCTTGTCATGACTCATTGTGTGTGGGAGGCATGATAATGGAGTCTTGGAGGGACTCTTCAAGTGGGGAAGATGGAGGGATGGATGATTCAAAACATTCATGGGAATGGATTTTAGTGACACTAGGAGTGGAAGAAGTGGATTGGATTTGGGTGTCATCAATGGGTTTGACGACTTGTGGAGTAGGAGGTGGGTGTTAAATGGATTCGGTAGATGTGATGGTAGGAGGTGGGGGCTCAGTGGATTTAGAGGATGTGATGGTTTCAACGGTTTGAGTGGTGTTAGGGGTGGTATCATCAATGATAGGTGTTGGGTGGAGAAGGGTCTCGTCACTAATGATCGTGGATGATGGGTTGGGATGGCATGATTCTACAACTTCAAGGTGTGGAGTGGGAGATGTCTTCTTTGTTATAAGTCCTTGGAGAAACTTGGATACTCTAGGCTGAGATGGCGTGGTAGGGGTGGATGAAGGATTAGGGATTGGTAGGGGATTAGGGCTATGGATTGGTGGACTAGGATTAGATGGGGGAATGGGATTGGATGTAGGACTGGGAATAGATGGGGGATACAAAGGGTTAAGATAGGAGTATTGGAATGGTGAATTAGGACACACGGATGTGGGTGGTGGATTGTAGTAAGGGTATTGGGATGGTGGATTAGGATGGGAAGATTGAGATGGCGGATTGAGATAGGGAAATGTGGATGTCAAATTAGGATAAGAAGATGTGGATGTTAGATTAGGATAGGTTGGTGTGGATGTTGGATTAGGATAGGAAGGTGTGAATGTAGGATTAGGATAGGAAGGTGTGAATGTAGGATTAGGGTGAGTAGATTGGTATGGAAGATTAGGGTAGTGGGTATATGTGGATGAAGGATTGAGATAGGAGGATGTGGATGGGGGATTAGGATAGAGGTATTGTGATGGCCGACTAGGATAAGAGGATACGGGTGTTGGATAAGAGGATGATGTAGATGAAGGATATGATGGATGTGATGGATATCCCTTGTCAAAGGAAACATAAGGAGCATGATTAGGCATGGATGAAGACATAACAAGATAACTCAAAGGGATGATTGGATTTTGGAAAGCGGGTGGAGAAAAATTACTAGCAATGATAGTTTCAAGGGGATCTATGTCACATTTTTCTTGATCAACAAGACTTTCGTTATCATTGTCGACATAATTAGGGTTTCCCTTGACTACTATTTATGGAGGATAAGGATTCATGATGATGAAAGGATCGAATATTTGGGATGGGAATGGACTAAAGCTCAAATCAGGATTTAGGTTAAGCTTAGATCAGGATTGGATTAAAGCTCAGATTAGGATAATTGGATGATGTGATGGAATTGATTCTGATGATCAGATTTAATTATCAAAGGATGATTACGACACTAAATCTGCTTCGAGATGGAACTAGATTGATTGGGCCGAAGGTGATTGGAAAAGGATGCAATTGGATTGGATAAGATCGATCGATGATTGATAAGATCGACTGATGGATCAGATAGGATGATGGAAGGGATTCTAAACCTCATTCAGAGATTATCCTAGGTGACTTTGATTGATCAAATTAAAGGATAAAAGGACAATTGCGACACCGAATCCACTTTGAGATTGAAAATGGATTGATTGGACCGATGATAATGATTAACTTAGGATGAATGAAAATCCTAAGCGGATGTTGATGATGACGATCAGATCAAACACTTAGGTCAACATAGATAATAACTTGAAATGAAGTTTGATTTGGATGGGGAAAACGATAATTTGATTGGAGGAATGAATGATAGAAATGGATGATTGAATACTCAAAATGAGTAAACGATTCATTGGAATAGATGAACGACTACTTATAATGAGTAAACAACTACTCACGAGAAGATGAAGGTTTGGAATAGATGAAAGATTACTCAGAACAAGTAAATGATTGATCAGGATTGTTGAATGAGCATTTGAAATGATTGAAGGAGGTGTGAAACAGATGAATGTTTACTCAGAACGAGTAAACGAATGATTGGAACGAGTAAACGAATGATCGGAACGATAGAACGAGAGTTTGGAATGATGAAAGGAGGTGTGAAATGGATGACTGTTTACTCAGAATGGGTAAAAGGATGATCAGAACGATAGAACGAGAGTTCAGAATGATGAAAGGAGGTTTGAAATGGATGAAGGTTTACTCGGAATGAGTAAACGAATGATTGAAATGACTAAACCATAGTTTGAGACAATAGATAAAGGTTTGAAATATATGAGGGTTTATTCAGAACAAGTAATTGAATGATTGAAAAGGGAGAACAACTATTCGGAATGGATGAATGAAAGGTTGAAATGACTAAAGCTCATATTAGGGTTTTGGTTAAGCTCAGATTGGGATTGGATTGAAGCTCATATTAGAATTGGATTGAAGCTTAGAATGATTGGAGGATGTGATGGGATTGATTCTACACCAAGTTCAGAGGTTTAAAGGACGTAAGGTGTTGACAATCAGATTTATCTAGATTTGGCAATTTTCAAAAATTGTCAAATTTTGCCATTTTAGGAAACTTCACAAACATACTTTTGAGAGTCCAATTTTTTTCCAAAAAATACCAAAAATGAAGATAGGATGAATTTCCAACTAACATCCCAAGTCTGAGACATGCATTTCGAGTTATTAACGAAAATAATTTTTCAAAAACTAAAAAAATAGGAATTAGCGATTTTGAGGGTCAAGATAAAATTTTGAGGCCTCAAAAATGTGGAAAAATAGGGACCAACTAACTCAGGATCGTTGGGAATCCACATGCCACCTCATAACACAACCACCCATAAAATTTCAGCTCAAACGGACACCCGAGTCAAAAGTTATGGCCTCCAGAAGTTTCGGCAAAAAAATCAAAATTCTTGAAATGAAGTTTAAGTGATTGGGATGGATAATCTAATGTTGGATATGGAATCTAATGATGTTCTAAATAACACTTATGTGATTTTGGTGATGAAATGATGCCTTACTAAACAGTGTTGATGAGAAGCAAACGGGTGCTCAAAATGACTGAACAAAGGGTGAAATGATGAAACAGATGATAAAGTTGATCGGTCAAGGGTTAGGTCTGCCCCTGTGGAGGTCAGGTTCGCTTGTAGGGCAGGTCCGCTTGTGTAGGGGCAGGTTTTCTTGTTTAGGGGGCAGGTCCGCCTGTGCAGGGGGGAAGTCTGCCTGTAGGGTAGGTCCACCTATATAGGGGCAGCTATGCCTATGCAGGGGAAGGTTCACCTGTGTAGGGGGGTAGGTCCGCTTGTGCAGGGGCAGGTTCACCTATGCAGGGGTAGGTTCACCTGTGTAGGGGCAGGCTTGCCTGTGCAGGGGGCAGGTTCGCCTATGGAGCAAAAGTTGGTCAAAAATGGCTAAAACAAGCTCCAAAGGACTGGTTTATAGGTCAAGTCTGCCCCTAGATGGGTTAGGTCTACCCCTGGAGGGCAGGTCCGCCTATCGGGAGGGCAAGTTCGCCTGTCCAGAGGTCAGGTTCGCCCCTAGATAGGTTTAAACTTGAATTTTGACAAAATGACTAAGGAAAAGGACTAAAACACAACAATCATCAATGAAAAGGATATGGCTAAGCAAAATGAATCAGACAATTCAGACAACACAAACCTAAGTCTAGTAGAGAGGGTATGGCCAAAAAATTCTTCTAATCTAGGATGAACATGGTTACTAGGGAGTCCTCGATATACACCAAGTACGTGAGGCCCAAACCGTGAACACCAACCCGTTACAAACGTGAGTCGAGAACCTTAAAGGCTCGGACCAACTCTTCACGTCATCCCGACGCTTCACCAATTACAACGTGGTTGGATTGAGGTACAACTTTCGCTCTCCCTTCTTTATATACCCCATCGGTACGCGTGGTTGGAATCGTCCCTTGGGGTGATGAAATACCCAAGCAGGTCTCGCTAAGAAAAATAAAAAAGGATGACTCAAAGAGCTTGGTAAGCTACGATTTCTCGTCACCCAAGATCACCAAACGGCGCAAGGGGATTGGATACGTCAAATAGCTTACCAACAAACACATCAAACAAGGTTAATTGACACCCCTAGTTAAACTATGTGCCTAAGTTAGGGGTTAAAAACCCTTAAAATAGTCAAAGGAGTGCCAAAAACTAAAATTTTACCTTCTAAAAAAAATTGTCTAGGGAAAATCTGCCTGTTTAGAGGTTAGGTCCGCCTGTCTAGAGGTCAGGTCCGCCTGTCTGTAGGTCAGGTTCGCCCCTCTATGAAAATTTTGTCAAAAACACCTTCTAAGGTTTGTGGAGGGCAGGTCCGCCCCTAGGCAAGGACGGGTCCGCCTATAGAGGGTGAGTCCGCCTATCTATCAGGTCAAGTCCGCCCCTGTAGGTCAGGTCCACCTCAGGAAGGTGAATTCCGCCCCTTTGTAGGTCATATTCACCCCTCTGTGGGTCAGGTCTGCCCCTTTGTAACCTACACCTACAAAAAGTCAAAAAATAGCAAACATGAAAGCAAAAGACTCGTTTGTGGGTCCCACTGGGCGTGCCAGAAATGTGATAGGGCGAAAATGAGTGTTAGAAAATGAACAACAAAAAGAGAGTGCAAAACAACAACAAAAGACACCCTACACCTCAATATTAGCCTAGTTGGATTCAATACAAAATAAAGACAACAAAATGGAACCTTTTACCTCTTCTCGAATCGATCCTTTGGTTGGCCCTTCAATCTTTGGTGTTGTATGCTCCTTGGATGGAAAGGGATGCAAATGTGGATTGTTAGATGGATGGAAAATGGGTGAAAGTGGATGCAAGTATGAAAAATAGCTAATTATGGCTCAAGGAAAAATTTTGCAAGAGTTTGGCTAGCATGAATGATCTCCCTCTCAATGAGATAAAATAGGGGGTATTTATAGAGAATTTTGGACTCTCCAGAGAAATGGACGGTTGAGATTAAACCAACATGGCCAAGATGTAGGGCTAAGGTGAGTTGAGAACTCACAAGCCCTCACATCTTGACATGTGGCATGTGAAGTGGCTTGAAAAGGATAAAGTGGACATGAGGTGGAAAGATAGTACATGACATGGAGGTACTATATAGTACCTTGAGATTGGATAAGATCTCCTCATAAAGGAGGTCCTTGTCCCCATGTAGGTGAGAGGACATGTGAGGAATTAAAAATTTCTCAAAAATCCACATGGGGATGAGAGAAGGAATTTAAAATTCCTTGAAATGCATTGAGGGATTAAATGTGAATTAAAAATTCACATGGGGAAAGGGGGTGCCTTCTCCAAAAAGAAAAATCATTTAATAGGGTTGACTTATGACACATTCCATAAATGATATGGGGATTAGGTTGAGTTAATTAAGTGATTAAGGTTGTGCAAGTACTTGATTAGACAAATTAATGACATATTAGAAGAGGGTTAGATTTCACATGTGAATTGATGTGACAAGTCAAAGATCACATGGGGAAGAGAAAAAAGAATTTAATATTCCTTGGAAGGATAAAAGGAATTAAAAATTCCTTGAAAGGTTGATTAGGCTAGTTAATGATGGATTAGAGGAGGGTTGGGTGGCTAAGAGAGATTAGAGGCCAACTTGCAAAAGTTGGAGGATGTGACACATCCTAATCAAGGATTAGGCATGTGCACATCATTAATGATGAGATTAGAAGATGGATTAGGATTAGATAAAAATGATGGAAGATGTGACATATGAGGAATTAAATAAATGTTCATTTGATGAAAGGGGGGAAGGTATTTAATTATTTAACTAGATACCTTAGGGATTAGAAGAACTTTAGAGGTATTAATTAAATAATAGTGATATTACTTAATTAATGCGGATAAGGGAATGTTTAGACAAAAGGGGATAAATTTGGATAAATTAAGTGTCCAAATTTAGGTGTCTACACCAACAATTATGATATTGAATATATTTAATTTGATTATATATTTATTTTCTATTTTCTAGTGAAGATAGGCTTTTCAACAATTGTGAAGGTCTTTGTTCTATACACATAGGAAAATAGTAAAAGAGATTAAAAAAATTAAAAATAAATGTCTTCTAGGTATTGATATTCTTATTTCAATTTAAAAACATTAATTCAGATGAATATGAAAAAATTTATGTGATACCAAATGAACCTATGCCTAAATTATAGCTAATATCACTTCAAAAAGTTATAATAATTAAATCATGCAACAAAAAATTATGGAAAATTATCCATGCCTGGATCTATGTTACGAATCTATATTTAAAATTTTATAATTTATCCTTCCTATAAATAAATTTAATATATCATAGAAATCTCACTTTTTACAAATACTTTTAACTATAAAAAATAATTTATTAAAAGTTACGTAATAAAACTCACAAATTATTTCTTAATTTTTTTAAAAAAATATATTATAATCTACAAACAAAATCTAAAAAATCACTAGTTCATGTCATCTTCAAATTCCTAACTGTTTAGTTGCTATAGATGTGAGAAAGTAAAACCTTGGTGAAAAATGTTGATTTCAATGTTCTACTTTAGCCAAAAAGTGGAACACATTATTGTGGGATCACCTATATTTTTTCAATAAAATTAGTTCCAATAACTTAATCTAACATATGTGGAATTAGTTTGATAAATTCATAATTCTACAACTTAATTTAATCATCGTGAACAAAAAAATCACTTTCAATAATTATCTCTTGCAAATTAAACTAATAAAGGAGCATTTTTTAATTATTATTATTGTTTCCTAATTTAATCATTACCATTAATCGATAAATCAATTTGAATGATAGTGCTAAAAATTGGTTTGTGTTGGTGATTTGACAAGGAGGGTCTTGATTCATGACATTATGATGTAGTCTTGGTTGAGGGGTTTTTCCAAACAACTCTACCACGTAGCCACAACAAAAGAAACACTCACACAGTAATAACACAACTAAAATTTTATTCAAATTAGTATTCAATTTATCATTTATATTCAACAATTCCATGAGAATTGTTAATTTAATGATAGTAATTCACAAAATAGTCTTCAAAACGAATTTAAAATTCAAGAAGAAAGCATCATAGACATAACCTCAATTATATATTGTAATTTTCCCTAAATCCCAACCAACCAATAATTGTCATTCTCCTCCCCTCTTATTCTCTTGCATCTAGAATTTCAACCAATGTAAGAGGAATTTTAACTGATTGGGATTTTGATAGTTTCAACTAAATTGTTGTAGGGATGTAAAAGTGCAACAACACATCAAAATTCCACAAGTGTAGATGCAACCCATAAGTTTGCAAGGTCTAGATGACACCATGGTTCCACAAGATGCAATTGGGATCCAATATTCCACAAGGTGCATATGCAGACCAAAATTCCACAAGGAAAATGCAATTGGAAATCCCATAATCAACAAAATTGATCAAGAAATCTTGCTTTGATCCAAATGGATGGAATATTTCTGCAATCCGTATAGGATAACATCATTGGGGTGTCATGCTAACATCATAGGTGGAATTTTTCATCAGAATTGGTTCATGACATTGTTAGGTTCAACTCACTAGGTTCTATCCACAAGTTTTGATGGCTATAAAATATCTACAAAAATATAGATGCATATAAAACTTCCATAAAATCCAAATGGTGCCATCCCACAAACATTCAGATGCATATGGAATTCTAGAAAGTTTGGATAACATCATTCCCGCAATACAAGAAAAGCCATCAAGATTGGCTAAGTGCTTAACCAAACCAAAGTTTCAATTCACTTAGAAATTTCTATAAAAGCTTCGTTGCAAACCAAAATCCTATAACCAACAACATTCAAAAGTCTCACAAATGTCTAGTTCAGATATAGTTGTCTACAAATCTAGTAGCAAGTTAGAAACCTGCAAGGCCATAACTTATTTATTTTTATCCAATTTTCATCAAATTGGATTTGTGACTACCCTTTTGGCTCTCCTACAAGATTACATCATTATATTATCCAAATTAATTTTTAGAATTCCTCCTAAACAACTAACCAAACTACACTACCAAAATCTAGACAAGTAAACTAAATAGGAAATATTTTTTTGGATGATTCAAGATTGCCTACGGACCCAGATGCTCTTGCATTAGACATGTCAGATAAATTAAATATTATATTAATTTGGAAAACTCAAGAACATTTGAAAGTGCATAGGATGGTAATACCATGTTTTTCCTTTATCACATCTACTCCTTGTCCTTTTGGACTTTTTCATTTCTTTCCTTTTTATTTTCCTCTCCATTCTCAACACATAGATCACCCCTACTTATCCTACTTTGTAAGGATGAATCATGGCCTTCATGAAGAAATCGACAACTTCCCAACTATACCTTGTGATATGTCCTCTCTAAACCTCCATTCCCTTAGTGATTATTTGTATTATTTTCATTGTTCCTCTTGTCTTCACATTGTTTCTACATAAAACCAATATTATGTCCACTCTTTTCATATGCTCCTTACACACCTTCATGAAGTTATTCTCAACTCCTCCAACCTCATTTATAACCTATTTTCCTATGCTACAACACACTATAAAACTACTTTCCTTTACTTGCTTATTCTTCTCCTTTAGAGAACTCAAAGTATACTTCTTTCCATCATTCATGATGGTGTACAAATTCCTTTTACCATCATAGATGGCTTCCATATCAAACTACCATGGTCTTCCCAACAACACATGACAAGCACTCATTAACGTCACATCACACAAAAAATTATCCTTATAGGACCAATCTAAAAACTAACTAGACATTTCTCATTCACCATTAATTCATGCCCCCTTTGTAACTAGGAAACCTTATATGAACTTGGGTGTTTACACCTTTCCAAACCTATATTTTCTACCATCTCCTCATAAATTAGTTTGTTTGTACTACTGCTATCTACTATGAATTTACAACACTTACCTCCAGACTTGCACACAATACAAAAATACACCTTCTTTGACACAGTTCATCTACTTCTCCATTTGGTTTCACCAGCACTCTCCTCAACATGAGAGATTCACCCTCTTCTAGCTCCTCAGTTTTCAATGATGCTACACTCTCCTCATCCTCTTGTGCCAAGTGGTTTTTTGTCATGATTTTATTATTTCCCTCTTGTATTTGTGGATACTCAAAATCCCTATGACTAACCTCTCCATTTTGGAAGTATTTTCCCAAAAACCCCTTTTTGTTGCTACCACATCCTACTGGAGTATTCCTTCCCTCTTTTTCCTTTCCATATTTCTCTACTCCACTTAGGCTTGGTTTCTTCTTTACTAACGTCTTTTCCTCTGATGTTGCTCGTTTGTCCTTTATTTGTTGCAAATATCCCTCTACTTCTGGAATTATTCAATTGATTCATAAATATCTTTTCTTCAACCTTTTGAACATATTGATAGGCCTCCTCAATTGAAGTAACCCTCAACATGCTCATATCACCTTGAATATTAAATCTCAATCCATTTGCACACCTAGCTGCTTTCCTATATCTATTTCTTTTCTTCTAGATTTGACAGCTAGTTTGTAGAACTCCTTTATATATTTTCTTACACTCAAGTCCTTATGTCTCAGGTTTTGAATCCTTTTAAACAACTCCATTTCATAATCTCTAGGAATGAATTTTTCCTTCAGCCTGGCCACCATTTAATTTCATCTGATTATTCTTATCTCACCATTTCCCACTCTTTCTCTCTACAACTCCCTCCACCAAAGAGAAGCATGCCCTTTGATTTTATTTTGTGCCAACCTCACCCTCCACGGGTCATGAATATCATCCAATTCAAAGTAATCCTCTAGTTCACCTGTCTAATCTATCAACTCCTTAAGGTTCAAGGTTCCAAAAAAATTTTGGACCTCCATTTGATTACCCTTATCAAATTTACCAAGATCTCTCAAGAATCATTCTTCTCCAGCATCTACTAACTATTCATTTTCCCTTTCACGTCCATCCACTTCACTCTCTTCACCACTTGTGTGGTCTTCAACATTACCATCCACTTCACTCTCTTCACCCCTTGTGTGGTCTTCAACATTACCATCCACTTCACTCTCTTCACCACTTGTGTGGTCTTCAACATTATCAGGATCTCTTTTCAATCTAGTAACTAAAATTTTGTAATTCATTTCTTATTTCCACATGTACATGCTTAAACATTTATTCTAATATGGGATTTCTTCTCCATGGGGGAATCTTTCCAATATTTTAACAAATCAAACACTACCTCAGATAATCACTATCAACTCACCTTTATAGGTCTCACATTCATCTTTTCTCTTCTACATTACAAGACTCCTCTTCACACCCATACAAGATTCCATGAGCCTTAGGAACACCTATTACTTCACCTTCAACAACTCAACAATGATCAACACCTTCCTAGAAAGACCAAAATTTCTTTGATACCATCTAATGTAGTCATAGTTGAGGGGTTTTTCGAAACAACACTACCACGTAGCCAAAACAAAATAAGCACTCACACAGTAATAACACAACTAAAATTTTATTCAAATTGACATTCAATTTCTCATTTATATTAAACTATCCCACAAATATTTACAATAAAACGATAGAAATTCATAAAATAGTCTTCAAAATGAGCTTAAACTTTACAAAGAAAACATCATAGACATAACCTCAATTATCTATTGTAATTTTCCCCAAATCTTAGCCAATCCAAAATTTTCATTCTCCTCCCCTTATATTCACGTGCCTTTAGAAGCTCAACCAACCTAAGAGGAAGTTAAACAAATTGGGATTTTGACCTTTTCAACAACTGAATCATTGCAGGGACACAAAAGTGCAACAATAAATTGGAATCCCACAAGTGCAAATGCAACCCATAAGTCTACAAGTTTTGGATGATCCCATGGTTCTCGCAAGGTGTAGATGTAGACCCAAATTCCACAAGGTACATGGAAGTGGAATGAGGATGAAATCCCTCTTTAATCTAAATGGATGGAATATTTCCACAATTTGTATAGGATTACATCATCGGGGTGTCATGGTGACATCAGAGGTGGAGCTATTCATTGGAACTAGTTCATGACATCGTTATGTTCAATTCACTAGGGTTCATCCACAAATACTGATGGCCATAAAATACCTACAAAAATCTAGATTCATAAGAAACTTCCACAAAATTTAGATGGTTCCAAAGTTCCCACAAATGATTAGATGCGTATGGAATCCCCACAAGGTCAAATGTCATCATGTTTCTTGCAATGTGGCAAAAGTTATTAGAACTGGCTAAGTGTTTAACCGAACCAAAGTTTCAGTTCACTTAGGAATCTCCATGAAAGGTTCATTACGTCTCAAAATCCCACAACCAAAATCATTCAAAAGTCCCACGAATGTCCAATTCAGATGCAATTCCTCACAAATCTAGTATTAGGTTAGAAGCCTACAAGGCCATAACTTGTTCATTTTTATCCAAATTTCATAAAATTGGATTTGTGACTACCCTTTTGGCTCCTCTACAAGATGAAATCATTATATTATCCAAATTATTTTTGAAAATTCCTCCTAAACAACTAACCAAACTACACTACCAAAAGCCACAACTAAATTGAAAAGGAAATATTTTTTGAATGATGCAAGATTGTTTGTGGACTTGGTCGCTCTTGCATCACATTGTTGAAAAAGTTTAAGGAAACTAGATCCTATTTACACAACATGCCTAAGGAGATTGTATATATTTTGAGAGAGGTGTCAGCCTGACATGGCTTATCGTCACTCAAATAAAAAAAATCATCTTGTTCATAAGAATATTCAATAAGTTTGCAAAGGCTATTGTTATCATTGTCACATCCTAATTTTGAACCCTATGGATCATGCTATAGTTTGACGTGTTTTAATTTTGATGCCAAAACATCTTTTAAAGACATTTATATTATGATGATGATTTAACTTTATATTAGTTTGATATTATCTATATATGTAAATGTGATTATTTTGAAATGCTAATGAAAGATTATATTATGTTTTGATAACATAATAATTGGATTAACTACCCTGTTGGTTTAATGAGGTGGGTGCAGGAGATAGTTGTTCCCCCTCTTGAACGAGGAGGGTGAACATCATCAGAGAGAGGGAAATAGATCTAAAAGAATTACAGGACCACAATGAATCTGAGAACTTAGACACACACACTATTTTATGTTTGGTTGTAATGAATGTAGATGTTCATTTTGAGTTGCTTGATCATTGTGTTTTTTCATGTGTTTTGAATCATGATGCAATGAATATTTTTTTAACTACTAATTTTTTTTGTCTAGTATAGTCAATTTGAAAAAGAAAAAAATCTTAAAAGGAAAATGTGTTCTTATTTCAAAAAAAATGGTATAATTCTTATTGAATTATAGCATGTGAAGAAATATCTTTTGTTAGATAAATATATTTATATAAGTATATAAATAAGAGAATATGTGAATATGTATGTAAATATATAATTTAAACATTATTTTATCTCAATTTGTGATAATATTTAAAATAAATATTCATAGATAAATATGTATATATATAAGATAAAGTGAACATTTGAATAAGTACTTTGAAATTCATCAAGAAGCTCCTTGAATTGTTAATTCCACAAAGTGGAGTGTGTGATATGGGTATTGGCATTAACTTCACATTAAGTGAAGTAATGGGAGTCTCCACCACTCCTGTAAGTATTGCAACATGGGGATTTTTGATTGACATGCAAAGAATGAAGGAGAAATAAGAAGGTTTAGGGAAATAAAGGAAAGGAGGGAGAAGAATAGATATTTTGATGGGAAAGAGAATGAAAGTTGGTAGCTGAAAAGAGGTTGCATACAAGATAAGAGAGGTAAGTGGAAGTGTTAAGTATATTTTGAATTTTCATGTTTGTAGTGATTAAACTATTAAGTAGGTAGGTTTTTTCTCTTTGTGTTTTCTTTATGAAAGTCAAAGCTTGTCTTTCAAAGAATAGGGGAGAGGGGCCCATAGTAGGGCATGTAGTGTCCCTCCAGTTTTGACACTCTGTTTAGTTTGATTCTGCTTGATAGATGCTTTAGTGGATTATGATATTATGTTGTTTTGTACTTCGTGGATGATACTTTTGACATTCTAATCATTTGGATTGTGTTTCTGTGATGTTATTGTGATTGACACATATGTGATATGGTTTATTAGCTTATGAGTTTTCATGTGGTTATCATGTTGAAATGATTGCTTATGATTTATCTTGCTCGTCTGTGTCGGTGAAGAAGACAGTGTAGCATTACTCATTCGTGAGTACCCTGCTATGCTGCAATTCTTCTTCACAGTGTGTTTTCTGATATAAGTATATATGTTTTAACATTGATGTTTCTTGCAAATACAGGTATCGGGTATCAGCTCCACCTGCTTGATAGGTTTGAGCATACCCTAACTCAATAAAATTATGTTGATTTGGAGGTATTGACAGGTCCTTTTTGAACCATCGTTCTTTAATGAATGAGTATCTAATTGTTACCCCTCTTTGTTGTCCAGTTTGTTCTATTGTGTCGTGTTTGTTTGTATTGTTTTGTCTTTGGGAATTAATATTTTAAAAGTGAAATTTATTTTCTTTGCAAATGTATTTAATTAAATATATATTGCTGATTTACTTGTGCAAACAATATTTATGAGGAAATAGATATTTTAAAGAAAAGATATTTTCAACATGTTATGAATCTTTGATTTGAAGTTGAAAATTTGATTTCTTATTAAAAGGGTAAGTTGAACTGATTGATCTATTTAGAATGCATAATGAACAATCAGTTAAGTTTTATAATTGAGAGTTAATAGACATGCATTAAAAAGTTTTAGGGGTTGCAATTTTTCATTTATGGGAAGAATTTGGAAGAATTTTCACGGCTGCAGTTTTAAGATTATTTTGCACTGCAGTTACTATGAGAAATTCATATTTTAGAATCGTTTTCCACGCATAATTTAGAAGCTAGATTTATTTGTATTTCTTTGTCGAAGCTTGGTGAATTGATAGTGGAATTGACAGAAATTTCAGAGATTCATTTCCAACCAGTCATCAATCTTTAAATAGAAACTACACCCGGGCTGTAGCTACTATTTGGAGATCTTTATTCAATGGAAATATACCCAAACAATTGAAAAATGGCTCCTCTTCAGTTGTCTTTACCTTTTAGACAGGAGAAACTCCATTGTGATGTTGTATCTATCATTCCTCTCATCTTGCTCCGCAACTTCATATTGTTGTTGTGTTTTATGGAGCTATCTTTTAATCTTACAATTTTTATATATATTTTCAATTGGTTTAAAAAGGTGTATTCCCGAGATTATCTTAAGATCTAGAAGTCGCCCTGAAGAACTCTTGTTTTGTAAATTTTATAACTGTTATCATTTAGGAATTTATGTCAATTAATTTGTTGATCCTAGCACCGGTCTTCACCCTCTTTTCTTGATTTTATGTATGTCTTAAGTGATCATCTTTCTTGTTAATCATTCCATACAATATGCATGGTGCGCATGGAATGGTCCGTAGTAATCTATTTCTTGTTGTGGTTGCATGGCATTACTTTTACTTCTTATGGTTACGATATTTGTTTGAAACTATCACTCTTTTCTTCAGTATGAATTCATCTTTGCATGAAATATTAGTGGCAGTTATTTTGTTATTAAATTATATTTACACAATTATCAGTTGAAATATATATATGGTGCATGAATTGGTTAAATATGAATTTATGATTAAGAAAATATGAGAAAGATATAATTTTAAGTTTATTATTTGTAATGTGATTCTTCTAGTATAAAAATTTAGTAAAGCAAAAGTCTCTCGCTCGCTATTATATATATATATATTTAGTGGAGTGTATTGCCTTTAAGTGTTTGATTTATAAATGTATAGGATTTATATTATCCTAAGTCTATTAAAAATAGATGTATTTTCTTTGAAATTATAAACAAATAATAATACCGATAAATTGTTTATTATGAACAATTTAATTCATGAAGTTTGGTAAATTGAAAATTATTAGGTGTGTATATATTTATAATGTTGATGATGTTTATTTTCGTTTCATCAAAAGCTTGGGAAGTGAAAATTTGTATTCTAAAGTTTATTACGCTTTAATTATGTTACTCAATTGCAATGATTTTTACTTGGGGAATAGCTTTGCACATTTTGTCGTTGTCTATAGAAGCATCTTAGAGATTATGGTCAGTCTCTAGTGAAAGATATAAACATTTGTGGTTTTGATTTTTATGCTTAGTAGCTACCCCTAGACTTTTGATGTTGAGTCATGTTATAGAAAGAGTGGCTTTCGGTAGGGGCCGAAATCCTAAGTGGTTGTCTGGGTAACCTATCGTAGGTATGTAAATTCAGTGGAAACCTAACTAATCAACTAGGGGTTGGGTAGAACTAAACATTAACTCAGATAAAATTTTGCCTCGCCTACTTTCTTAATGCTCATTTAGGTTAAGGTAAGGCTGAGAAGGCCTGGAATGGCTAGTCATCTATCTTGTCCTCTTGAAAGATAGAACGAATCTACACTAGTTTGCATAGGGGCTAGGAATCGGTAAAGACTGCTAGAGTAACTCTTGGAGAGGGCCGATAGTCTAGGAAGATTTACTAGGGTAACCTATCCCGACAGTGTGATGACACTCTTTGTCTATTACATGATTGTGATCCTCGTGTTAAGTTATCTTTTGTAGTGTTTTGTCATTGAGAGTTTATTTGTTATGATTTGACATTGTTATGTTGTAATGTGTATGTAAGCCACGTGAATGTGACGTTCTATATGCTTGTTTGTGGACTTGTCATTATCTCCTAGCACGGGGGGAGTGGACCTTCGGGTTTCACGTGGTTGGGAGGAAACCATGCTATACCTTCTTTGGATTTTCATGCAGTTGATGCTACTTGTAACTGGTTCCAATTACTTCATTGTTCATGATAGTGGATGCAGAATGTGTTCGTGGATATAGATGTCAGTTGTGATGTGATCATTATCTACTTTGTATATTTACCTCTTGTATAAGAGCGTTCCCATTGTATCATCTTTTGATGTATTGAGATTCATTGAAATCTCACATGATGTAATCTGGACATATAGAAATTCGATTATATAAAGTTTTGAAAACTAGACCATTCATGACTTTAAATTTGTACTTATGTTTTAAGATGTAATGTGTTGAATTTATCTAATACGCTTATGTAACATCGTCTTGGAATCCTTATGGCAGTTGTGTAATTAAATCTCTTTTAAAAAAATTGTTTGGTTAATTTGTTCTTTACACTTTGTTTTAACGGAAACCAAGGCAGGGCGTTACAAGGCAAGGACCAGTAGTAGGGATAGAAGTAGATATATATGGGCCCCACAGTAGAACATTTAATATCCACTCGTAAAACACTTTTTTTCAAAAAGTACATAATCTGACAAATCCTGTGATGCCACATCAACAAACATGTTCAGGGTACCTAGTGCCCTACTATGGGCCCCATGTAATTTTACAAAAAAGCATTCTGATGTGGCATCATATTTGATGATGTGACCCTAAAAATAATTTTTTTAGGCAGATGAGTTGGCAAGTAAACTGTTGTACAAAATTTAAACTTTTTTGAAATCATATGTTATGAAATTCAAACTCGCAGAAGTAGGCTGCCCTACTATGGGCCCCTCTCCCCTAGGTATTCTGTATTTTTGAAATATATTCAATAATAATGTAATTATCAGTGAATGATTTATTTTTTATTTCAAGTTTTAGGTTTGTTCCCTTATTTGTCTACATTGATCATTGTAAGGGTTGATGTGATCGACCCATGTTTCTGTCTTTAAAAAACATGAAAGGTTTAAGGCTGTAGAGCCTTCTATTTTGATAGTCATTAAGAAATTTTTGAGTATCTAAGTCAAGAATATAATGAGCTCTATATACCCTTAAAATAGATTAGGTCCTTGATGATTACCTATCCTTTATTATAGAAAATATTTGTTATTTCTTTGGCAAGCATACTATGTTATTAAGAATATCAATTAATGCTCTATCAAGCATAGTGTGTTATTCCCATACCGAATAAAAGCTTTGTAAGATCTATTGAGCATAGTAGGTTATGAAAAATAAAAATACTCCATCAAACCTTATTTACCCTTAAGACCATATCAATTTTTATTTGATTGTTGAGATAAATAACTAGTCTCAATAGGTTTACTAAGACTTCGTTATAACCAAGACACTCAACCTTAAAGGTTAAAGTGTTTAGTGAAGTTATAATTTCTTGTTCGTCCATTCAGGCTTGTGTAATCTAAAGCTATGTATATCTTTCTATTTAATAAAGGCTTGTAATTATTAAACACTACCATCATTCTCCCCTCTTTGGAGACTATTCGACCACTATTAAATTTTATTGTTGGGAGAAATGAATAAGCTAAAAGCCCGAGGGAAGTCTCGACCAAGTAAAAAATTATGTTAGATCATAACTTAAATCTTGTAAGCAATGGTAATGTTGTATTTAAAACCTAGTATGGTACTGATAGGGTTATATCTGAGTTCATTATCTTAGCATCATTTTATCAAACAACAACTAGTTATATTTATGATTTCAACAATTTTCTTTGTGTTATCTATGGGAATAAATGTATTGATGAGCTGATATTTTTTTGTGAATTCCTTTTGGCATCGATAGAACCCTTGAGAACTCTGTTAGTGGTGTCATGTTGTAAAAAACTTATATGGTTCAATGGTAGCATTACTCTATGTAAATATTGTGTGTATCTAATGGTTTTAACAAAGATTAATTGGGGTTAAATATATTTTTATTCATTACTAATGACAATATTATATTTTGAGAATATTACTTCATATAACTTTCAATTAATACCTATTTTGTTAGGAAAATACTATGGAAATAATTAATGTTAGCAATGTCCTATATCTAGATCATCATGAATTAGAAAATGAATGTTTTCACTATACTCTGTTTATTCTTGTAATTATACCATCTATATTTTATGAGAATAGATAAATAAGTATTTACACAAGTACATATGTATACAAAAAGTATACATATATACATGTACAATTACTTACGATGATTAATTTATACTGTATATCAACATGACAATGCGAGTAGGTATTCATATTCACATACTTATATGTGTGTGTGTGTGTGTGTGTGTGTGCATGCGCGTGCATGCTTCATACAAGTAGTAGCCTTGGTATGAAAATCTCAACTAAAATAAATGAGAATTCTTCCCTATGGTGGTTAATTAGTTAATAACCAAACAATTTGAAAATAGATATGATAACCAATTTGAAAAAGAGTTATGTGAACATATGACGCACATTATTATTATCGAAACATGGTTAATTATTATTAAATATTTGTCCAAATTAATGAAAAATTATTGTTTGCATTGTTGATTCATAATGTCTAATTCATTACAATTAGTCAAATAGGTCATACTCAGCTAGAGGGTATCTAGAGTTGTATGACATATAGTTATAATTTAGAACACAACACTAGTTCTTGAATTGCATGGCGATAATGCAAATTTACTTGATCTTCTACCCTCATGAAGGATAGGGCCGCTTCTAATTGGAAGGTGTACGAGGGATTGTTAGTTTGTGGTTGGAGGAAAATTACTTGGGTGATGCTCTCCCTCTTGTAGTTGAAATACTGAAGACTTGGTTATCAAAGACTTTACTATAGATTTCATATGGATTTGTAATATTACTAATGTATAGTACTTCACATCTATACTATGACATTTGTAACATATATTGGGAATAATGTAATGTCTAACATTGTATTCATTGGAAGTAATGGAACATTGGTATGTTGTATTCTTGCAATTAAGCTTGCTCAATGTATTTACCTTATAAAGAAAAATGATTTTCTAATGAGAAGAATTAGATTATTTATATTAAGTGTGAAATTGAGTTTAATATGTTTCTTGTAAATGAAAACCAAACAAATAGATTTTAAAAGAGAAAAAAATAGAGTGTTTGTTTAGTTAATGAACTAATAGGTTCATTACATCCTAGCTCAAATAAAAAAATCATCTTGACCATAAGAATATTCAATATGGTTGCAAAGGATTTTGATATCATTATCACAAGTAACTTGGCCCTTATCAAGGTTGTCAAAGGTGTTTCCTATGTGGGGAATCTAGAATTTGAAAGGATATTTTTTCACAAAATCTATGTTTTTGATTAAGGAACAAGTAGGTTTTGAAGGAACCCCGAAACCATTAACAGTAAACAAGAGAAAGATACAGCATCAAAAGGATCATGACAAAAAACAAACAACTGCCATCAAATAAGAAAACAAGGAACCATCCCAAGGTAGCACATAAAAAATCCAACAAAAGTCCAGCCACTAGGCCAGATTCCTGAGGATATCCACCGCCTCCTGCTCGATTTTTTTCATGTTTAAAGAAGCTTTCTTAATCTCCTAAATGTTAACAAGAGCCTGGTCAGCCTTCCTCTTCAGGTTCACTCTGGTTCTTTTACTAGGCCCCACGCCTTCCACCTGGCTTTCCTCTTTCTCAGCATCCACATACATAGTAGTCCTGACCTGATAGGAATTTTCCAAATTATCAACCATCTAATTCATGGTCTTCGTGGTAGATTTTCAAATTTTGTGGCTCATTTCCAAAACCTTGTGGATAGAATCTTTTATGTTCTTCATCGTTTCCTCCATACTAGAAAGCTTTCCATCATGGTTACTCTTAAATTGCTGCAAATCCTCAACTATTTTCTTGAGGCACTCCACCATGTATTTATTTTCTTCCTCAGTCCATAAGTTGGTGGCCTTATCTTTTTCTTTGTTATTATTTTCATTATTTTCAGCCTTTTCCAATTTACTGTTCATAGCCCTCTGATTCAATTTAAGTTCCTTAATCTCAAAAAACACCCATCTGATTAGCCGGAAGAAATCCATAGACCTATTATGAGCAATAGCTAGAATGTCATCAGGAAATTCACATTTAGCTTTAAAGTAATGGTCATCCACCTCGAGTTCACTGGGATAACGGGGCATATCCTCTCTGTTAGTGGCAGGGTAGCTGGAGTATTCCGACGAGGGGGTCGACTACGAATCATCCTGATTAGTATCATAAGAGGGATCCTCTGAGACCTTTCTCTTACCCTTCTCCTGGGGAGAGACACTAGAATTACCTTTCCCCTTAATTGCAACCCTTCCCCTGGAAGAAGGGGTCTAGTGGGAAAGAGTCAGAATAGCTTTGAAATGTTCATAGATTAAAATAAGCAAACCCTCATGGAGAATAGAATGCCTAATTGAATTCTGACTATAGTTTTGAAGACTAGCATTCAAAGAGGTAGCAAGATAGAAAGGGAAAGAAACCCTAACCTGATGTTGGAAATGGTTGAGGGGAACAAAATGGTACCCAAATACCCTATTGTAATGACCATCTAGGGTAATGTACTCCATAAGCACTTTCAACACCTTCCTCCAATGCGAGATGATCTTCATTGAATCGTAACTACTTTTGGTAGTCCTTCGCAGGTCCTCCTTTTCCTTCTCTATCTTTGAAAATTTTTGCATAGCCTAGTCGGAGAGTTTCCTGTCCCTATAAAACTTGATGCCTCAATGGAAAGCCCCATAACCTCAGCAATTAACTGCTCATCAATAGCAACCTTTCTCCTAGACAAATTAATCTCGCCATCCTTCCATTCCTTGGAAAAAAACCTAGTGACATTCGGGTCCCAGTCATGGATTTTTTTTTATATAATTGGTTATCTTTCCCTTCTCCAGTAGCTCCCAGACCTTATTGTTACTTCTTAGCTCCTCAAAATCCATCGGTTCCACCTTGCGACACTCACCACCCATGTTGGTAGAATTGTAGGCCTGTTTAGAAGACTCTAGAAAACCAATTAAGCTGGTAATCAGAATACCCAGAAAGCATGGGAAGCATAAAAAATCAGAATAGTAATTAATATTGTTGTGCTTCATCCAACAATGAGGAATTATTGAACAATAGTCCCAAGACTACATGACAAGACACTCAACACCCATAATCATACGTTGGTAGGGGGAATTTGAGCCTTCCAGTGAATTCAATCATACATTAATAAGGTAGTGACATTAGCCTCTAGCTCATCACTCCTTTGCCACATCACCTTGTCCTTCGCCTGAACTCCCTTATTGGAAAAAAAGTCTTCTACCGTGTTAATTTCCCTATATGCATGGGAAATAAAGCATTTATCAAAGTAACTAATAATCCCCTTGGATAGATTAATCCAATTCTCTATAGTCCATGAGGGTTTTTGAAGGCCCTTAATACATTGTATGATATTGTTTGAGTCCCCTTCAAGCCACACATTTTTAAAGTTCAACTGATGAGCAAGATTCAAGACTTGAAATGCCCCTATGGCTTCAGTAATGTGGTTGGTTTGGGTACCCAAGGGGAGAGCCACTGCTGCAATAAAAAAGACGTTCTCATCCCTTATCACTCACCCACACCCAGCTGGCCCATGATTACCCTTGGCTGCCCCATCAAAGTTGATTTTTACCCAACCAAGAGGAGGGAGGTTCCAATGGATTCCATCTCTAGGCCCCTTAGTGGGTTTAAGAGGAGAAGAAATATCAACATTAATCTTCCAAGAATCAACAACTTTGAGCTCATAATCTTGGCATCTGACCTTTCCATTAGCCTTGATTTTGCTATTGAGCAAATTGAAATTCTCTCTCACAGCTCTAATAATTTTACCAAAAAAAATTTCCTCCAAAAGAATTGAATCCCAAAAGATTCTATTGTTATGCTCTTTGCAAATTCCCCATGCGAGGTGAGGAAAAATGTATCTCCAAAGCAGATTCAACACTTGATTGCTAGAAGAAGCCTTCCACTGGCTATAAAAGTCCAAGATAGACCCAAGAAAAACCCTGTTGAGATCCCACAATTGCAAAATCCTGCACCATATGTCATAGGAAAAAGGACAAAGGAGAAAGAGATGTGAAGTTGTCTCATCCTCTGCACAACAAAGATAACATCTGTTAGGAAAAGAGAAACCACGCTTCTAGAGATTGTCATTAGTTAACAATTTATTCTAAAGAAGGATCCACGCAAAGATGTTTACTTTAGATATAAGGTTGTGCACCCATGCCTTCGCCCACACAGGAGAAGGGGAGGAATGATAACATGAGGCCACCACTGAAGAAACAAAATAGATCCCTGAGGAGGACAACTTCCAGACCAAAGAATCCTCCTAGCCCCACGAACTAAGCACAACAGAGTTAAGGAGAGACTGCAGGGGGAGAAGGTCTGGACTAATAGTAGAGATGCCAACCCACTGATCATTCCTCCAATAGTCTCCAACAAAGGTACCAAATCTGGCTTTGCACTCCTCCATATGATTCCTAAAGATAGGGATACTACAAAGAGGTTCATTCCAGATCCACTGGTCTTCCCAAAACAAGATTTTTTTACCATCTCCAAGTTTTCAAATCGCACCTTTACCAGCAAGATCCCTAGCCTTAATGACATTATTCCAAAGGGTTGAACCAAGAGGGAGATTTTGAGAACTAAGAAAATCTTTGATGGAGTCAACTCCCTGTAAATATTTACTGTGCCACATAGCATTCCATTCACGTGCATCAACAAAGGTTCTCCAAACCTGTTTCACCAAGAGAGCTTTATTAAAAACTCTAATGTTCCTTAGACCAAGACCCCCATACTTTTTGGGTTTTCACACATTCTCCCAAGCAACCAGCGGAATCCTCTTCTTCTCCTCAACCCCATACCAAAGGAAACGTTTTTCAATCTTTTCAATAATTTCAACAAACTTGGAAGGGATCTTAAACAAACTTAGAGCATAAACAGGAAAATTTTGAAGTGAAGCCTTTAGCAACATAACTTTACCAACTTGACTAAGAAGGGCCCCTTTCCAACCAGCCAACTTCTGATTAAAACTATCTACAAGAGAAATCCAAAAAGATTCTGGAGGTTTGGTTCCCAAAGGAAGCCTCAAGTAAATTGAAGGAAGAGAATTAACAACACAACCTAATATGTCTACAATCTTCCTTTGCCTAGGTTTTGGGGTGTTGAAAAAGAAAAGAGAACTTTTTCATCCTTTTAATTTTTTGCCCTGATGCTTCCTCATAAAGCATAAGGGAACTTTTTAGAGTTTTAGCTTCTCCAATTGTTGAGCTTCCCATAAGAATGGTGTCATCAATGAATTTTTGATGCGAACAGGCAAGATTAGCCGAAGACGGTTTTAACCCTTTCAGACTCCCTTCCATCACTTTTTTGTGCAAAATCCTTCCCAGACTTTCCGCCATCAAGGTAAAGAGAATAGGAGAAAAAAGATCTCCCTGTATCACACCTCTAGAGACTTTGAAAAAACAGGAAGGAGATCCATTGATAATGATAGCAGTGTTGGCAGTTGAAATCATTTCCCATATCAGCTGCAAAAATCTCTCTAAAAACCCAAAATATTTTAAAACTTTCATCAAGAACTCCCAATCCACCCTATCATAGGCCTTAGACATATCCAACTTAAGTAAAAAACTTTGGTTTTTCGAGACTTCTAAAGAATGGATATTCTCATGAACCGTAATGATGGAATCCAAGATCTATCTACCAAGGACAAAGCCATTCTGCTGAGGAGAAATCAACAGCGGGAGAACCCCAAGAAGCCTAGTGGTAACCACTTTAGAAATGATTTTGTAAAAGGAGTTGCATAAGATAATCGCGCAAAAGAAATCAAAATCATGAGCACGAGGGAGCTTGGGGATAAGAACAATAAATGTAGCATTAAGCTCTTTCAACAAATTACTGGATCCAAAAAACTCTTTAATAGCATTAACCACATCATCAGCAACTATCTCCCAAAAGACTTGGAAAAAGAACATAGGGAACCCATCAGGACTAGGGGCCTTATTACCTTCAAAATAAAAAATAGCCTTTCTAACCTCTTCTGGTGAAGGCATAGCAGTCAAAGATCTATTTCAATGCTCATTTAGAATGTTGGGGATAGTATCAATGAGGGTTTGTTGAGCATTCACATCCAACCTCTCTTCCACAGATAAAAGGTTAGCAAAGAACCAGATGGCCTCATTCCTAATCTCATCCTCCTTTTCAATTTAGACACCATTCTTCAAAATATGAGTGATACGATTAGACACCCTGTGTTTCATAGTAGTCATATGGAAGAACTTGGTGTTCTTATCCCCTGACGAAAGCCAAACTGATCTTGATCTCTGTTTCCAATATTCCTCTTCTTTTGATATAATATCATGATAATTTATGAGGATTTCATTTTCTTTGGATAGGAAGTCTCCCACATAACCATCTTTCTGAATTCTATCTTGAATATCCTTTAAATCAGACTGAATAGTGGACTTAGTAGCAAAAATTTCCCCAAAAACCTCCTTATTCCAAATTCGGACCTTGGTTTTGACCTCACTGAGCTTTTTAGCCACCTGAAACATAGCAGTACCACCAACATTTATATTCCACCAATCTTGAATGAAATTAAAGATATTAGGATGAGACAACCACATTCTTTCAAATCTAAAAGGGAAGTTTCTCTTACCTAACATAGAGTCAGCCACAAAACTTATAGGGAAATGATCTGAGCCAATTCTGGAAAGAGCATTTAAAGAACATAAATAATCCTTCATCCAATTATCCGAAATTAAGGCCTTATCAAGCTGAACTTGGATAAGATCATTCCCAACCCTCCTGTTAGACCAAGTGTAGGTAGCCCCCTTAAGGTCCACATCATGCAAACATTGGAGTTGATAAAATCCATCAAGTCCAATTTACTATCCATCTATATTTGAGAACCCCCAAATTTTTCTGACACAAGCAGCGGAGTGTTAAAATCTCCCATAATGATCCAGTTCTCATTAGGGAAGCATAACCTAAAAGACTCAAGTCTTTTCCAAAAACTCCTTCTCGCATTTTTATTGTTGGGGGCATAGATATTAGACATAATCCAGCTGAAATCATCTCTGATATGCCTAAATCTAGTAGCCACATGATTGGCATCTTCCCAAACCGGAGTACCATGAAGATGATCTTGATTCCAAAAAGTCACTAAACCTCCAAAAGCCCCCTCTGAACTCCTACCCTGCACTCCACAATTCTTGAAAATATTAATATTTTTCACTCTATCCTTAGGCATCTTGGACTCCTGAACAATTAAAATATTTGGTTTATGGTCCCTACCAAAATTGTGTAAAATATCTTGTTTATGGGAATTGTTTAGCCCCCAAATATTCCATGACATGAACTTCATTTCTTTAATGGGGTATTGCTTCGAAAAATATCCAGGATGGTTCTTTGAACCCCATCAACAATATTTTGGATGCATTCCTATTCTCTATGCCACTTTGTTGATTTTCTACTTGAACTTCTCTGGACTCCACAATCCGCTTTTGATTTATTTCTTGTAGAAACCCCCACCGTGTTGTTCCCTTTTTTTCTCTTCTTCTTCTCAACTTTTGTATATGAGCTATCCTCATCAAGGTCCAAGTCCTCAAGTCCCATGAATTCTTTCCCATCCATGAATTCATCTTTAGCAACAACTTTATTGACCGAAGAATTCCCCATGTCATTCCTCACCTTACAGATATCCACAGAATTCCCAAAAGTAGATTTCACAACCTCCGGAGAACTTTCAGAACCATCCTGGATAGAAGAATGAATGATCTTCTTCCCAACCTCCACAGAGCCCTCCTCACCACTTGCTTTACTTCCTGCTTCTTGACCAAAACAAGATGTTTCCTCTAAATCCTTTGCTATAGTGTCTGGAACCCACTTTTCTAAGTTCAAGCTTTCATCTTGCTTTTCAATGCTCCCTCCTTCTGTCTTTTCATCCTCCCCCTAGGATCCCTTAGTTCTCAAGTCCAAAGCTTCTCTGTTATGATCATTAACATCTCCTTTTGGAACTTCGAGGTTATCAAAACCTTTCAAAGGCTCCTTAGCATTATTAGCTCCCAAACTGGGGTTTTGGCACTCCCCACTATTTTCCTGACCATCTCTAAGTATATTCTTCTCGCCTATATTCACATCTTCTAGGGGTTTCTCCAACATTTTATTCCTCCATATCTTGGTCTCCTTGGAAGTTGTCTTAGTGTCAGGCTTAGACACATTGCTTGGGCATTTCCTTGCCCAATGCCCAGATAAAACACACAAAAGGAAGAGTCTCAAACTCTATAGTTTGAACCCACTTTCCAAGTTTTGACACAATTTCTATAGATGATGGTAAGTCAGTAGACTGAGTGATACCCACATAGATTCTAGCAAAAACTAGCCTTTTTTCTTGACGAAATCATGGCGTCTATGGATAACAACTCCCCAAAGGAGCTGGAAATTCCTCTAAAAACATCCTCATTCCAATACTCCAATGGTAAACCTGGTAAGCGAACCCACACAGGCACCGCTTCAAAAGAAGCATTCAAGAAGTCCATTTTCGGGGACCACTTCTTAATAGCCAAGGATGACTTGCCAATGACCCAAGGGCCACCACATAGAACTGCTAGCTTGTCCTCTTCATAGGAAAAAGCAAAGGAGAAGAAACCCTTGGGCAGAGCCGCAAACTCAACTTGACCTTTAGCTCTCCACTTCTTCCTTACAAAATTCCTATCCACTTCAATATTTGGTCTTGGGCCCATAAATTTTCCCACCAGCGATGATGCCATTAGAGAAACGTTATGATCAATCACTGGATCAGGTACAAGAATGGCATACATCCCACTCGAAGGGACTAAAACATTGCTAACCGGAGGAAAGATTGACTTACCAACAGGCTTGGTTCCAAACAGTGAAACCCACTTCCTCTTTGAATCCTCCCGTGACTGGTCTCTTGAAACCTTATCCACGCCTTGGTTTCCCAGACACCCAGACCCACTAGCCCCATCATTCAAAGAAGAGCTAGAGGACAACTTACCTTCTGAAGCTGCCTTACCACCTGGGTCCCCTCGCTTCTTTGGGCCCCAGTCCTCGGAAGTTGCTCCCTCCTACTCGTCACCTACATTCTCCCCTGCCGCATCCCCAAAAAGATCACCCCCCGACATAGACCCAGCTGCCTTCGAACTAGACACCCGTTGTCGGCCAAAAAATTCAAAACCTGGTTCCTGCTCACCCATCCTGCAATCTAACTATTATGGACCAAATTGAAAAATCTATGTTATTTTCAATTATAGATTATCTTCTAGTTAAAATGCATGACATGTGAAGTTCTGACTCAATTTGGGTGAAACTAGTGAACTTAGAAGATTAAGTTTTGATTTATTGTTAGATATTTGTAAGGTTTGAAATGGTTTTAGACAGAGGAGAATATGCACCATTGAACATAACAACAACCCTACTTTATTCAATTGGGAGTGTTTGGTTTTGCAATCCCATAAATATAGTTTGACCTGATCATATATTATGACCTATTGATCTCAATTTGTTTACCACTTTTGATCTTTAAAGTCGCACTAGGGAATGACAAGATTACATGCGACTTAATATACCAATTATGTAATTACTATATGATTAAGTTCTTGGGAGTAACCACTTATTTCCAAAGGGTTCATTATGCTAGGTTTGTATAGAGCTTATTGGGGGGTTCCTTAATATACCCAAAGGTACATGAGGCCCAAATCTACAAAATTGACGTGTATGTCTAATGGCCTAGTGTGAGAGGGTAACCCACTCTCCTTTACTTTGAAAGCTATAAATTTATTGTAATATTATTCCAATTTAAAAATGAAACCTAAAGGGAGGAGCCTTTCAATTCTCCTCTCAGTTTCTAGAACACACTAAAACACAAGGGTTTGGATCAAAACTTGGTGATGAAATCCAAGCTAAGCCATCTAAAAAATAAAAATAAAGAACTTGAAACTTTATTTTTATCTCCAAGATCACCCAAAGGCATGAGGAGCAAGAATATGCAAGGTTCCCTTAGGAGATGCAAGTGAAAAAGGTTATTTTTGATCCTTACAATCACCTTGTGACATGAGAGGAGACGATACACAACATATTCCATGAACACACAAGATAGATGAAAGAAATCCTATCACACAAGAAAGTTCTATTTCTTAGTAAAAGCAATATATTTGAAAGAGATTTTAGATTTTTTATCTTCTACAAACAAACCTACAATCACCATAGGTGAGTAGTTTTGTGCTATAATATCTCTTCAAACAAGTGAACCTACAAAAAAATGGTTAATAAGTTACACTAATGATCAAGGTTAGTAATAAATATATAAAAAACAAAAGAAAATGGCTAATCCAAAGCACGTGCTATTAAAAATAATTTATATGCTACAAGTGTGTATACATTGTTACATAGAGTGCCTAAGATAAATAATTAATAGTAAAATTTCCAAAGAGTATACATGAGAGATAATGCAAAAATGCTACAAAAAAATCACATACACTAAAAAGACGTGTAGAAAGATTAAAATAGGTTACTAAATCGGCATTTGGGGTTTAATTTTTTAGCTATTTGACTAAGTGTAAGTGCATTGAGACTTAATGCAAATATGCTAAGTCATAGATTCAGTGCATTGTTTGATAGAGTGTCTACACCAAGCTAGGAAAAACATCAAATGGATGAAAAAAATCTACGAAAACACTCAATGAACTTGTAATTGTGGAAGTTAGATAAGGAAATTATCCCATCAAGGTTGCCAAAATGTAAGGGGAGAAAGTTGAAGGAAATAAAAAGATACAAAACTAAATTTGAATCCTTATTCAAATCCTACCATTACCTTTGATTGAGAAAACTACTTGATTGCAATCTTGAATTGAAAACTTACAAACTAATGCAAACCTAGTGTATGTGTGGTTGTGCTCATGATGTGCTTAATGTTGGGTTTCTCTTGGGATCCCTCAAAGTGGTAGCATATACCTTCTTGGGTTCTAGGAGGATTGAGATTGATTTAGAATGGATGTCTAGGATTGAATGAGAAGAAATTTGGATTTGAATTTGAGAGAGAGGAGAGAATTAATTGTTGATAGTTTGTGTATGGAGGGTTGGGATTGATTGTATTAACTAGATGGTTGAGATTGAAAATTAATTTGAATTTGGATAGATAGTAGTTAGAAATGAAGGGCTAGTATTTGCTTGATTGATTTGATGGCCAGGATTAAATGTTGATTTTATTTTGGATTGATTATTAGTATTTAAAATTGATATTTAATTCATTCATAGTTGGGATTGAAAGGATGGGTTTTATTTAATGATTTGGATGGCTAGTATTAAATGATTTTATTTAGGATTTTAAGGAACTTTAAATTAAGAAAATAGATTCAATGTGGATTTTGGATAAATTTATTGATTTTTAAATGAAGTGGATATGGTGGACATTATCTTAGTTAACTAAATAAAAAATATATTTAATTAAATAATGCTACTAAGATGTCTTAATTAAATAAATATAATTTATTCAATTAACAAATGATGAGCCTAATTAATTAAATAGCTTATTTAATTAATTAGTGCTAGAGGTGGTATAATATTAATGACTAGAATTGGTTAAAGTATAAGGGTGAATTTTAGGAGTCTACAATAATCAATGAAGGGTCTACCATTGAAATTCTAGAATTATGAATTAATTAAAGTAAAAAAGGAATCATATAGCCAATATCACATATAATATATGATCAATCGAATCATTAGAATCTATAATGAGTTAATAAGATATTCCCCTTCTAATTTTTATCCTCCATCAATCAAGTGATCTACTCAATTTGATAGACTACAACATGGGGTCTTTAAGTTTCCTTCGGTTCTACAAATTGTTGCAATTCTTTTTCATTCTTACTTTAGTACCTTTACATCCAATATTTTTCATAAAATTTTATCTAGAATGATGTATTAGGAGGAAGTGATAGTGATTTAGAATATGTATTGCTCACAAGATCATTTTCACATATTCATTCATCCTTCACATCCTTATATGCCTCAATTTTTTCCATATATAGATGGATCAATGTAAAAAGATAGAATACCACAACCCTTAGAATCCACATGATACCAACACCACAAGACATAAAATCTAATAAACCCCAATTTTCACCATGTCAAGTGTTATGATCAATTTCAAAAGGTTAATTTTGTATAATTTAATTGTTGAATGTATCTACGTGTGTACATTTACTATATGTTTGGGATTAATAGATATGCGATAATCTCCCTTGATGCTAAAATTATACACATTGATATAATATTGAGAGAATGAATTTCATAGCATGAAACAATGGATGCTAAAGAAGGATGTTATAATTTAATTTGATGAGCTCATATGGAATATTATATCTAATGTATGTAGACCCATTTGTATTAGAATATTCATAATACCTAATTAAGGCCTAGGAAAGTTGTCAAATCCTCTAATGTCAAGATTATTTTAGGATTAGGTGTGTTATTCACCTTGAAAATCTTATGTCTTTATTATTATCATTCATGTAGATGGTAAATAATGGATGATCTCCAAACATCATGGAATGGGAATGGTGGATTCCCATGAAAGGGTGGGGTTATTAATCATGTATTATTATTCTCTTAGGAACTTAGAATAGTGTTGTTAGAGGGAATTGAATAGTGACTTACCATTGAATGATCAACAATGGGAGTTATGAGGCATCTTCCTTAATGTTAATCATGAAAGTTAATTAGATTCTCTTTCTTGGAGTGGTTGGGGGTTATAATTTGACCACATTGGCATCTTCCATTATTATTTGTTGCATGCAAGTGTAATTAGTTCCCCTATCACTTGGGAGCTACTTTTTTCCAAATTGAGTGACGAGGGTCAAATATTCTTGTGGCAATTGCATTCTATATTAGGATGGTGTATTCATGGAATATGGGGCATTGGATTTTTGTATATGGACTTAGTTTCCAAGTTTTGAGTGCATGGTTTTTGACGCTTCATTCCAAAGACCACTTATGGTTTCTATTTTTCTAATTCTCCATATTTTGGAGACATGAGATAGAAGTATTATGGTATTTTGTAGCTATGAGGATGGTTATGTTATAATTTTGTCAAATTAAAGAGATAGTTGATTGTATTGATGTAACCCTTTTGTTATGATTAACACAAGACTAGTCCTCTCTTCGGCAGTAGATATTTTTTCAAAAGGGTTTCTCCATGTGAATTTGGTGATATATCTATTTTGTTGATAGTATTTATTTCTTTATGTTTCCATTTAATATTTTATCAAATTTATGTAAATGGGTTTGATTATTAAATGCCAATGGTCTTGTTGTGTTATTTATCTATTTTATAAACATTTGATATTATGGCCACATTGGCTAGATTAGAGAGGGGTTCCCTTCTTGGAGTGTTGTGGATTTTTTGTGGTTGTACTTAAATAATTTTGTGGCTTACTAGAAATCAGATCCATATGGTTGAGATCATGGAAATAATATCTTGTTCAAAGATTGAAAAGTTTAATGGCATTATTTTTAAACTTTAGAAGCTAAAAATAGAAGATCTTATGAAACCATTCAAATATGTCTCTCTAATTCTATTCTCCTTAGTGATTTTGAGGAAACCTTACATATAGTTTGTGTATGAGAATAGATGAAATATACCACACTAGGATTCTTATTAATAAGTTGTACCTTAAAGAAAAAAAATATTTTTTGAGAATGAAGGATGGATACTTAATCGTAGAGAATTTAAATTCCTTTAATTTAATTTTGAGTCAACAAAGATCTATTGATGTTAATATTTAAGAAGAGGAAAAATATCTTTTTACTTTTCTCTTTGATTGAATCATGGAAAATCTAATTTTTAAAACTACTAGTGGTACTATAGAGCATAAAATGGGTTCTCTTGATGCTACTTTGCTAAGAAAATAAATGGGGAGGAAATACATGAATTAGGGTTCCAAGGATGTGTTGCATGTTTTCAGTAGACCCAAGGAAATGGGTGGTAATAAAAATGGGGTAAGAATAGATCTAAATCAAAGGAAAGGTCTCAAACCCCTAGTAAGAGTAGGTAAAAACATTGTAAATGTGGGAAGTGAAGCCATTTGAAAAATGAATGTAGAAAAATAATTAATGACCCCTCTACTAATAAATCCATTGGTAATGATTTTAATGATGCATTATTTATATTTCTAGTGATTTATTGATTCAAGTGTCTCATATCACATGACTCATAACAAGGAGTTATTTTCTCACTATAGAGAATACAATGGTGGTGT
Source organism: Sequoia sempervirens (assembly GCA_007258455.2). Taxonomy (NCBI): domain Eukaryota; kingdom Viridiplantae; phylum Streptophyta; class Pinopsida; order Cupressales; family Cupressaceae; genus Sequoia; species Sequoia sempervirens. Next base: position 958,682,699 of record VDFB02281492.1, on the reverse strand, counting down.
AGTGTTTCATGGAAACAATGGTTCACATAAGATTTTAGTGATGGGAAAGTGCAAAAACTCTTATTGATGTGTTGCACATTAAAGGGCTTGCAAAAAGGGCTAATGTTGGTGTGCATGTTATGTTTGATAAGAATGATTATAGGTTGGCTAGAGGTAATTTGGTTTTGAATAAGGGAACATGATGCAAAACCTTGTTTAAGATGGATGTATTTACATTTTGTAATTCTACCAATCTAAGTGAAAATTTGGATTCATGCGTATTGTGGAACCATAGTTGGGCCACATTGGTGTAACTAGTTTTAATACTTCGATTAATAAATATGTGGTGGTTTATTGAGTTATTCTATATAAAAAAATTATGTGAGCACATTATGTTTGGTAAACATATTAGAATCAATTTTCCTTTTAGAAGTATTAGAGATAAGAGGGTTTTGGAAGTTATTCATAGTGATGTTTTTGTTCCTTTAGATATTCCATCTATTGGTAAATATTGTTATTGTGTTGTATTTATTAACAATTCTCAAGATTTACCTCAATTTGTTTTTTGAAACATGTCTAAATGTTTCTCTAAGCTTAAGGATTTTATAGTTCTTATTAAAGAGTATTTAGATAGGAAGATGGTGGTATTAAGGTTAGATAATGGAGATGAACATTACTCTAAATTATTTAATGATTTATGTAGACACATAAGTATCATGTGATATTAAACTACTCTATGCACATCATGATCAAATAGGGTTGTAGAATGAATGAACTAAACCTTGATTTCCAAACATAGAAGCATGTTAAGTAGTGCTCTTGATTGGATTAATGTTTTTAGATGAGGCGATAAATACCAATTCTCATTTGATAAATAGGCCTCCTTGTTCTCTAATCGATAGGAAACCACATGAGGTGTGAATAGGTAAGAAACCCTATGTTTCTAATATTAGAGTTTTTGGTGTAAGGTTTGTGTTCATAATCCTAAAGACAAATAATCTAAGCTAGATCTTAAAACTAAAATAGTACTTTTTAGATGCGAAGAATATTTTAAGGGTTATAAGCTTTGGAATCCTCCAATGTGTTGGAATTTTGGAAGTTTGTCACTGATGATGTAGTTTGGAAACATGAGCATGAAGTGTACACACATTGGTTGATCTAGTGTTTTCATTGGTGTCAACATTGTGATGATCGACCTAGCATAATAGGGAAGTATTTTTGGTGACTTTTGTATAGTACTAGTTGATCCGAAAAGCATGGTTTATCAGGAATCTAGCTAAGTATTTTCTTTGTCAGTATTGTGGTTTGGTGCATTAGTTTTTGGGTTCGCACATCACTGCACATTGGTATAATCTTCTACAATCATAACTACAATTTTGAATCCATCATATGAAACAACATTCAATTTTTTGTGACATTTTGCATAGTTTCCAAAAAGATATGAATAATAGTGTGTGGCTCTACATATTGCAGTATTATGTACCAGTGTGGGAGATTTCACATTTCTTTGGGAATAATTATTTTGTCTTGTGGTGATGAAGATAAGATAATGAATGTTAGTTGAATGAGAATTTGATGTGAGTTTGAGTCCTGAGGTAGCATGATTGATGAAATTGCATATGCTCTTGAAGACTTTGTGTTTAGGTCTATTTTGGACTGACTAGACACAATTGATGTTTTGTGGAGAATAATTGAGCAACTCTATCTTATGTGGGATTTATATTTAGGTCCATGTGTATCTATCTTGATGTAATTTGAGTATTGAATTTAGGCACTAAGCGTGGATGAAACACTTTGAGGACAACATGTTTAGTTTTTGTGTTACTTCTAATTAGGCTAACCTAATTGAAAGTTTCACCTGATGTGGGTTTATATATATGAGATCATTATTGAGTATTTTTGGGGTGTGATGAGAAGAGGAGAGAGATTTTGTGTGAGTCTGTGAAGAGAGCGAGGTGAATGAGAATATTGTTACAAAAAAGTGCAAAAGTAATAAAGGACATGCAAATGTGGTAGAGCAGAGTAGATTCATGACACATTTGGTGAATCACCTACATGTGTGTGATACAATGATAAGAAAACTATGTGAAGATCATTTTGTGCCTCAATGGAGTTGTAATATGACATATGATAGATGTTATTGTATCAATTCAAATAGGTAGTGTTGCCAACCCTTCTTTGTATTTACTCAGTGAGCTATGAGCTCTTTTTTGGATAGTGTGTCCTGGCAGTGAGCCTTTGTAATATCTTATATCCAAATATAATATATTGTGAGCTAACCCTCATCACGGTTTTTTCCTTTTTTGGCTTTCCACATAAAAATATTGGTGTTCATGTGTGATGTGATTCTGTGGTTGTATTCATGCTTTCCTTCTTCATTATAGTTATTTCTATTATGATAATTGGGTGGATTGTGTTTGATTGGTTTAAAGGAATACTGACTCACCCCCCATCTTAGTATTTTGAGTGTTCAATAATTAGTATCAGAGCTTGGTTTCCTAGAAGGAGCTTGACCACTTTGGGAAGATCTTGGAGTGTGAACATATGGTTGATAGGAAGTACCTTACTCCTCTGAAAGAAATTTTTGAAATTGAATACACAGAAGAAGATTGTATGTTGGACAAGGATGATGAACTCAAAACTGCACTTGAAGATCTTAACAAAATTGAAGATGAGAATGGGAATCTGAAGGAAAATATAAAAGAGGCAAACAAATGCATTAAGAATCTGAGAGAGCAGATCAAGAAATTCAGAGAAATACATAGAGAAGTTAATGAACAACTAAAGAAAGCAAATGAAGACATCACTAGACTAAAAATTCAAGTGGAAGAAAAGAAGAAAACTGAGGATTTTCTGAATATAGTGATACTAAGCAAGACTAATGAATGCACTAGACTTGAACAAGAAGTGGTAAATCTGAGAGCAGATTTGGAGAAAACAAGAATTCATGAGGACAAATTTAAGGCAATTTCTACAATGCTTGATGAGTTAATTGTTGGACAAAAAGCATCTAAAGATAAAGGTGGTTTGGGACTTGAAAGAGGAGAAAGCTCTAAACTAGAATAGACATCTAGTATAAAGAAGATTAGTGAATCTAGTAAGACTAAAGGCAAAAGGAACTATGGCAAGCAGAATTGGAGAAGTAATATTGGAAGACTCCTTATTAGACAACCAAATGCTCAAAGGTACCCATATTTTAATGGTGTTTGTTTTTCTTGCAATAAATTTGGACATAAGGCTATAAAATGTAGAGGTAGAATGATTCAGAATGTTGGATCCTTTTCTCGACAATGTTTTGGATGCAAGAAATTTGGACATAGAGCTGCTAAGTGCAGAAGTCAAATGATGAATAGATTTAATGTTGCTAGATCTTTCAATGGATACTGTTATACATGCAATGTATTTGGACATAAGGATAACCAATGTAGAACAAGATTGAATGGAGGTTTGATTGGTCAGAGAAAAATTGGTTGCTACAATTGCAACAAACCTGGACACATTTCAAGATTTTGCAAAAGTAAAAATGGAAGGAAAACTAATCCAGGACAAAGGAATGAGACTGTAAAGAAAGTTGATCTGAATGAAGTAAAGAAGGAAATGGAAAAATTATAGAGAAAGAAAGAATAAATTGAGGACATGGAAGAATCTATACCTATCTTTGGTGCAGGTGTTTCCTTCGGTAACTAAGCCTAGAGCTATGGCTTAGGGGGAACTTTACTGAAAAACCATATAGCCCCCTTTCCTATATGTTGTGTCATGGCTTGACATGAAGAGACAAGATGAAGAGGAATAGTATGGATCTGTTGGTGAAAATTGAAAGAGAAAATATTTTAATGCAGAAGTTTGTGAAGCTTCTAAAAGTTAACTATGTATACAAGATTTTGAAGTTTACCAACTTTTTATCTTAAGCATTTATTGTTGATATGAGTCAAATAAAGGAATTAAAATTGTGCTTAAGAAGACAAAGTCATTTCATTATACACATGTGAAGGAGTAGTAAAGTGAAGAAGAAGAAGTGGAAGAATTCAATGCATCTCTTGGTAACAGATCATCAAAACCCTAATTTTCACTGAGCAGGTTTAAGAGGTATTCTGTGTGCTCCTTGTTTTTTGGAAATTTAAAAGAATTTTAGATGTAATGGAAGGACTGAAGGTCATAAATGTATTAGAGAGATCGCAACCTAAATTGAAGAGGTATTCTTGGAAATTTTTATTAGAAGATCCGGTGGGTGCATTTTCTTGAACTCCCTTTGGAGTTTTACCAATTGAGGATATCAGTGCATACATAGGAAAATAGAAGAAGTTTCCTATAACGAATTAAGTGTTCTATGGAAAATTGAATTGGAAGGAGATGATGATACCTTAAAACTAGAATACAAAACCCTAAATGAATGGAAATTGGATGTATGGCAGAAGTTCCCACTATTTGAAGATAAAAGGAAGTACATTAGAATGGTATTAAGCAGAATCCATGGGGAATCCATTTGGATTGATGATGAGTATTCAATAACCAAGGAAGCTATTAGTTATGTAATTGGTTTGTGGTCCTCTGACTAATTCCAGGATGAAAATCTATCAAATTCAAGGACTTAATGGAGAAGAAAGGTGCTACTCTTGAAGGAAAGGAATTCACTTTGAGGACAATTAGGAATTTGGTTATCCAATACGTTGTAAGGCTTATTGGACACAAAATTTGTCGACCAAATGATGAGTATACAGTTTCTACCACTATCGTTCACATTGCACATAATATGATTGAATATGGTGTTGATTATGATCTATTTGAGTTACTCTAATAGTATTTGATGAAGAAACTGAAGGAAATCAAAAGAGGAAAAAATCATACATTTAGGTATGGAACTTTGATGATCTATTTTCTTTTCTACTTCATGAAGGAACTACAAAACCAGTTGCTCATCAGATAAGAAATCTCATGAGAAACTTTAGTGGTGTGGATGCTCAAGACAATGATCTTGCGGCATTCTTTGGAATGTTTTAGATGAGGATGAATGAAAGGATAAGAATACCTAAGAGTATGTTGGAAAGGTTCTCAGGAGACATTAATTTCTTTGTCTCTATTAACTTTTTCTTCATGAAAGCAATTGAGCCCATAATTGTTTGGATTTCTGAGTTGGATTATGAAGTGACTGAGGAAGAAGTTGTTCATTATGCAGAAGTGCTTTTAAAAATCCCTAAATACATTAGCAGACCAGAATTAGAAGATAGAACTAAAACTGAATCCTCCAACTGATCTAGGAGATCAAGAAAGAAAAGGAAGAGCTCTATCATTTCCTTAGTTGAAATTAAACGAGAAGTTGCAAAGTAAGAAGACACTAACATAGAAGGAGGGATGCATGAAAATGATGCTCAACATGAGCATGAAAGTAGAATTAGAACCATAAGTGCACAAGACATGGATTAGGCCATGAAAGCTTTACAAGAGGTAACCCCCGTAACAAGCATCAATTCATCATTGTTTACTATGGAAAATTTTAGAAACTTGGTTGTTTCGTTGAAAGTATATGTCTCTGGTTTAAAAGAAAAAGATAGAAGTGGACCAGAAGCAAGCACTACAAAGAAGATGTGCAAATGCACATCATAGAGCTATGAAGGAATTGAAGAATACTCAAGTTTGTGAAGAGGAACCACAAAAATTACTATCATACTGCTTGAAATGTCCAAACAACACACGAAGTACAAACGATGTGATGAAATTAATTGAAACTCAAATAGGCTATGAAGCATATACTTATGATTTAGCAAGAGATAGGAACAATAAAAAATGGACTTAAATTTTATAGTTGCATGACAATTTCTTTGTTTTACAAAATCAGAGAGAAGAAACAGTCAAACAATATATGATGTTGAGGGACTTAGTGAAGATAAAGCATACTCCTATATCTAATGCCCTCGTCAATTTTGATAAACTACCATAAATAAACATCTACTCTACTGTTGTGGAATAAGGAGAAGAATCTCTAGTGGAACTGGAATTACAATACAGAACTCTTGCAAAAGCAAAAAGACTTTGGGAAGAAGGCAAATCCACTTGGCAAGATATTCTAAAGAAGCTCAAAGGATCTAAATCCTCAAGTTGATATGTCTTACCTTTATGTACAGTACTAAGTTTTTGCATAAGGATCTTTTTGAGGAAAATTCACTATATATATCTAAGGGAGGCATACTGAGCCTTTGCACGACCTTTTCTATTGATGTCAAAGGGGGAGAGATAGTGGAAAAACATTTTTTTCAATATACTTAGAAAGCGTTGGTTACGTTTTGGAGAAGATGGTTGGAAAAAAATTTTGAGTGACAAGGTTATATGTGTAAGAGGTAGACAATTTTTGGATCGTGTCATCGAAAATGTTTTTTTGATATGCATGTTGCCATCAATGACAAAGGGGGAGATTGTTGGAAGTTTGGAAGTTTGTCACTGATGATGTAGTTTGGCAACATGAGCATGAAGTGTACATACATTGGTTGATCCAATGTTTTCATTGATGTCAACATTGTGATAATCGTCCTAGCATAACAAGGAATTATTTTTGGTGAATTTTGTATAGTACCAGTTGATCCAGAAAGCATGGTTTATCAGGAATTTAGCTAAGTATTTTTTCTGTCAGTATTGTGGTTCATTGTGTCGGTTTTGGGTTTGCACTTCACCACACGTTGGGTCTACAATAATAACTACAATTTTGAATCCATCAGATGAAACAACATTCAATTTTTTGTGACATTTTGCATAGTTTCCAGAGAGATATTAATAACAGTGTGTGGCTCTGCATATCACAATACTGTGTACCAATGTGGGAGATTTCGCTCTTCTTCACAAATAATTATTTTGTCTTGCGATAATGAAGATAAGCTAATGAATGTCGGTTGAATGATAATTTGATGGGAGTTTGAGTCTTGAGGTAGCACGATTGATGAAATTACATACGCTCTTGAAGACTTTGTGTTTAGGTCTATTTTGGGCCGACCAGACACGATTAATGTTTTGTGAAGAATAATTGAGCAACTCTATCTTATGTGGGATTTATATTTAGGTTCATTATGACCTATCTTGATTTAATTTGAGTATTGAATTTAGGAGCTAAGCAGGATGAAACACTTTGAGGATGACATGTTTAGTTTTTGTGTGTTACTTCTAATTAGGTCGACCTAATTGAAGTTTCACCTAATGTGGGTATATATATGAGATCATTACCGATTCTTTTTGGGGTGTGATGAGAAGAGGAGAGAGATTGTGTGTGTGTGTGTGTATGAAGAGAGCAAGGTGAATGAGAATAATGTTGCAAAAAAGTGCGAAAGGAATAAATGACATGCGAATGTGGTAGAGTAGAGTAGAGTAGATTCATGACATGTTTGGTGAATCACCTGCATGTGTGCAATACAGTGATAAGCAGAATGTGTGAAGATAATTTTGTACCTCAATGGAGATGTAATCTAGTATATGATAGATGTTATTGTATCAGTTCAAATAGGCAGTGTTGCCAAACCTTCTTTGTATTTACATAGTGAGTTGTGAGCTCTTTTCTGGATAGTGCATCCTGACAGTGAACCTTTGTAATATCTTATATCCGGATATAATATATTGTGAGCTAACCCTCACTGTGGTTTTTCCCTTTTTGGGTTTTCCATGTAAAAATATTGGTGTTCATGTGTGATGTGATTTTGTGGTTGTATTCATGATTTCCTTCTTCATTGTAGTTATTTATATTAAGTTAATTGGGTGGGTTGTGTTTGATTGGTTTAGAGGAATATTGATTCACCCCCCCCCCTCTCAGTATTTCGAGTGTTCAACACAATGTTGAATATGGTTTTCTATAAGAATTTAATTTTGAAGTAGCTTTGAGTTATCTTTGATATTGAATAAGAAAAGAAAAATGAAAAGAAGATAGTACATTTTGAAATTAAAATTGAGAAGCAAGAAGATGCACATATGGAAGAAAATGTTGGACTTGATGATGGAGAGGTAGGAAAAGATTCACATGAGAGTTGTGAAGAGGAACAATAGGCAAAGTCTCTTACTTCACCCTTGAGGAGGTTTATAAGAATAAAAAATCTAGTTCATAAGTATAGCCCACTAATTTCCATTATGCATTTTCTTTATCTTATATTGATGGTGTACTTAGATCTATGACTTAGAAGCTCTTTCTTCAAAGGGGTGTGAGTATTGGAGGAAGAGCATGTAGTAGGATATAGTGTCCTTAGATAAGAGTTAGTTCAATGGGATTTAGTTGAGCTACTCAAGGGAAGGAAACCCATTGGATGCAAGTGGGTGTTTAAGAAAAAAATTAGAGTAGATGTCAAGTTGGGAAGGTAGAATGATATATTGGTGACAAAAGGTTAATCCTAAGTCGAGGGGTGGGATTTAGCAAAAGAGTTCTCATATTGCTAAAATTGCTTCTATTATATTCCTACTTTCTATTGTCAAAAATTGCTTTTATTATATTCCTACTTTCTATTGTCATTCCTTTTAATTATAAAGTTAAAACTATTTTTTTGCATGGGTATCCTAAAAAGGATATTTAAATATGAAATAGCCTAATGGTTTTATGGTGAAAAGAGAAGGAAATTTTGGTTTGTAAATTATAGTATTTGTATGATTTGAATTAGTCACCTTGAATGTGGTATTAGAATTTTGATGTTTTCTCATTGGAGCTTGGTTTTGTAAGAAACAAATTTAATCATTATTTCTATTTTAAATTAATTGATGATTAGTTGATAATCATTATCTTATGTGTTGACAACATATTGTTTAGTAGAAACAATAAGGGGGTGATTGGAGAACTTAAAAAGTAGATTTCTAGTGTCTTTGATATGGAATATTTAAGGCCAAAATATATATATTGGGTATAAAAATCAACAAGGATCAAGTTAATAAAAAACTTTGGCTTAATCAAAGGAAGTATGTCGACACAATTTTGTAGTGGTTTATTATGCAAGACTATATCCAATGATTATTCCTTTCTCTATCAATACTAAGATTTCTTTGGAACAATATCCTAAATCAATTTTTGATTTTGAATATATGTATAATTTTATTTATGCTAGTTCCATAGGTAGCTCGATGTATGCAACGGTTTGTACTAGACCAAATATTGCTCAAGCATTAGGAGTTCTTAACAAGTTTATGTTTGACCCTAGTAGAGAGAATTAGAATTATATAAAAAATGGAGTTTAAAAATGTTCATGGGACATTTTGTTACTATATTTTTTACCATGGGACTAATATTGTGGGTAAGATAATGGATATATATGGATTCTTGGATACAAATTGGACTAGCTATTTATATAGTAGAAGGTAAACTAGTGGCTAAGTGTTCACTCTATTGGGAAGTGTTGTTATCTAGATGAGTAAGAGGTGTCCTACAATTACTCTTTCCACTACACAAGAAGATTGTGTGGCTACTACACATTATTTTAAGGAGGAAATGTACTTAGAGAGATTATGTTCAAGTACTAACTTTGAGTGTATGAAAGTGAGTTGAATGTGATAGCTAAAGTGTTATTTGTTTGGTAAACAATCTAATATACAATGCTAGTAATAATAATATCATTTTTCAATATCCCTTTAAAAAATTTATTAAATAGTCGAGGATGAGATGGTCACGATACAAAGGTTGCTACGTTGACTAATGTTGCAAATTATCTTACCAAATCAATGAGCATGGAGAAATTCTAGTGTTGTAGGGAGTTATTGACCATTCACTCTCTAGCACTTAGTTTGTTTGTTATATGTTTCCTATTATGTGTTTTTATGTAAATATTAAGTGTCGTAATGTTAGTATTATATGTTTTATTCATCTTACAAATCTTATGTATTGATTATTGTAATTGTTCATGTAAAAGAAATAATATGTGACCTTGAAACATCATGAAATAGGCAAGTTGGATGTCCATGTGAGGGTGGGATCATTATGTATATAATATTATTCTCTTAGGAAATTAGAATATTATTGCAAGAGGGAATTTCACGGGGACTTACAATTGAAAGCTCAACAATGGAAATCACAAAGAATAGATTCCTTCATGTTAGTCATGAGTTGTAATTAGCTTCTCTCTCAAAGCACTTAGGAGTTACACTTTGACCACTTTGACATCTTCTATTATTACTTATTACATGGATGAATAATTAGTGCGCCTATGCAATTGGGACTTATTTTTTTCGGAACTAAGTGATGGAAGTCAAAGATTATTGTGGCAATTACATTCTATCTTGGTTTTTTGTGTTCATGACTATGGGACATTTAGTTTTGTATGTGGATTTTAGCACCCAGTTTAGGACTCATGGTTTTGGCAACTTGTTTCTAGATACCGCTTGTGGTTTCTATTCCAATTCTTTATATATTTGAGGAATGTGATAGAGTAATTGTGGAATTTTATGATTTTGAGGAAGATTATCTCGTTGAAATATTAACAAACTAAAGAGATTGTTGTATTGGTGTACTCCTTTTTTAAGATAAATACAAGACTGATGTTGTCCTTAATGGTGGAGTTTTTCCCAAAAGGGTTTCTCCCCATGGATTTGGTATTATCTCTATATTGATTTAATTTTTTGCTCTATGTTTCTATTTCATGATGTATCACATATTTTTTAATGGGTTTGATTTGTTAAATGGTAATTTTCTTTATATGTTTTTTACCCAATTTATCACCATTTGTTGGTTTATCCATGACACATGTCAACTTCTCATTTGTTTAAATATTATTTAATGCATCTATTAAGGATAGATCCATTCTCAACTAAATATCATTCAATGATCATTTGACCATATTCCACCATTATATGCAAAGGTAATTCTTCCTAAGTAATTTGTCAAGTGGAATTTGTATCATCAAATTATATATCATGATTCTCCCTCCAACTAGCGAACATACTCAATCAAGGATGTAATTAATTGAGGTGTGGTATTAGATGCAACCTTGATGTTCTCTAAGGAATTTTTCATCATATGTCTATAAAACGGTGATGCATACATTGTCTCATAGAGATGTTTTGGCTTGTGTACTTTGCATTTATTGAATAATATCATATTGCTTAGTTTTAGCCTGAGGCATAGGAGGGAGATTAAGTGCACTTGTAATTAGGATAGATGGTGTTAAATTGACATGTTTTCCTCATCCTAGCTTTTGATGGGTGTGCCTCACAAGATTGTAATCTTTTTGCATTTGAGGTGAAATGAAAATAAGGTATAAAAGACACAAAATCCATACTAATGGATGGATTATGATCGAAAGATAGTTATGAAAGGTTGTCTTTAAGTCCATATTATCCTCATCCAACTTAGGACTAAAAAAATATGCAATAAATCATTGACCAAACTAGGGAAAGAAGTGTCAAAGCAAGTAAGATTATTCAAACCATTATTACTAAAGCTCTACCACTTAGGTACAATCTAAACTCACTAATCTTGATACAATGTTATCATCTATGTGAAAATAATTATCAAGTAAGAATGACTTCACATGTAAGGATAAATTAGTAGACCCATCATAATCGTCATGTAATAAATCTTCACTAAAACTTGTAATGCCATCATGTAATGTGGGATAAAGTAATGAGGTATCAATGAAAGCTACATTAGAAGCTAAAGTATAATCATTAAGGCATAAGTTGTCATCATTTGGAGGACAAGCATCCATAGATTTAACATGAGATATAAAAGAATGATCATCATGTATAAAAGAAGGTAATTCATTCGAAGCACATGAATCTAGTTATTAAGACATATAGAAGATGTATCAATGTAAGTTACACTAGTTTTATGCATGTGTGGTTCACATGATAGATCCTTGATTAATATATGCTCATTTTACAATGTAAATGATCGTGATGGATGAATGAAGTATCTCTAATATCATAGGTTTTGCATTAGTCATTTAAAGGGAATAGGAGAAAGATAGGACACAATATAACACCTCCATAGAAAACATTTACATATCCATAGCATAAAAATCCATAAGTTTATCAAGGATAGATATGTCATAGGATATGAAAGAAAGTTGTCAAAATCTTATATAAATGATTATAGACCAATCAAGGAACAAACCCTTAGAGGTACCAAAATGATAGGATAATCTAAGGTGTGGTAAAAGAGAAATGATAATGTGTACCCAAACCTTAAGCAACAAATATAAGCACATGGGATTAAGATCTTAGGTAAATATTAAAATAAATGATAAATAAGAGGTATATCATATTTGAAAACCCTTATTGTTGATCTAGGAAGAAACCCTTGAATAAAACTAGGCCATGTGGGATTGCTTGATTCACTAAAATGTAAAGAAAAAATAACTTTCCTTAAGCTTATTCTAGGTTAATCCAATAAAATAAATACGAAAAATCATAAATCAACCTAGACTAATAATTGAGGTGTTGGGCATAGATATTTTGGTTACCTACAATAACTTTCATAAATGTATGAATGAAAATAAAAATAATTATACCTAGCTCTATGATTGGTAAATGTCCAAAAACTGGTATGCCTTGGAATGTGGAATAGGGTATGTGTGTTGGGTGCTTGTCTCAAAATCAAAACATTCATTCTTTACTATGTAGGATCAAGTTTGGTGATCAAGACCAAGTTTATGACCATAGATTTATCCTTCACTTGTGGAACTAATTTGGCAACTAGTAAAAATCTACTCTTTACTTTGTCTAATTCACCTTCACTTCTTCCTTTCTCAATATCTAAGAGTTTTTATTACTTAAAAATACCTAGATAGGGCTATCATTATGTCACAAAGGGACGTTTTCTACTAGGTCAACTCATAGAAAAAAAAGAGGAATGATTGAGGAAAATGTTCTTTAGACATGTAGATACTCCTATAATTATTTGTGCAGATCTAGATTCATTTTGTTGCACCAATTAAAGTGTTTAATGTCAATAACATGTGAATATAGCTCTCAAATAATGGACTAATAAAATAAATGTCTTTAAATATAAGGATATAGCAATAAATCACATAAAAGTGTACTTAGTCAAGCCTTGGAGGGAATTTCCTAGTAGGAAAGACTTAAATTTAATATCGAAGGCTCACCGAAGTCCACAAGTCTAGGGTCAACTCTACAATTGTAAACTTGTCCCAAGACCAAAAAGTGGTCAAGTCAAGGTGGGGAATATGTTGATGGAAATAGTTGCACATTGTGATGCAATAAATTCACAAATAATGATATTTAATGGGATATGTGAGCATAGGGATAAGGTAGGGGATAAGTGTGTATGGACATATGTAGTGGGGTGAAATGACAATAGTGTCTCACTTTTCAACATTATTGGGCTACCAATATCAATATTTTTCAACATTCAACACCATGTGTCAATTATACCAAACAAATAGTCATGAATTTAATGATGATGTAAAATGAGTTGTGTCATTTTATATGTAAATTCAATTACATTTTTTAAACAAATTAAGAGCCATTTATAAATCATTTTCTTATTTTTTAAATAAATTTTTGTTTTTCTATTATTTTCTATTCACTAGCATTTTACCATAACCACATAACTTTCACTACAAATATTTTTTACAATTTCCTAGCATTGGGACATTAACTACAATATCTAGAATGTAAATATTTTTGATAATTTTTACTAAATATTTTATTTATTATTATGTTTTAATTATTAATTACTAACATAAGTTTTAGACCTATCTTTTTTAGTATTGGATAAAAGTGGGTTTTTGAAAGAGTCCTAACACTTCTACAATGATCAAAACATAAATGTTAAAGGATTACATACATCAAAAGAAAACAACAATCCACCAAGTGTAAAAAGGAAGCAATGATGAAAGCCAATGGTAAGAAACCAAACACTAGAAAACTAACACAATAATAACTCCATGAAACTTATAGATAAGCTAAAGAAAGATCCTTCAAGGATTTCATAGCATTTCATTCTTACCTTGGGAATTCCAGGGGATCCTCCATCATTTTACTATCTAAGTCAATCACTATGCACTCCTTCTACCTCAAATGACTCAGTTCTCTTAATTGGGACCTCTTTAGGATAAATTTTATTTCTTTGAAACATATTCTCTTGAAACATTGTTGTATTGGCTACTGAGTTTTTAATGGTGATCTAGTAGAAAAGGAGTATCTTATTTAAAGGTGCCTTCAAATCCTTATGGTTTCCTTCAAACTTGCTCAACAAAGAGTCAAACCCTTCTAGAACATTCCTAAACTTACAAATATCCTTAAGCTTGCTCTAGTTATCCTCTTTGAACTTAATTCATATCTTAAGTTAGGAATGTTCCCTATAAACGTGTTGATTTAGTTGGTTTAATCTAATGTCCAATCTCTTGTTTTCATTCATAAACCATTTGAGGATACTATGTTTGATATTATAGTCCCTCTCCAACAAATCCATTTTTTTAATAAATTCATTGCAAAGAACTCCCCTTTAGTATTAGCAACACAATCATCTACCTTATCCTCTACCATAGCTATCTTAGCTACCTTGCAAGGCATTAGATTTTCACTTTCATTGAAGGGATTCCCCTTCATAGACTCTATTACCTCCTCCCTTTAGGAACAATTAGCACCAATAATCCACTTGCCTTTTATTCCTTCAAACTTGTACTTTTTAGTGTTATCATTATTTTCATTGAAACAAAGACATTTATGCGAAGGGAAATATATTTTTTCAACATGGTTCATTTATTTTTTTGGTGTCTTGAAAATAGGTCATTGGTATTCATAATGGAACTACAATTATTATAATGTGGGTGTGTATTAAAAAGCATAGAGTATTTTACACTTTTTGGAAACCTAAAGTTAAGGGATATATACATGCAAAATGATGTCTTTAGATGACTTCATTCGTCCTAAAAGGTGAGACAAATTTGGTTTTCTTATAGCATTTTAATAAGATCCAAGGAGACTCCATTGAGGGCTTGTAAACGGGGTTTTAATCTAACCCCCCAAGTTTAGGTCAATCATACCCCTTAGATCGAACCCCCATGTATTTTTTAATGAAAAAATGATTTCAAGTAAAAAATAGGATTGGCCCAAAAGTGGCATACATTGTTGGACTTTACCCTAATGAATAGGTGGCTATCATGGGGCAAGGGCTTTGAATTTGCACACATTTATGCCGTTTGTCAATATGTGAATATATTAAGACACTCTTCTCAAAACAAACAAAAAACTAAATGGGAAACGACATGGACATGCAAATTTCACCATTATATTAAGACATCTTGCTATTTTAATTATTTAAGAGCTATTTTATTTTACTTAAGTTCTATTTTATTTTGCTTTCTAAAAATTATATCATTCATTAATTTATAATTTTGTTTGTCAACTGCCAAAGACATTTTAATATTTGTTCTGTTAAATTTTTTATTTCGTTGGTTGTAAAGAGTTTTGTTGAACTCACTCACACCATACATCCACACCTTGCTTACATTGTAGTTATGTGTCTCAACATAAAGAATTTGAGGGTTAATCTAATCTCTATTCGCCCAAATTTAATCCCAATATAGAAAGCCATTTCAAGATGAGCAATTTGGAAATGCTTGTTTATAGAATGACGAGCTTCTCCAATGGGATGCTAACAAAAACTCTAATATGATACAAAGGATAATATGGAAATAGACAAACATTTGACAAAAGAAATTGGAACATCTTTATTATTAAATTCTTAACTACAAATGAATATTCATGGCATGCAATTTTGTTCTAATTTTGTGAATAAAATTTGGAAATGCCTCTTTTAATTCTCTAGATATGGTACACTCCACAAAACACATTTGCAAGATATCACAACACTTTGCTCCAGCTAAATTTTCATCGATGATTATCCATACAAACCTACATAGAAAACCATGCAAATAGAACTCCATGTTTATCCATACAAACCTACATAGAAAACCCATAGAATATAAAAGATGATACAAATACAAACAAATAAACTATACAAATTAGATGATAAAGATGTTAGAACTTTCTAAAAAATAGCCATAATGTTTCCACATTCTATAATAATGTCTTAAAATATGTTTTTGTATGTAACTGGGTCAAGATTTTTTGAATTTAAACATAGAAATAAATTTAAAAAAAAAACAACAACAACATTTTAGATCATTAAGAAGAGGATAAACTTAGGATAGACTACACACAATTTTCCTTAAAAAGATTATGAGGGATAACATAAAGCAAAGAATGAGGGAGGGACTTATATAGATTTACTTGTGGAACCACTTGGTTGTGCTATATTTAACAATAGTTCTTCAGAACACCATAAAACTAACACTTAGTTTTCCACCTACCTGCAAAACCAAACCCCTTTGCACAATTTACCAAGCAATAATTCAACTTACTTTACCAATAAAAATCTACATAAAATAATTTTATTAACCTTACAACATTTTAACTTTAATTTTATAAGTCTGAAAATAAACATATAACTCTTATAAAAATACATATCAAAGAAATTATAACTCATTTCCTTAAAGTTTGCTCACAAAAATAAGTGGATTTATAAATCCATGGCCTTTTTTTTAACCCAAAAAATGTATAACATGAAGTACATTGACCTTTGCTCATCAATTGATATTTGGATAGTATTATGTACCTCTTTATCACTCTGATTGCCGCATGGACAGATATGATTCTGCCTCTGTTCATACAGTTCAGGTTATTCTGTTGCCTGCATTTTGCAGGTTTTAAAATAACCACTGAATTCTCTATATCTATGAAGTGGTAGTCTAGACTGTAGAAGGAGTTTATAAAAATACAACCATTCAACATTTGAATGCCCTCAGTTGGAGAAGATCACTTGCCAACTATTCGACCCCTATTTCCGTAGAGTCAATGATGATGGAGACAATGGGGTTATTGGCTTTGATCGAATTCCAGAATTCCCCACCCTTCTTTAACATATTTGGGTTTCATACTTTTCAGGAGCTCCAAATCATGTGGAACTTTCTTCAGGTTGGGAAAGTCATATACATACAGTGTCTCAAGGCGAGGCACTGCTCCATCCTGCAATTCTGGCAACGCCTCTAACACATTGAACCAACCAATTCCAAAATGACACAGCTGTGGGAATCCCAGGGGCTTCCTGAAC
Source organism: Sequoia sempervirens (assembly GCA_007258455.2). NCBI lineage: Eukaryota > Viridiplantae > Streptophyta > Pinopsida > Cupressales > Cupressaceae > Sequoia > Sequoia sempervirens. The sequence goes on along the minus strand of VDFB02281492.1, from coordinate 958,665,640 downwards.
CATTTTGGCAATGCCTTGCAATTTAAATTGCTCTCCAACTTCAACTGTATTAAGTTGGGCATTATTTCTAGTGCTGGATATTCAGGACAATGGCAGCTCCATAAGTACAATTGCATCATATTTGAGAAGCCACATATCCATTTTGGCACTGCAAAACAATCTGGCCTAAGGAATTCAGGAAACTTCATAGCTAACATTTCTCCAATAGATGTGGAAGATTGCACACATCAGCATAATATGCAATCGCATTGGTTATTGTCAGGGCAAGGATCCTATCTTTTATACTTTCCAATTCAGCCTTGTGATGAATATCTATGCTCACTTCGCAGAGACAGATCAAATTGACAAAATGTTCCAGCTTTAGGAATTCATTCTCTTCAACAGAATTTGCTGTAGAAATTTGATCTCGGTACCCTTGAAGGCACGAGCTTTGATATTCCCTTGGGCATCAGTCCGTAGAATTCCCATATATTTAGATGTTCCGGACAATTAAGTTCACCAATCCACTCAGGCAACTGTTCCAGATTCTTGCACCCAGAAACGTCAAGGAAGCAACTGATACCTCGGTATTTTGAGCCCCCTTAAATTCAAAACTCTGAGGAGCTTCAAATTTCCAGAATGTACAGAGCTCTCGCCTCGCTAGGCAAGATTGCCCGAATATTTTGAATGCCTCTACTTTGTGAGAATGATGCAGTGCGAAGACATGATGCAGAATATGCCCTGCTACTCATTTCCACAGCTGGCTTGCTCCACACTAAATGCACATTCACTTTCTTTTGATATAGTAATGGCCAAATCAAACAACAAATCATGCAATTTGAATTCCACACTAAATGCACATTGACTTTCTTTTGATATACTAATGGCCAAATCAAGCAATAAATCATGCAATTTGAACACCACACTAAATGCACATTGACTTTCTTTTGATATACTAATGGCCAAATCAAGCAATAAATTATGCAATTTGAACAATTTATCTAGCTGAGCATGAAAATGGCTTGCTTTCTGCACCAAACATAGATTGTGAAGATGAAATATATAATTCCATCCAATATCTAGCTGGTCCTCTCTTTGAAGAATGAATCCTTCAGCTATCCATAGGTTTATGAGATATTTGGAGTCTATTTTCTTATCCTCGGGAAAGAAAGAAATGCAAAACAAGGTTTAAGATGAGCAGAGAGAGAATCATAACTCAACTTGAGGATCTGCATAATTGGATCATCGGTATAAGATGCCGCTCTTAGCTACTCCAATTTGGATTCCCACTCCCTTGACAATCTCTTGCCCGCGAATGACGCTGCCACTGTTTTAACAGCCAAGTGCAATCTCCCACATTCCCCTTCAATTTGTTCGGCAATCCCTTCAAGTTGATGTGGCGGTTGATTTTGCTGGCAGTCAGAGAAGGCAAAGGCACAAAACAGGTTCCAACTCTCTTCATCTGTCAAATATTGCACTTCCTGAACCCAAACATTCATATTTCTGCACACATCTCTGCTTCGTGTGCTCACCACAATTTTACACTGTTTGTCATTCGCAGCTGGGAGGCCAAGTGCAGATACTGAGTTATCTTCCCTAGTTGCCCTCCACACATCATCCAGCACAATGAAAAGCTCTGTGCTTTTTCAGCGGTCATAAATCAACTCTGCTGCCTGCACCTCATCTATCCTTCCATGAACGACCTCATTCAAATCTATTTTCAAGGCCCACGCAGCTTGCAACTTTTGAAGGGAGTAAGTCTGAGAAACAGAAAGCCAGAGTGACTTCTCAAACTTGTCCTTTATTCTGTTGAAGACATGTTGCAGTAGAAACATTTTCCCCGTGCCCCCCATTCCGACGACTGCAATGACTGAAACGGCGTGGTCATCCAGAAGGCGAAGGACCTCTTCAAACTTGGGCTCAATAGCCACTGGTCGTGAATCGATCTCCATCAGACTTGTTCTCCCCCGCTCTACATTCTGCGCCGTACCCGTGAAGCCCTGATCTGAATGAATCACATCTCCAACAAGCTTCAGCTCCCCTGCATCTTCAATAATGGACCTCATTCTATCTTTCACCTCTTTAATCCGACGTCCCATTTTATAACAAAAGGTTAACTGAGAACAACTGAAAGCACAGACACAACAGGATTGGGTGCTTCCATTATTAGTACCTTTGGATTCAACAGCACATTTGTCCAGTATGTCCTCTGCATCCAAAGCAATCTCCACGGCATTCAGCAGCCCGCTTTTCATGGACTCGTCATTTGCACTTTGAAGATCAGCTTCTCTGAGATGGATTTTCATTTTTGTGAGATTCTTGTTCAGCCATTCAAACCCCCTTCTGAAGTTTAGAAAAGATGAAGCCTCCTCAGGTATATGTTTTGTCACAATCCCACCAGGTTTTGAAACCACAAGATCAAACATAGCAGCTGCCATGTTTGAATTTTTCTAACTCCTAAGAAACTTAAGCTCACCGCTCGGCTATTGATCAATTGAAACCCAATAAACAGGCCTACGCTGCCATGAATATGAATATGCTAGGGGAAGATGTAAATTTATAGCAGAGATGGCGAATTTGTTGCAAATTAATTCAACCAGAAAGAAAGCGATCGTGCGTGCACCGCCCCACGTGAAGATCGCTTTCTTTAAACTTATTTTCTGCTTTATGTCAATATCGCCATTTATTCTCTTACTCTTTCCCTCTCTACTTTAGCTTTATTGCATTATGCTTTGTCATTTTATGTCACGGGCATCTTTGACTGTTTGCTCCTTTCCTTTTTTAAAGACTCTTTTTCTATAAAAATTAAACATTTTAGTGGTGAGAATTTTATAATTGGGAAAGGTATGTAATGGTAAAGTTTTTTAGTATGTCATCAATCAGAATTTAAATTTTCTATCAATGGGTTCTTGATTTATTCATGAAGTTGAATGGTTCTGAATGAGCTCGTCTTGTTGAGTGCAATGTTTTGATATTATAAAGGGATGAGGTTGAGATCGTACCCCGAGCAAATTTGACATAATGGATCCCTTAAGCCTCGGGGTTTCAATCAAAATGATTTCAACTTAATGACTCGTGATCCTATATTAGGTAGCCAAAAGTTCTTTGTGAATGATATAAAATCTTCTATCAAAAAAATATTTAAATTATCTAATGAAATTAGTAAGAGATGGATTAGATTGTACTTTGGATGACTTTGACAGAATGATTAACCCTCAATCATTAGCTCCTAACCAAAGAGGTTTCAACAATAGCTAAAACACTTGCATTGGTTTGATATAAATGATCTAATGGGAAAGAGTTAGAGGTATTAATCCCATTAGATCATTTCCCAGTAAATTTCTAAAACAAGTTAGCATTACATAAATTGAATTATTTATATTTGTACCTTGTTTATTATCGCTTATTGTAGAATAAAGCTCTTACTTTACTTTTTTCTAAAATTAAATTTATTTTGTTGCTTCTCATCTTAAGCATTTTATTTAAGTGCCAAAGGTTCTTTAAGCATTATCTAATAGCTCATATATTATAGTATTTGCATCTTATGAAAGATGATTAGTTGTGAGAGGTGTGGGTAACAAATTACTTAAATGCTTGTCTTGAATAAGGTATAATCAACAAACATAAAAAAGACTTGGACACCTTAAAAGAATTTTTCTTGTTATTTTATGGTTTCACATGTTGATATACTTTAAGACTCAAAAATGTGAACGTTGTTTTCATTTATTATGGACAATACATTAGTCTTAGTGAAGATAAGATTTGTGAGATTATCAAGATGAGTAGGAAGAGTATGCATGGTTGTTGTGTGAACTTGTGCTTGCAATCTACCATCGTATTACCTCTTTTTTAACATAACCATATTACATTTTTGTCTTATGAAATGTTCACACTCATCACACTGATAGTCAAAGTCTTCTACATAGCACATGGAGCAATACATGTTGGTTGATATTTGTTCTACAAGGTGCGATTATGAATGTGTCATGAACTAAAGTGCATATTTAAATGTTTGCTTATTTTTCCTATCTTTGACATAATTCCAACTTTGAATAAACTATATCAGTGGCTCCTCTTCAATTTTACTTGAATACACTTCCCTTGGCCCACTTCTTAGTTTTGTCCTTGAATTTATAGAGTTGTCAATATTACTAGATAATAGCTCCATTAGATCTCATTTCCTTGTAAAATTCTCATTTTGAGTTTCGTCAACTATCTTCATCCAAACCGTACCATTTCTTCTAAATGTGCAATCAAGAGACAAAAGTCTATCAATAGTCTATAATGGCTAATTTTTATTCTTCTCTTCCTTATTAGATGCTATCAAATATACTAAATTATATATGTGGTGCCAATATTTTATATTCCTAGTGGTCAAGCTTGACCATGAAATATCACTAGAGTTTTGTAACCTTTTTTATGCTATGATGCTTCTTCTTTATTGTTAATATCATGCAAAAAGCTCCCATTACGCACATAGATTATTTGTATTATATAGTTCGTGATCATTTGTTTTATTGCATGGTTGAAATTGCTATTAAAATTTGAAATCTTCTCTGAATCTCTACCATATAACTAGACCATGTGATACCTACTCATTTTTTGTTACCATACTCTTATAAAATAAAATTATAATTTTACTTAGTTGGCTTATTAGAAGAAATAGTTTTAATATTTGTCAACATTCACCTTTGCTCAATTATAACTATGAATAGATTTAGGGTTGTTCGTCCAAAAAAATAATGTAATATGTATGAGGTATGTTTTTTTTACCATTTTATGGGATTCCTTTTTTTTGGGTAATATTACACTTATCTACCCCCTAATTGAGTGGCATCTATTTTTACAATATGTTACGAAACACTAATAATGGGCTATTGATGCTCTATATGAGTTGTTTCCCTATATTTTGTTGGTTTGCAAGGTCATGTTTCACCCCACAAGAGATGAATTAGGGTTTTGATCAATTTTATAACAAGGGTTCTATATGAGACTTTGTGTTCCTAGAACTCAAGTCCTAGCTTTTAATCTTTTAAACTTATTGATGTTATGTGGTTAAATTAGTATGTTTCTCACGATTTGGAACCATTGGCCCTATGTTAGTTACTCCAAAAATACCTAGTTGTAGTTTGTTTTGGTGTAGCTTTTATGTGTTTACAATTCAATAATTTTAATCTTTTGTGATGGGTTTTGGTGAAATTGTGGAATTTGATTTTAAAAATGGTCTTTGAAAGTACATGAAGATTTTTCTATTTTTAGTCTTATTTGTTAATTCCTTTTATCTTGTATTTTGAAATTTAGGTAAGGGGTGTGTTATTTATGAGGCAAATTGATTGGCATGGGTTTTCACTCTAAAGATGAATACTTTTATAGACTTCACTATTCATTAATGAAGAGTTTTTGGTTATTTGTTGTCTAAATGACAATCTAAATAATATTCTTTGTGCTTCACCTTTACTTTTCACCTTAACAACTAGAGACTCCACAATGCACTAGATTTATAACTTATTACATTTTTACCATTTAAATAATTTGTAAATGAATTCAATGGTGTTTTATATTTCCTTCATCATGTTAGGCTTGTCAAAATATCTCTTCTCATTATATTGTATATTATGTTTAAACAAAGATTTGCTAAAATGGCATCCAATATTGGTTTCTCTAATATTGAGATTTATTTTGCTAGCATATTGAAATATTGGTAGTTTTTTTGCAATGTTAAACTAATTAGAATCTTGTAATTCCTTACTTAATATGTTAAATTAATTTCTCTATAAAATATATATGGAGAAAGAATGGGTTAGGTAGACTCTGCATTATATTTAGCTCATTTGAATCATTAAGTGAGGAATGATTATTATTAAGAAATATCAGTGCATGTGACTCCAATATTGTTTCCATAGGCATCATATCTATGGTATAAATAAACCCCAAGGATCCAAGCACACAAGTAAAGGAATTTTAGAAAATTCCATTATTTCCTTGAAAATAACTAAGATAGTTGATTGATCAATCAACAATAGCGCTATGAAATCACTATCCATGGGATAGTTTGCTTTATATTATTATAATTTTGTTTTGACATGTCCTCATCCGTATTTGTGACTAGAACATAAACCCATTCAACAATTATATTTTATATTTCTTTCTAAATTTCTTTAGAGAATAAGATTTGGTTTTGAGAAATATTTACCAAACACCCCGCTGTGCAACGACAGTTGCAAACACCGTGTTAAAACGGTGGTTAGGTGGTCGAGTCTCACCACAAGGCATTCGATGTGAAGGAAGGCTGCGAGCGATAAGGCAGGCCAAGAATCAAACAGGTGAGACCGATGGTGTTTCATCCAGCTGCAGAAGGTGAAGTGTGATTGGCGCATTGATGGAGGACGTGTCAATCAATAGTCGACGGAGGCAGCAGGGATGGCAGAAGTTTGGAAGCCGACGACGGAAGTAATGGAAGGACAGGCGACAAAGATACCGAGGAGATGGAGGACGAAAGAACGGAGGAGTATGGAGTACGGGGTAGACAGGATGAAGTAGAGTTGGGGGTGGAAGTATGGAGTACGGAGGAAAGGTGGTATAGTGAGAAGGGAAGAACAGACTACGGAGTAGAGAGAAGATGCAATGGAGGGAAGGAGGCGTGAAGAAGTGAGAAGGAAGGAGATGCAAGAAGGGAAAAGAAGGAGGAGCAAGAAGGCGAAAGGAAAAGAGAGACGAAAGAGGTGCCGGGACAAGGAGAAATGGGACTGGTATGAACACTAGACAAATATGGGGATGAGGTCCCCCATAATTGCGGCTTCACTGGTTCAAAGCTCCAGTCAAAAGCGATTATTGGCCAAAATAAAAACATAAATGAATTCCATGTCATTCATTAATAGAAAATTGTTCAGTCATGGGACTGGTATGAACACCAGACAAATATGGGGATGAGGTCCCCCACAATTGTGGCCTCACTGGTTCAAAGCTCCAGTCAAAAGCGATTACCGACCAAAAAAAAAACATAAATGAATTCCATGTCATTCATTAATAGAAAATTGTCCTCTAGTAGTCAAACTTGAACTAGAGGATTGTGACAAATTATCTAAAGCACTAAAAGCATCATGCTACAATTTTTGGACCTTCATTTAATCATTCTTCTCTATAGTTTTCCTAGTCTTGAGGATTAAAATTAACAACCATCTTTTCCAAAGTTAGTAAAAAAATTAAGTTTTACTATTTTTTTTTATGTTATAAGCTAGGAAAAGGATCTTGATCCCTTACATAAGAAAATAGTTCATAACCATAAGATATAACTAGAGAACAGAACAAGACAAAAAAAAGAATAGAGAGCATTGGATGGCAATACAAATTTAGACTTAACCACACTACCAAAATAGGAAAAAATAAAACCTAAAACATAATAGATCCACAACACTAAAAGCTACACAAAAATAGCACCAAACAATAGAAAAGGAGAGATTCACAAACCATAATAGGCAACCAAGTCTCTCTAGTCATTACACATAGCCTTTAGCTTGTCTTCCCAAAGAACAACACCTATGTCTATCTTGTTATCAGTCTTTTTTATCTTTTTTTTTAAACTCTTAGTAGCTTCGTCTTGCATTTGTTTGAATTTTTTATCTCATCCTAAAGAATGATAATTCTTGAAACAACATGTCTCACTATATCATCATTAATTTTAACAAGATCATTCATAGTCCCTTTAATCTTCGTCATCCTTTTATAGATAGTGTCCATTCTCATTAACATCTCCATCCAATTCTCATTACAATTGTCATAGCTATGTTCCCTTTTCATGGAATCTTCAAGCTTTCTCATTATATTGAGGGGGCTATCTAATTTAATTCCCACCTCTTCCAATTTCTCTCTACAGTTCATACCTTTGTGGACATCCTCCATAGGATCATCCTTGAAGTCAACATTCTCCTTATCTTGAACCTTATACTCATCCTCAACATCCAAATTACAAATTTTATGAGCCTCATACTCATCCTCTACATCCTGTTTAGCCTTATTGGGGGAGGAGTATTGCCCTCAATATAAACAAGGGGATAATTAGACACCCAATCTTCTTCATAGGAGTCATACTCAATGCAATTCAAATTATAATAAGGGTATGACTCTAAGTCTATCTCATGAATATTTATATTACCCTCTAAGTCTTTTTCCATATAACAGCTCCCACCATTGACTACATTATAATTATTTTCCAATCTAGCAGACCTTCTCTCTCCTCTAGAAATCCTAACATAAACACCACCTAAATTAGCATCTTTCTCTTTCAAGTATTGAGGAAAGAAGGCCACATCAATGTTAAGATTAGTAATGGTTAATTTAATTCTTATAGGCTTCTAAAGCACCACAATAGATTTAGAATGGAACCTCATTTTTCATTTCACTCTTCTTTAAAGATAGCAAGATTTTTTCAAAGGTATTTAAGGCCATAATTTTTTTTAATCTTTTTTTCCTTAGACTTCTAGGTGAGAGTATTTAACACTAGATTAGAAATATCAATTTCAACAACAGTGGGAGTGGGGGACTCAAAGTGACTAGAATCAATGGGGTAGTGCAAGGCTTCTTCTTACCCTTAACTCTAAGGATAGGAGTCTAGTAATTAACATGAGAGTTTATATTATACTTCCTTTTACCTTTATCACTAGGGTTAGGGTTGGAGATATTAGTAGGTGTTCTCATTAAGACAAGGGGTTGAACTTGGAATCAATAAAAGGGAAAATAACACGAGTTAAATTAATATTAAACTAAAAAAAAGTAAAGTAAACTCTAGTAAATTAGAGGGGAAGTCAAATTATTAATACAACAATCTAAGAAGAACAAGAAAAAAAAAGAAGAAATCTTATCAAGTTATTGTGTCTAAGATGATCCCATATGGAGAAGTGATAACCATAAACATTAACAAATTTTCCTTCCAAAGTAAAGTTAATATTTGTTAAATGATATTTTAATTGTAAATATATCAATAATGGTGAACTATTTTTCATCTTATAAAAATACTTGTAAATATAATATTACTTCCTTATTTTTTCATAGCAACTATCTAGGTTATTATAAAATTTAGAAGTATAAACTATTACAAAAGGTTAAAAAAATTCAAAACCTCAACATGCTACATGAAGATCTCTATGTAATTTTCAATGCTATTAGTAGGTATTTGCGAAGAAGTTTGACAAAAAATTTTTTTAAAAAGATTCCAATACTATTAGAATATCATATTACTTATATAGGTATATTTTAAGAAGTGATTTCTTTAAAAAATTATAGAAGTTCTTTTTAAAATCTTAAAAATTAATCAATTTAAAATTTATAAATGGATTGGTTTTTGAATTTAGAAAAATAGACTTGCACATCATAAGACTTATATTTTAATTTCCTTGGATAAGGAATATATAGTTTATGTTTATGGAGTTTTTTTCTTAGGCAAACGATGTCTAAGGGGACAACTCCCTTTGCATTAAAAAGATCAACAGATTTACATAAATTTGTGCATGAGGAACATTAGGCCCTCTACACATTCAGTGATCCTTTCCAGTTGGGAAAGTATTTATGGATTTAAATAAAACATATTTCTTATGATTAAGATCATAATATTTAAAATGTGTCAAATAAATGGCCCAAAACCATTGTTTTAATAATTTCCTACTAATAAAATGATATAGTGAAACCCTTTGATAGTTTTAAGTTTGGTTTGATAATACTACTATTTATAAATTAAAAGAGTCAATTTTTTCTTATGGTTTTTTTTTAGATTGGAGGAATTGGGTAGCCCCTTATAAACTACAATGTACTTGTAAACTTTTATCGTGTGACTAGTAACGTTAGCATTCAACATGCCCTCCAATACCATGGGGATGGTGGGGAGACTGGACCACATGACTTCTTGCCTACAATAGGATGATTTAGCCAATTGAGCTAAGGCCCCCACCCTACTCTTATAGTTATAAGGAACATTACACTTTCATATAATTTTAATAATTCACTTTGTTTATGCTAATAGGACCAAATCCTATTCTTAACAACAACAAAAATTAAGACTCAAATTGAACTAAAAAAATTGTCCATGTTTTCTTTGTTTCAACTATTGTAATGAATGAATGATGTTGTTTGTTTATATAGGATGTATTATCACATGGTTTAAAATATTGGAAAGCAATTTTACTAAGAAATACTTTTAAAATAAATAGCACTTACTTTATTTCAAAGACCAAGGAGCACCTTGATCCCAAATCTTGCATCAAAGGCATCAAATTTATTGATAATAATTTATGTTGTCATCTTGTTATCCTCGAATCCAATTGTGCTCGATTCATGGGATAACCCCCTATGAAACTTGTCAGTTTCATAGTTCCATGCACTTCAAGCACGTAAAACGAGGAAATTTTCTAATTGGGCTTGATGCGTAGTCCTAAACCTCAAATTGTCTGTTTGAGTGTTTTTCATTGTTCGTCTTTCGAAAATATTTGAAACGAATATTTTTGTTAATTCCCGCTCTTTGGGAGTTAGTTGATTTTTCACTCATGTCGGAGTGTTGATTTACAGCACTCCTACATGATCCTAGTTTTTTTTTCTCCAAGTGTTGGAGCAAAATCACCGCTCCTACATTTTACACTCATCCTAGTATATGCTCGAGCGGTGATTGATTTTCACCGCTTGTGCATCTTTCCTTCTGTCGAGTCTTTCACATGCGCAAGCTGTGATTTTTACCACTTGTGCATCTTCAATGTTTGGAAAAATGTTGGAGCGGTGATTTTCACCACTCCTACATTTCCCCCCCCCTTTTTGTACGCATTTCATTAATGCATCTTGAGTTCATTAATGATTGACTTTAATAGCTTATTAAAGTCATTTTAGGTTAATTTCTTCTCATCTTAATTCATTTTCTTCCTCCTTCACTCTAATCATCTGAGATCTTACCAAGCAATATTGTGGATGGATTTTGCATGCGACTATAAACTAGGGTTTTCACACCTTCGCCTTTTACTTTCACCAGGTATGTTTCATGTTATTCTCCTTTATCGCTCCTTCAATGCTATCTATTTACAATAGGGTTTTGATGCTTTCATTTTTGAAATCTTCTTTTTTTGTCATCGTTGGCCCTGGGTTTGTTCATTCTTCTTGCTCGTCATTTTCTGTCTTTTAAGTTTTTCTTTCTCCATCTGCTCATTACATCTTTGCAAAGGTTTTCCCATACATATCCAAGTGGTGGAAATTTTGGTTTTAGCAAATCGAAATAATCAAAGCTTCAATGTTTTCACATGCGCAAGCGGGAGATTTCACCGCTTTTGCCAAATAGATTTTCACCAAGTCCAAATGTAGGAGAGGTGAAAATCACCGCTCCTACACGAAGCAACCTTTCCCAAAATAATATGCCAAAGCATCAAAAAATCCCACTCATGCATCTTCACCAAGTTCTTCTATTGTTCAAGATGTAGGAGCGGTGAAAATCACCGCTCCTACACAAAGTGGTCTTTCCCTCCAAATACAAAGGCGATGAAAAATCCCGCCCATACACTTGACTCCATCAAAAAAGGGTGCTTGAGCGGTGATTTTACTACTCGAGCATAAACTTAACCTTCTCCACTACATGCACAAGCGCTAAATTTTAGCACTCAAACACAAATTTCCATCCAAATGCTCAAGGCATGTAGGAGCGTTGTTTTTCAACGCTACTACGTGCAAATGGATTTCACCAAATGTAGGAGCATTGATTTTTAGTGCTCCTACACAAAAATAATATTTTCATTTAAACACGCAGAAATCATTCCATTTTCTCTTTGAACCTTGTTCCATTGCTAATGCTCTATTTTTTGTCTCGTAGCTCATTTGCACTCACTCCAAATCGCCTACTTGTTTCACGCTTTCCAATTCATAAATGCATTTTCTCCTAACATCTCTTAATTCATTGTTCTTGCAGTTCCTTTCAAGCTCTTATCAGGTGATCTTTGAAGGTGACCTTCCTTGATCTTAGGCACTCTTAGATGACATCAGAAAAGCCTCCGTCATCATCTAAGAAAGAAAATAAAATGAAGTACAAATATCAAGGTGTCTTTCTGCCTACTATTGTGCTCTCAAAGGTGGATGAAATCAAAGACACAGAAATTGGTCACCAGGATATGGAAGATTTTGTAAAAAGAACTGAGAAGAAACCATTAGAAGAAAATTTGTGATCTATCATTCATAACAACTTGCACTTATTATCTACATTTCCAACTATTGCTCATAACACAGAGTTTGTTCTCCAAGTTTCATCTCATTACATCCGAAAAGACAAAAGTGTGAGAGATTCTTCTAGACAAATCATGATGAGATTAGATCTAGAGTTCTTTGATATAGTTTTTCGAGTTCCACATATGGAAAAATATACTAATATCTCTATTCAACAAGCACAGGAGGTCTATGGAAAAGATCCAAATATGGCTAAGAAATTGATTAATACTCAATGGTTAAAAACTCCAAGGCCCACAACCTCTAGATGGCCCAAAGGACTTCCTCGAAGTGATTTCAAGGAGGATGTTTGAGATATGATTACTCTTCTAAGTAGAGTGAAAGGCTTGCCTATTTCATTCCGTTTTCAAGATTGGTGTAATGTCCCTTGTTGATCTTGACTTAAATTTTAGTTTCTAAGTACACTTATCTAAGTATTCCAAAGGGATGCAAAGTGATTTTCTGATTTTCTCAACTATATAATGATTGATAGCTTAGGAAATTGTATAATTCCAGCAAAGAGACATTATGTCAAACAGTTCAATTGTGTCTTCCAAACTCATAAGATTGTATCATATGAAATTCTAATTGATTACAACTTCCCAATGCAATAAAATGATGTAAACATATAGCTACAGCAACATAGAATTTCTTCATGAAAATTTAGACTTGACTCTGACTGAAACCATCAACTATAGCATGTGTCATTATTACAAACACTTTTCATGTAACCTAAACCAAATACTGAGTTGAATTGCTACTGTCGATTTTGTCAATGCCAATATATATCTTTCATACCAAAGATAATTCCAACAAGCGCAACATTACAAGTGCAGATCTGGTAATCTTATAAATGTAAAATTACAATTATTTTCTACTGTATGATAGCAACTCAAAACTTACAGACCAACTTCTAAATGTACTAGAAATAAAATATTATTTACCTGAAAATGGAACCTATTTTGACTAGCAACAACTGAATGATGATTGTGATTCCTCCTAGCTTCTCTCCAATACAATCTGTCACTTCCCAGCATGGAGTTCGTACTCTTCCAAATGCAAACCAAAGATATCACCCAGTCACAAGTTCTTCTGTGCCTAAAACATTGATTTAATCTAGAGAATGCCTTTATGATATGAATTCTTGTCTTTTAGCAAGACTCAACTCCCTTGTCTTATTCCCATCACCTGAAGGTAATAGTGAGTAAGAAGAATAAGACAAAATCTTGTCTTTTTATTCAATCAGGTTCCAATATAATACTGGCAGCTATATTGGGCGACTTCTTATTTGATTTTTGTCTGTAGTTCCTATTGATGTGCCAAATTGACCCACAACATGCAGGTAAGATAAAAGTAAAAATATCTTACCTCTCCTGAAAGAGACAATCAGTAATCAAACTGATCACCTCCCAAGGTCTTTGATGTTGGTTCACAACGTTGTTGTTTCACAAAGTGGTCAATATGGCTGTAATGTTCAAGGGACCTGCTAGTTTTGAGCTTCTAGATTGTTGCAAGATCAAACATCTATCTAAACCTACTTTAACCGATGGTTTTAAAGAAATAGAAAAATATAGATCAAGGTTTTTAAACTAGAAAGAATGTTGATTCATTCAACTAATCAGACTTGTTGCCTTCCGAGGAATTCCTAAACTAGACCTGCAAAATAAAATTAACCTGTAATTGATACAAAGCTTCATTCATGCACAGTGAAAACTTTAACAATAGATTGCAAATCATCATTCAAACAAAACATAAAATAAAATTCTATTCCTTGAAAGCTTTTAGAATCAAATGATTAACCCAAAATGAATACCATTCTAGAGAATAATATAAAGAAGGTTTAAATCTGATTGCTCCTACTGTCAATGAAACAGATAAACAACATTTACAAATCTGGCAAGATCACCAGTGTACAAAAAACCCATGTCTTCAAATTATCTCCATCTATGCTAAGAAAATGAAGAAGATACATCACCTCCTCTTCCTGGCGAACTGTAAAAAAGCGTCTAACTTATTTCAAAACCCCAACTTGCTTCTTTCTAACCTTTTCTAACTCTTCTAAACTTCCTAACAAAACATAAACAACAAGAATCATGCAAGATAGACCAACACAACAAATTCACCAAGAACACAATGTCTTCAATTGTATCGAATCCCCAAAGATAGCAACAATTCGAGTCTTTTGTGTTACAGTGACTGATCAGAATAAAATAACTTCTAACTCCTGCTCTCCTTCTTGAGTTTCTCTACCCTCTAACCCTAAATTCTAACAATAACGATGAACCCTTACAAAAGAGGCAAAATTCCATATATATAAAACACGTCAGATGTGTCGGCCCAGTTTAGAGTTTACAAAAATGAGTCAGTCACAGAACACGTTGGACCTAGAAGAGTTTGAAACAAAGTCAACATGCATTAAATGCAAGGGCACTGACTAGAGGCAAGAAACAGACCAAAATGTGTGAAGGATAAGCAAAACGAAATGATGAGGAAGCACAACTTTCGATGTAGCTTTGCATTAATTGCTTCCTCCACGTCGCCCATACCTTGCTCCATTATGGCCTTCCTCATTAAGAACGTCCTCTGCAAGCCATCCTCAAGTGGCATGGGTGAAACCCTAGTTCGCCATTCAATGGCATCAATGTTATTCTTCAAATCTACCCCATCACACTGTCCTAGTCTCCTAGCCATTCCAGTCGCTGCCTTGCTAGACTCAGCCTGCATTCATCAAACACCAATGTGAGAATTCGATTGTTGACAACATTTCATCAAAGTGTTAGCTTAAAATCATGATAAAAACCACTAAATTAGCCATTAAGCATCAACACTAGATCATCAAAATGAACATAAGTAGCATACAACAGTGAAATTTACCAAATTAAAGCATGGAAACACAAGAATTCATCATTAGATTCATCAATTTTACAAAACTTCCTCGTTCCACAACCCCTCCCAGAAAATTCAAAAAAATTCGGCTGGACCCCGGATTTCCGCGGATGACCCAGCACATTGCACTTCAGGAAAACTGAAGGAAACCGAGAAAATCTGGCCAGAACGGAGGATTCCAAAGCAGGCATAAGGTATACCAAGAGATCACTAAAATGAAGAAGGAATGCATATATCATTGAAATTCATCAAAACAAGTAAAGAATATCAAGCATTCATCATTAGATTTACCAATTTTATCCAACTTCCTAAATTCCACAAGGCACATCAGAGAATTCAGAAAAATCCGGTCAGACCGAAATTCCGCAAAGAGTGCAAAACTCCAAATTTAGAGCACACTTCCGGGAAGCTGAAGAGATCCGGGAAAATCCGGTCAAGTAGGAAAATCCTGAGGTCGGCAAAAAACCCGAAAACTGACCATGACTTCGTTCAACTTGACCAAAGGTCATAAATTTGAGGACCCTGGGCACGAAAATCACTTAACATGGGCCTCCAACAGATCTTCCTCGAATCCTAGGCTTAATCAAAAGCAGAACAAGATGAGATGGCGACGCCCTAGGCATGAAACCCTAGGTTTTAACCATGAACGCACAGGGCAAGCCACGAAATGCCCAAACACACAGGAATCAAACTCCAAGCAAGGCCATAACGCTTGAAAGCACAAAAAGATGAACATCCCAACCCAGGAGAACGCAAATGACAACGCAAAAATGGCATAAAGCTCCAAAAATCGACTAAACTCAAAAACCCAATGGCCAGATAGAAATTCAGAAAAATCCGGCCTAGGCGGAATTCTGCAAAGGCCCAAAATTTCCAAACTGCAATGTAAAACAAGTCGGGCTGGACTCCGGGAAAATCCGGACGGGGTGGAAAATCCCAAACTGGCTTGAAAGCCCAAATGGCAGCAAGAAATTGGATTTCGAAAGAAGTTCGAGAAAATCCGAATAGACAGGAAAATCCTGAACCAGGGTGAAAACCCGAGCTTGGCCCAAAACATAAGATTTTCAATATGCAACTTGGGGAAAACACCTGGGCAAGCAAGATAAACACATTAAGCACATGCTAAGGCAAAGCAAAACCTCAAAATCGAAGGGGGAAAAGCACAAAGAGCTAAGAGAGAGGGTCCCATTTTAATCAAATTTAAAATGGGGTGGTTATGCAAGGCATAACAATTGGCGACTTGGCTAGGAAAATGGTTTAACCATTTTCAAAAAACTGAGGGATTTAGTTACCCAGAACTCCTAGTTTATGGACATCACAATTCCAGTTGGGTCAGTTTCAGTAAACAAGGTTGAGCTAGAATCTCAAATGTAAATCAACACTGGCTAGATCTAAATCTATGTGTGTGCTTGATGGTGCATCACCCTTTTACAAATTTTTTCTCATCTTTTGAACAATCATGCGCAAGATTTGAACTACATGAGTTGATTCCCTTTAACTATTGTGCAATGATATCTTGGGCATTGCTCTGTTGCCAGTCAAGCGTCCATAGCTCTGACAGAGATACCTCTAGTTTTCTCACATCATTTCTCTACTGCCAGTCAGGCGTCCATAGCCCCGGTAGAGATACTGGAATCACCCATTCAGTATTGAGTTTTCTTTTCTTAGATAGTTCTTTTTCTTTCTTTCTTTTTTCTCTTTTTCTTCTTTCATTCAATTCCTTCTCAATATGTCAGATGTCCAACATCTGTATTGAGTTGAAAACTACCATGGACCTCATAACAGCATCCAGGGAATCAGATTTTTCACTCAAATCTTGCAACACCATCGTCCTAAGACAAATATACCATTACAAAAGGAGATGTTTCTAATGATTTGTGACAGATTCAATCGTAGTTAGTGAAGATTGCTTACTTTGCACCTTATTCTCAATGACTTTCCACAACTCTCATTGACAATGGACATAAAACAATGAATTTAGAACAAAATCATCCAATCAGAAAACCTGAAAATATCTAAACCAATTTCTTTCCTACTAACCAAAGTATACTTCAGATAACAACCCCAATTTACTCAATCAAATAAAATGAACGCCCCCACAAAAAGAAACAAAAGAACAAAAGCAAGAAAAACACAAGGAAAAGACAAAACCAATGAAACAACAAACTATTTACATATATACAACCCAACAAAATTCTAGACCTTTTATGACCCAAAATAATGTTTGAGAAATTTTCTATTGACAGGCAATGGAACAGGTTCTCATGTTAAACTACTCAATCAGAAAGCATTTTCTCCTAGGATCTCAGCAATTTGATAGGGACCCAACCAGAGCTTATCAAACTTTTGGTGGTCACCCTTCTTTTCATTGGCTTTATCCCACATTAAGACAAGGTATGATATCCTAAAAGGCTTAACTTTGGCTCTTTTGTCAAACCAACGTTTGACGACAACCTGGTGCCTAAAGAATTGTTGAAAGGCAACATCTCTCTGCTCTTCTAATTTCAGCAAGCCAGCTAACCTTACTTCAATCCTATTGTCACTAGAGTAAAATTCTTGCATAAATTTCAAGATAGGTATTTGCAAGTGAATAGGGAACACAAGCTCTTGGCCATACACTAGCTTAAACGGTGAAGTGTTCAACGTAGCCTTGATCCTAGTTCTATCTGCCCATAACGCAAATCTTAACTGGGTATGCTAGTCTCTAGGATTGTTCTCTAACAGTTTTTTGATTACTCCTAGGAGATTCTTATTAGTTGATTCTACAACTACATTTCCTTGCGGGTAATAGTTTGAAGAATACTTTAAAACAATCCTATGATCATAAGCCCATGAAATGAACTCGGCAGAAGAAAAGGCAAGGCCATTGTCACATACCAGTGCAAAGGGTACTCCAAACCTAGTTATGATGCATTTAGTGAGGAACTTGGTTACTACCTTTATTGTGCTATTCTTGCAAGGTGTAGCTTCTTTCCATCTCGTGCAGTAATCTGTGGTAGTCAGAATGAATTTATGTCCTGCAGAAGAATTTGGGTTAATTACCCCAATAAAATCAAGTGCCCATTGGGCAAATGGTCTTACCTCATAAATAGGCTGCAATGGCATGGTTGGATGACGCCCTCTTGATGCAGAAGTTTGACATATATGAAATGTCCTTACATGTTGGTGGGAATCCTTAAACACACATGGCCAATAATAACCAGATCTAAGGATCTGATGTGCTAAAGAATCTACAGAACCATGACTAGTGCCATGTTTCCCATGAAATTCAACAATTGCGTGCTTAGCTTCTTGTTGATCAAGGCATTGTAGATAAACCCCCTCAAAATTATTTTTGTATAACAATCCTCCTTTGATCATATAATGGGAGCTTTTCAATCTCAGTGCTCTCCTCTAAGTTGTATTCATTCCCTCTGGGCACCAATTATTGAGCATGAAATGAATAATATCGACATACCAAGAGTCATTAGAAAAGGACTGTGTTGTGTACTACTGACAAGTAATGTTCTTACCAGCATCCACCATTGCTTTAGATAGGCCTTGACCTTGGACAAGTTTCATAGGGTGAATCTCCAAATCGAACTCCTGCAAAATAGCCATCCATTTCCCCCTTCGTTCTCCCAACTCGCTCTGCATAAGTAGAGACTTCACAACAGCATCAGGAACTACAACAATGATCTGACTTCGAAGGATATAATGCATGAACTTCTTGACAGCTCTGACCAATACAAAATCTTGTTTCTCAAGAGGTGGGTACTTGACTTCAGCATTGTTAAATGGAGAGCTCATGAAGGCAATTGGCCTTTCATCCCCCTCCTCTCTTTGTTGTGTTAGGACAGCTGCACATGAGTGTTCAGAAGCAAAAGAATAAATATAAAATGGCTTCAAGTAGTCAGGACTGGTGAGGACTAGTGCCTTCGAAATGGATTACTTAACCTGAAAAAAAGTAGCCTTTGCATCACTACTCCATTCTATTCTAGCATCTTTCTTCATCATTTCGTTCAAAGGTTTAACAATTTCTGTAAAACTTGTGATAAACTTCCTCACAAAGTTGATCTTTCTGAAGAAATATCTCATCTCCTTCTTACTTCCTGGCATGGTTAACTTCAGAATAGACTCAACTTGGTCCGGATCTATCGATATCCCTCTTTCTGAGATTATGTGTCCCAAAATTTTCCCTTCAGAAACCTTGAACACACACTTTCTAGGATTCAGAGAAACACCATATTGGATACATCTTTCAAGAACCTTAGCTAAGTCTGCAGCATGGTTTAGTCTATTTTTAGAGAAGACTGTCAAGTCATCCATATAAATGATGATGCACTTACCAATCAAATCTTTGAATGCTACATCCATTGCACGCTGAAAGGTTGCTCCAACATTTATCAAACCAAATGGCATCCTCCTATAAAAAAATGTTCCCCACTTAGTAGTGAAGGTTGTCTTCATTTTTTCTTCATAATTAACGATCACTTGATTGTACGCAGAATAACCATCCAGGAACGACATCATTTGAGACCCATTGATAGTTTGCAAGACCTCGTCCAGAGAAGGGAGTGGGTAGTTGTCCTTTTTTGAAGCTCTATTCAGATTCCTGAAATCTACACATAGTCTAATCTCCCCATTCTTTTTACGAACTGGAACCAAGTTAGCCACCCATGTTGAATGTCAGACAAGGAAGATTATTCTTGTAGAAAGTAATTTTTGAACTTCCTTAAGCATTAGTGGTTCAATCAGGGTGTTGAAAAGACGTTGTTTCTGTCGAAATGGTCTAGCTTCAGGCTTCAAAGGAATAGTATGAGTTATCACATAAGTATCAAATGTTTTTAGATCTTCGTACCCCCAAGCTATTGCAGCAATATCTTTCTTAAGTGCCCTCAATATATCTTCTTTAATTGCTTCAGGGTAGGTCTTCCCTATGTAAACATTTCTTTCAGGGCCAGAGTCAGCTAAGTTAACAGTTTCATGTTCACCTCCATTATCTTCGGTTGATACCTTTTTCCCGAGCCCTTGGATCTAAATCAAAAATTCTTTCTAAGGCCACCATTCCCTTGGGAATGCTATTTCTTTTTAAATTGAGGACACCTTTTGTGTCGCAGTCTTCAAGGTCCCAGTCTCCTTGATCCCTATCAGGCTCATCGATGATCTGTCCTTCGAAAACATCTAATCTTGCTAGAAAAGCAAGGATATGTCGATCATCGTCAAAGACTTGAAAGTTCCTGACATTATCAGGAACAACTGGGGTGGATATCAATTCTACTGAGAATCTCTTAAGCTTGGAGACTTGCATGGGCTCTAGGGTACTTGCGGAAACAACTAGTGAATCAGCTATTTGATTCTCCTTTCTAGGGATTAAGCTAATCCCAAAAGCATCAAAGTCTTCAATCAGGTTCCACACCCGGTTTCTATAAGCTGCTAGCCTTTTATTATGACATGTTTATTGGCTGCGTACTTGCTTGATAATTACTTCTAAATCTCCTTTGACCATCAAGGCAGTAACTTTCTTCTGATGTGTGAACATTAGTCCATGAGCTAATGCTTCATATTCTGCTATATTGTTAATGCATCCAAACTGTAACCTGTAAGAAGCAAAAAATGTTTCCCCTTTTGGGCTAGTTAACTCAATTCTAGGACCACACCCTGTTTTAGATTTGGATCCATCAAACGTGAGGGTCCATAGCTGATTATGAGTTGGTGTTCATCTCTTTGAGCTCGTTGTGCGTGCTTGGATAAGATGAACCATAGGTGGGGCCAATTGATCCTTTGCATCAAATATTGGGAATGGGTGTTCAATAGGTTCATCAGGTGCAATATCCAATTCCCGCTCAGATATATCATATAATCCTAGGATATCTTTCTGACAGTTATCTACATCTTTGATTAATCCCTTGGGTTTTGGTATACTTGTGAGTGTAGAGGTATTAAACAAACCCTGGGGTTGTTCAACATAACTATGCTAGTCTGGTATTATGACCGGGGTAAGTTCAGTTTGAGGAGGGACTTCCTCTGAAGGTATATTATCCCTGGTTGACATTATTGCATTTTTGGATTCAAATGAGAAGTGATCTAAAACGGTCTCAAGGTGACTTGGGCTAGCTTCTCCAGTTTGGAAAACATGGTTTAGGACACTGATGCAGGGTTGGCAGGTCAATTCTGAATGATTTTGGTAGTGCACCTTGCACCAATTTGGGAGTAGAAGACTCCACAAATTGATATCTTCCCCTAAGACCAGCTGATCATGTTGCAGCTTCCTAATCAATACCTGTTGGTTTACACTAATCATGGGATCAAGGAATTATTTCATTGATAAATCATTAGAATTAAGAACTGAAAGAGTCAGAATTTCCTCTCTTTTATAAACCCCTATTTCGGTTTCAAAATAAGCTACCTCATTGGGATAGTCATACTCAGTGATGATATGTTTGAGGCGAGGTTCACTCTCAATCCTAATTTGTGTGGGAATTCCCCTCCATGGTAGCCACATATGTGAAAATTCAAGGGAAAGATATCCCCCTATACTCTTCATTAGATCTCTGCTCAAAAGCATATTGTAAGTCTCAGGAATGTCCGTTACCTGAATATCCATGTTGGTTTGAATCATAGGGTTAGACCCTACTTGCACATGTATATTTCTCAATTCTCCAACTACATTAACCTCTATTTTATCAAGTTGGATGACCTTCTTGTTTGTTTGGACAGGATTCATTCCCAATTTCTTGCATACAAAAAATGGCATAACATTGCTAGAAGCCCCTGAATCTAGCAGACAATTGTGCAGATTCTTCCCACAGATTCTCAAACTTAAAAGAAATGGTGGGGTCCCGACCTTGTTTCTGAACAAAGCTTTGTTCATGTCCACAGCGAGTGCCACCTTGGTTTTCCCTTTTGATTTATCAGTTTCTTCCAAAGATTTCAGCACTATATCTCGTTGGGAAGGGCACCATTTTAGGATGTCAAAGTATGATAAAGAGGTTTTCTATTTCTGCATCTCAGAAACAATATCAAATTTTGTATTATAACCTGCATTATATTTGAAAACACCAGATGAATTACCTTTGCTAGGAAAGTCATGCGGACCCTTTGGTGGGGGAGGATTGTTATCAACACTCTGATTCGGAGGCACCATGTGGTTAGGTGGTGTTGATGTAGTGAACGGACCCTTATTCTAGTTTCTTAGGAAGTGTCCTCCCTTTGTTTGAAAGGTTTGGGCATCATACACATCTTCCTCTAGTTCATTCTCATTTTGCCTTGGGAATGAAGGTTCTTCCTCAAAGAGGTCATAAGCCATTGTTGTATCCACTGAGCCGCCTCCTTTGTTTGAATTCCCTTGGAATGTTTGGGCGTCTTCCTGTGCCATCTTCACAACCTTCTCCATTTCAGGACAGTTTACCTCAGAATGAGTTGCAGTATCATGTAGCTTGCACTAGTTAGTCATAAAATTGAGGTCAGCCACATTTGCAGTATGTGGCCTATCCTCATTAGCTTGATAATTATGAGAAACTCCACCATTATTTGGCCCTGTGTTCCATTGTCTGTTGTTATTAGTCCTCTGGTTATATCCTCTATTCTAATTTTGATAGCATTGGTTAGGGAAGTTTTGGCCTTGATAACTCCTTTGGCTATGATTGTTGTTGTTCTAATAATTACCCTGATTATTATTATTTTGATTAGGGTAATTACCTTGGTTCTTAGAGGGATTCAGTTTAAGCTGAGCCATGTCATTTGTGACTTGAGACAGAGTTTTCTTTAGGGTCTCCAACTCGTTTGTGAGTTGAACTGTCCTTTCACTCTCAACATTCTTAGCAACAGGTGGCTGACCGACGGGATTTGGTATTCCCGCTTGATTATGATGACCATGTGGACTGTGATGAGCCAGTGATTGTTGAGAGAAGTCGGGAGCTCCATTGGAAAATAATGGAATAGGAGATTGAGTCTGCAACTCAGACATAGGTCCATAATGGGAAGGAGACATCCTTGGGACAGTATTGAATAAAGGGGTTGGATTAGGCATCTAATACTCCATAGAAGGAAAACCTCCTCCCAAGTTCCCTTGTTGAGAGCTAGTTTGTTGTTGCAGCTTGATGGCTAGATGATAAACTTTAGACAGAGAATCAATATCCACTGGCTGATAAGTCCTTTGTAGGAATAATCCAAGCAAAGGGTCTATAACTCTAAAATATGCCTGAATGGCACTATTCTTAGCAACTAGATAGGGGTCCTACAATCTCATATACATTCGATGAAACCTTGTATTAAACAAGGGCAATGATTCACATGGCTCCTTCCTAATGGTAGCAAATTGATGGAACAAAATGGCTGGATCCACATAAACTCTGAATTGATTGATGAAAGCATTCTCCAGATCTATCCAGCTCAGAATAGAACCTTGTGGAAGATTTAGGTACTAGTTGTACACCATATCCCCTAAGGAATAAGGGAACAACCTAAAAACCACATCATGGTGATCTATCTAGGCTCTGGTACAAGTGTCCTTAAAAGCTTGTATGTGATCCTCAACACTCCTTGATTCGCCATGAATGTATTTGGGACAAAATCTCTCAAGATTCTTAGGCATATCATGAAATCCTCCATAAATAGTCCCCAATGGGGAGGGATTATACATAAAAAATTCCATTGGTGGCGATGGTGGAGGTTGAGCCAGCTATTGGATGGGTTGAACTAGCTGTAATGGCAATTGAGGTGGATTTGGTGGTGGATTCAAGGGTATCCACTGGGGTATTGGTGAAAATCCTAGTGGAGTGAGTGGAGCTAACAAGGGTGGTATAATGGTTGCCCCAACCCTATGAATCTTGTGTCTCGTTGGGGTCCTGAGTTCTATCAAAGGTGGTGGGTTTTCAGTTGATTGAAGAACTCTATGGGACCTCTTTGGTGAGAAAGACCCAATGTTATCCAGTTTTCTCTTCTGGCCCTCCTTCTGGCGCCAAAAATGTTGATGTGCCAAATTGACCCACAACATGTAGGTAAGATAAAAGTAAAAATATCTTACCTCTCCTGAAAGAGATAATCAGTAATCAAACTGATCACCTCCCAAGGTCTTTGATGTTGGTTCACAACGTTGTTGTTTCACAAAGTGGTCAATATGGCTATAATGTTCAAGGGGCCTGCTAGTTTTGAGCTTCTGGATTGTTGCAAGATCAAACATCTATCTAAACCTACTTTAACCGATGGTTTTAAAGAAATAGAAAAAGATAGATCAAGGTTTTTAAACTGGAAAGAATGTTGATTCATTCAACTAATCAGACTTGTTTCCTTCCAAGGAATCCCTAAACTAGAACTGCAAAATAAAATTAACCTATAATTGATACAAATTTTCATTCATACACAATGCAAACTTTAACAATAGATTCCAAATCATCATTCAAACAAAACATAAGGTAAAATTCTATTCCTTGAAAGCTTTTCAAATTAAATGATTAACCCAAAATGAATACCATTCTAGAGCATAATATAAAGAAGGTTTAAATCTGGCTGCTCCTACTGTCAATGAAACAGATAAACAACATTTACAAATCTGGCAAGATCACCAGTGTACAAAAAACCCATGTCTTTAAATTATCTCCATCTATGCTAAGAAAATCAAGAAGATACATCACCTCCTCTTCCTGGCGAATTGTAAAAAAATGTCTAACTTATTTCAAAACCCTAACTTGCTTCTTTCTAACCTTTTCTAACTCTTCTAAACTTCCTAACAAAACATAAACAACAAGAATCATGCAAGATAGATCAACACAACAAATTCACCAAGAACACAATGTCTTCAGTTGTATCAAATCCCCAAAGATAGCAACAATTCGAGTCTTTTGTGTTACAGTGACTGATCAGAATAAAATAACTTCTAACTCCTACTCTCCTTCTTAAGTTTCTCTACCCTCTAACCCTAACTTCTAACAATAACGACAAACCCTTACAAAAGAGACGAAATGCCATATATATAAAATGTGTCAGATGCATCGGCCTAGTTTAGGGTTTACAAAAATGAGTCGGTCACAGAACACGTTGGCCCTAGAAGAGTTTGAAACAAAGTCAACATGCATTAAATGCAAGGGCACTGACCAGAGGCAAGAAACGGACCAAAATGCGTGAAGGAGAAGCAAAACGAAACAATGAGGAAGCACAACTTTCAACACAACTTTGCATTAATTGCTTCCTCCACGTCGCCCATACCTTGCTCCATTATGGCCTTCGTCATTAAGAACGTCCCCTGCAAGCTATCCTCAAGTGGCATGGGTGAAACCCTAGTTTTCCATTCAATGGCATCAATGTTATTCTTCAGATCTACCCCATCGTACTATCCCAGTCTCCTAGCCATTCTAGCCACTCCCTTGCTAGACTCAGCCTACATTCATCAAACACCAATGTGAGAATCCGATTGTTGACAACATTTCATCAAAGTGTTATCTTAAAATCATGATAAAAACCATTAAATTAGCCATTAAGCATCAACATTGGATCATCAAAATGAACATAAGCAGCATACAATAGTGAAATTTACCAAATTAAAGCATGGAAACACAATAATTCATCATTAGATTCATCAATTTTACCAAATTTCCTCGTTCCACAACTCCTCCCAGAAAATTCAGAAAAATCTGACTAGACCAGATTTCCACGGATGATCCAACACATTGCACTTCGGGAAAACTGAAGGAAACTGGGAAAATCCGGCCAGAACAAAGGATTCTGAAGCAGGCATAAGGTATACCAAGAGATCACTCAAATGAAGAAGGAATGCATATATCATTGAAATTCATCAAAATAAGCAAAGAATATCAATCATTCATCATTAGATTTACCAATTTTATCCAACTTCCTAAATTCCACAAGGCACAACAGAGAATTCAGAAAAATCTGGTCGGACCGGAATTCCACAAAGAGCACAAAACTCTGAACTCAGAGCACACTTTCGGGAAGTTGAAGAGATCCAAGAAAATCCAGTAGGGCTAGAAAAATCTCGAGGTTGGCAGAAAACCCGAAAATTGACCACGACTTCGTTCAACTTGACCAAAGGTCATAAATTTGAGGACCCTGGGCACAAAAATCGCTTAACATGGGCCTCCTATAGATCTTCCTCGAATCCTATGCTCAATCGAAAGCAAAACAAGACGAGATGGCGACGCCCTAGGCATGAAACCCTAGGTTTTAACCATGAATGCACAGGGCAAGCCATGAAATGCCCAAACACATAGGAATCGAACTCCAAGCAAGGCCATAATGCTTGAAAGCACAACAAGATGAACATCCCAACCCAGGAGAATGCAAATGACAACACAAAAATGGCATAAAGCTCCAAAAATTGACCAAACTCAAAAACTCGACAACCAGACGGAAATTCAAAAAAATTCAGCCCAAGCGGAATTCTGCGAAGGCCCAAAATTTTTGAACTGTAGTGTAAAACAGGCCGGGCCGGACTCTGAACACAATCTGGGAAAATCCGGATGGGGCGGAAATCCCAAACTAGCTCGAAAGCCCGAATGGCAGTAAGAAACCGGATTTCGAAAGAAGTTCCAAAAAATCCTGAACCAGGGTGAAAACCCGAACTTGGCCCAAAACATAAGATTTTCAATATGCAACTTGGGGAAAACACCTAGGCAAGCAAGATAAACATATTAAGCACATGCCAAGGCAAAGCAAAACCTTAAAATCGAAGGGGGAAAAACACAAAGAGCGAAAGCAAAAGAGAGAGGGTCCCATTTTAATCAAATTTAAAATGGGGTGGTTATGCAAGGCATAACAGTTCCTTCATCTTTTTCACAAATACCGATTCTTCAAAAATTGATGGCAAAGATAATTAAATAGCGGCTCCAAAAGTATATTTTCTTATGAATAATTCATGGCTTATAATATTGGCTTCAATAAGGCAATAGGCAATGTGCGCACAACTTCAAAATATTTCATGACAATTTGATATTCCAATTTCACCTTAGTGCACCGACCTTAATTAATCAAACTTGGGCCTACGCATATCAAGACTTTGGCAACCTTAATATTTAATTTAACTTAAGAAGGCACACGACTTAAGAATTTAACTCAGCTCCTTGATATGGCACCAATAAAATCACATGAATATCCGCAAATATATTATTGAAAGAAATCTTCACTCCCAAAATGTGACGGCATGTAATATTTACTTTAATCGCCCAGCTAAGGAAAATAATAACATTGCCTCTTTTTGTTTATTGAAGTAAAAAACATGATCGATAAAAATATATTTACCTTTCTCCCAATGTTTAACGGAACATAATTACTCGGCCCTTTATAATATTTTTCATGCTCGAAAATATTAAAAATATTATTCCTGACAAGTGTATCTTTTTTCTCCAAATCTTATTCAAAAGATAAATTTTGCCTTCTTCTAAAAATTACTCAGAAATAATTATAGACAATACTCTGAATAATAAGCTTTATTATGAAAATATGAATATCAACACAATAATAAAATGCAACAATAATCTAGCTATTGCATAATTAACAAAAGATTCTTATTTAAATTTGCAATAATACATCAGCTATTGCAAACTCACAAATACTTAGCTCCACAAATAAGTTGAATACAGATGATAATCTTGAAATGAAATTGCAGCAATACAACAACTACTACAATTAAATCTCCTCAATGAATCACAAGTAGAAACCCTAGATGGATTCCTCATCTCCGGCTAGGGTTGATCTTTCACAGCCGCACCTAGCACTCCAGAGTCTTCAAACCCTCGAGTGAATGCTAAGCATTTAGCTTCAGCTACTTACCACGCAAGTAATGAGAAATGTAATCCAAATCAAGTGTGTCCAATTGCTTAGCCAAAAATTTCTTAAATAGATTTCTCATAGAATTCTCAAGAGGCTTCTAGAAGAAATATTATTTTATTCCTCAAGTGACTTTTATTATTTTATTATTTTATTTTCAAATCACTTAAGTCACTTTATATTAAATTAATTAAATAATAAGTCATCCCTTTTGATATTATATTTTATTGGAATAACTCAATAAATAATTAATTTAATATACCTCCAATTTGGGGACATGACAATTGGATGTATGAGTATATCTGCATTATTAGGAGGAAAGTACACATAGATTGGGGGACTCGAATAAGTGATGAGATTCGTGAACAGTTGATCAAAGTTCCAACTACCTTGAAATTCTATATGACTTCCTACTTGGTATATGTTGTTGCAGTCATGAGGCAATTTCCAGGGTTGTCAACAGAAGGTAATAGAAATGTTGTGTCTGCACGTATAAATTTTATTCTTAGATAACTTTGATGAAAATTCTTAAACATTTCTGGAGAGTCACAAATGCTTTCTTTGCACCTCTACTTTTCACTTTTGATCCAACTCTTGAGAAGAAGAGAGTATCAGATGAAGCCTACAAGGTTGTAAGTAAGTTTGGATGTGTCTTCCTACAGTTTCCTACTTTCACATATTTGAGAGTAGGTTGCTATACTGGGTGTCCATACATGTTGCCCAAATATCCTTCAGACAAGTGGGTACTAATGGAATTGTGTAGACAATTGATCTCAGTTCACAAAGAAGTATAAAAATTCACAAGCCAGGTTTCAAGTTTCCACTTACTATTGGGAGATATACTATTGATAGTGTACAAAAAGCAAAGTCAGTAGCTGCAAAAATGTGAATTATGACTATAAGGACATATAAATACATATTTGACTTTGACTACCGAAATGTGAATAGGAAACTTAAAAAGGATCATCAACATGTCTACCACTTTGAAGACATATGGGAAAACTGTAGAGATGAAGAAGACATCTCGAGAATGGATTTTTGCAGGTTGATAATGGAACAGACCAGAGATCTTGGTGTAGCTGATATTCCAGAGGATTTCAAAGATCCTGGCGACATCGTGAATTCTGCTTATGAAGAGGATGAAATTTCTAGGAAGCCTTTACCTCTTGTACAATGGTCTAAGAAAGAAAGTGTTTCTATTAGAGAAAGACTTGCTCCTTTTTTGCATAACACAATTGAATGGTTGCAAAGGCATGGCTTTCAAATGAAATCTTTCAGGACGGAATCAAAAGGAGAAACACCGGGAGGAGAAACTAGCCAACGGCAAGAGCTCTGCACTAAAAATAAGCATGCGGCTACTCCCTCTTCTTCTCAAAGAGGTCCTAATATCAAGTTTAATTTTGGTAAAAGTGCTACACAAATAGTTGAAGAACAAGAAGCTACTGAATCAGAACAACCATCTGCAGAAGGAAAGGAGCTGGCTTATGAGGAACAATCATCTGAAGAAGAAGAAGGGAGAGAAATTAAAGAATCAAAAGAATCTATGGAAGAGGAAGAATCTAAAGAAGATGAAGTTGAAGAAGAAGGTAATGAGGAGGAACCAAGGCATGATGATGAACAACCACTATCTCCCCACAAGAATGTTGTTGAAAATATTCCCCAAAAATCATCGCTTGTTACTTCAAATATTCCTCATACCCCTTCAAATCCTACTACTCCACCACCTCCTCTTCCTACCTCACCTCCTCCTACAGCAACCATACATACAATGGATGTTTCGATTCCCCCTTAAGTATCAACGGTTCTTACCACTCCTCCTGAAGTTTCCAACTTACAAATTGTTGATGTTTCCTCAAGTTCTTTCTCATCCATTCTGATTTTATCATCCCCATCATTTGATATCTCTTCTCATGCAGAGTTTGACAGGTTCATGAATGAATCATTGTAGGATCCACTTGTTTTGTAGTATACTGGAGCAATCATGACTGATACTACTCCAATTGTTACAATATCATCCATTCCTACAAAAGTTCCTGCTACACAGGAATTGACAGTAAGTCAAGAATGATATACTTCATCTCTACCCCTTGGCTAATCTCACAAGTTTCAAAGCGCAAGAAACAAATGTTTTCCCCAGATGAGCTTGATCTTGAAGAGATAGTTCCTCCAAAAGCCAAGGGGAAGAAGAAGGCTAAAATTCATTCAAGACTTCATATAGACAAAACAGGTCACAAATATGTAGATATTGGTTTACCCCCATGTGAACAAGGTGATGTGAACACGGAAGATTATACTCTAACAAGATTTAAGCTTGGTAAAGTAACAAATGCAACTACAAAAGAAGATGAAAAAGTAGTCTTGAATGCATTAGCAGGAAGACTTGATAAAATGGAACAAGCTAGAGATATGTAAAAGGATAAAGTTGAGTGATATGCATCAGTTTCGAGGAAGATTGTAGGATCCTCAGAAAATGTGCAACCAATGGCCATGGTGAATTTTGAGGAACCAACAGTACAAAATATAGAAAAGTTTGTCTCCAAGGGTAAGGTGTTTTATGATTTCATTGATGAGATAATAGAATAGGGCTCGCAGCTCATAGTTGTCGCAGATGAAAAGACTGCTCAAATAGCCAAGATGAAATTGGAGCTTGAAAAAGAAGAAAACATACTTTCCAAAGAGTAGAAGGAAATGGAATGATGTATCTCATTTTAGTCACAAATGAAAGAGACGAAACTAAGAAAGTTAGTGGAAGTTGGGGTAATTCCTGACAAAGAGAAGTATGTGGAAATAAGAGAACCTCTTAAGAATTGCATACAAGTAATCAAATCCCTCATCAAGGAAATACAACAAGTACAAGAAGATGTCGAAGGACATCGTGTTGTCATGGTGAATGGAATTGAGGAGTTACTAGGTAAACTACCTGATGATGATCATACTTTCCTCCCAGTTATCGAGATTGCTCAAATCTTGAAGGAAGCTATCATGAAGCTAGTGGAAGATGAAGGCTTTTCAAACACTTCAATGAACGCCATATGTGATGTACGACTTTCTCTCGAAAATCTCAAGATGCATCTTGATAGATACAAGAAAATTTGCTCATCTGCAAGAAGGTCAATCACAAGGATTCATACCATTGTTGACTATACATTTGGTCCAGATGAGGTATTCATGCAAGAGACAAAGAAGAAATATGAAGACTTTTAAGCCAAAAGCCAGGAACCATAAAGACTTCTTATATCTCTGAAGTTAGATAATTTATATACTTTCTTCTATGAATTTTGTAAATAGGCTTCAATATTTTACATGTCATTTCAACAAATGTAATTATATCTAAACAAATATGTTCTCCTATAATTGTGGATGACATTTTTGAATAAGTCAACTAGTTAGGTAGGATTTTCCTAGATTTTCTCTCCTCTCCCATCTATAAATAAGAGAGGATTCTATTGTAATGGTTACCTTTTATCTTTTGCAACGAAGTGCTTCCCACTTGTGAAACAAATATTGAAACTTTGAGTTCAATTTTGTGAATTGAATTTTTGATCAATAAAGAAGTGAAGTTGCATACCAAACTTTTTATTAGGAACAATTATCTTATGGTTTGATCAAATTGGTAGTGATTAGTAATTGATATTGGAAGGGCTTTGAGTAAATTTGTGTGAAATTTGAGTTACACCTATTACTTGAAATTGTGATATTGATTGAATACTATTGGTGAATTCTCTATAAGACTTTGTGCTTATATTTATTCATGTTGTTCATGGGATTATTGTGAAGTATATAGAAGACTTTGTGCTTCTCATACAACACTGGTTACTATCTTGAAGGATTCTTTATCGAAAGCTACGGAACGACTTTGTGCCTCTGTGAGCTTTTCTTATTTATTATTTATCATTCTCATGCTAGTATTCCTAGGCTTTGCTTTGACAAGATAGGAATATTGGAATTACCACTTGGTTTTAGTTTGAAGTCGTATTTCATCGGGAACCTAAAATCGTGAAACATTGTAAAACATATCCTTTGAAAAAAGAGAGAATCATGAATGTGACACATCCCATATCGTTATTGTAAATATTTAATTAGTTTTCCTTAGTTTCAATAAGTAGTAAGAAGGGCACATCCCCTTTTTGAGAGGAGAGATTTTATCTCACATAGTTGTGGCTAAAATCAAGGTTTTGTAATCTATTAAAAGGGATTATATAATTTTCACCAAACACATCTTTGTAAATTGAAGGTTTTTCTCATTGTGTAAAGGTGTTTAATCTATTGAATCTTCTTACATGGTTATAATTTGAAATCTATAAAACCTTTTGTTAAATATTATTTGATTATTGTAGTTGGTTAAATTGTAATGGCTATTAGGAAAATATAGCTTATGAGGAAAATGGTTTTGTAAGAAAAAATTATAGTAAGATAAAATCATCCTTATTGATATGATAGAAATAAGCAATATTGTATTTAGAAAATAATAAATTTTAATTAATTCATTTAACAAGAATTGTTTTGGTATAGCATTAATTAGTATCATAAGATCTATATTCAACTTGAATGTCAAATTGTTAGTGTGTTACATTTGGAGTATGTGTTTTTTTAGTAACCAAGTTTTTGAATGAAATTACTTATGTTTTTTATGTATTAGTAGGTGTAGCAAATAATTTTTGTAATTTCAATTTCAGAAACTCCACATCTATAAAAAATTCCTAGTGAAATATAACTATTCCACTATTACTTTTAGAAATTTGAGTAGTTAAAGTCATAATTTAATATTAAGAGTAGGTCATTGATGCCAACTAAACATTTAGCAATCAGTTTTCTAAGATTGTTTTGTGTGTATGAAAAAAGAGTTACACAATTTATATGGTAGTTGTTTTATTTCATGATGGGAATCCTAGGTTTTAGTTCCTTTATATAAGAGTGAAGTGGAAAAAGTGATCCTAGATCTAACTAGTACATTAACTAGGATTACCTCTTTTTCTTTGACTCCACATTCAAACATAAACCAACTAGGGTTTTATGATTAGCTAGCTACCATAAGGGAGAGCCAATATCCTAAGGTTTAGTTCTTTTTGACTTTTAGAGGAAAAATTTGATGTGTGTTTTAACAAGTCTATTTGACATAAACCCTAGATCTGAAAATGTAATTTATCACATAGACGAAAATGGAAACTGATAAAACAATTATAGATCTAGAAAATGGTGAAAAAGAGGAACCTATGATTGAAAATTGGGTTTGAATTTGAGGGTCAAGGGTGAGGGTGGCCTTGAATAGAGATGCTACTTTTTAGGGTCTACAAACTTTAGATGATGTGCTAAAATTTTCTTTATGTTTCTTGTGACTTGCTACTGATGAAACTTATGTATCTAACCTGCACAAATGAAGAGTTTGTAAGAATGTTCATAAGTATTGTCTACTAATTTTCCATGTAAGAAAAACATATTGAAGGTATAAAACACTTTTATGTGGCAGTTCAATAAGCTATTGGAGATAAATTTAATCCCACCTTTATAATATCTTCATAAAGATGAGATGCATTGTCAATATATTTAAGAAAAAGGGATATTATCTCCCCAAAAAACATATATGGGTCTCTTAGAAGGGCTAAAGTTGTATCCAAACTCTTAAAATAATATGAACATAAGTGGATTTGTATAAGGTATTGACTACCTCTTCTTCTTACTCTAATTGGTCCCTTAAATATTACAACATAATATAATAGAGAATTTAAGACATGAAGGGATAATATTGAAGAGAACAGAGGGTACACAAACCATAGGACATAACATTGGTACTCCTACTTAAGATATTATTATTACATTACTATTACACCCTAATTTGTTGTTACCTATTTACTATTACCTTGATGGGTTAAAATTCTTTAATATATGATTGTGATTTGTATATGAATCTTGATGGAAAATCTGATGAATGGATGTTCAATGCAATTTGATTTTTTATAATGTTCTTAAGATGAAAATATATGATGCATGTGAATATAATGTTATCAGCTAACTACTGGGGTGATGCACTAAGTTGAATGCAGGAACAAATTTTAACCTCCAAAAGAGAGGGGGAGTATCACTCAGGAGAAGAACTTGGTATGGTAACCCTTGATGAGGGGAATGGTAAGTAACCTTCTATCAGGGTTTGAGTATGTTTTGTATTAGTATGTGGTTTTAGTCTTTGAAATTTCGTGCTTGGGGATATGTGATTGAGTATTTGAAATAAGTATAAGTTCTTTTTCATATTTTGGTTTATATCATAATCGGTGGATATATACATGGAATATATATATATATATATGTATGTATGCACATGTCTCTGATAACTCATACATATAAATATATGCGTGCATTTGTATACATAGGTAGATGTGCTTACGCATATTCATGTACAGATATATCATGTGCATGGGAGTATCGATTGGACAAGCAAGACATACATATATATATACACATTTTGTATATATGTACCAATTGATGAATATGAGAATACATGTGTTTAAGTATGGATATTAAAATAATATTTTATATATACATAATATATATATATATTAGTATATATGTATATAATTACGTTAATGTAAATGTATATACATATATTAATATACTATATATGTATGTATATATATAATTATTTTGATATATGTTTATATATATATATACATATATATATATATATATATATACATATATTAGTATACTATATATGTATATATATACATATATATATATATAGTTGGTAAGTAATGCTTTTAATAATCATGTGAATATAATTATATATATATATATATTATAAAAGATATAATATATATATATATATATATATTAATGATATATATTATATATTGTTTGATATATATTAAAAGTGCTTTGTAATAAACATAGCACATTATTATAGCACTGCCTTATATATTATAACAACTAAAGCAGAATGTTGCACATATAGTGTATAAAGGAATAAGTCAAAAGACTTATGAACAACGCATAAAGTGAAAGAAAATGTTGATTCAAATGTTGTTGACTTTGTCTAAAAACTGTGCATGAAATAAGGTGTGAAATGTATGAAGGTGGCACCATATTTTGCAAAGAGTGGGAACTAAAAGAAGTCTATTTCCTGTTTCATTATCCAAGCAAGGACTTCTGATAAACATGAGAGTTAGTCTCAACCACGAGCTGGTTGAGGTAGTTTGACTTATACTGCAATAAGAAAACCTATAGGTTGCATTTTTTGAGTTTTAATCTTGTTGTCATTAATATATGGGTGACTTGTTCTTAACTGAGAATTTGGACTGTTTAGGTGTTTGCAAACTAGTGTTTTTATTAGCCACCTCTCATCTCTTGAGCCTAGTCGATGCATGTAGAATAGGAAGGTGGTAGATTTGGTAGCTTATTTGTAGCAAATTAAGATGCTCATATTTTAGTATATATAGAGGTATCCTCTCTGGCCTTTGTCACAATTATTCATTTTGATTTTCTTATCCATCATTCTACTATAGTTTTCTATGCAAGCATAATTTGAGAGTTTTTGGTGAGAAAACGAGTTGTCTTTGTGAGTTTAAAATTGTTGAAATCTTTGTGAAAAGGTTAGAATTTAGAGATAAGTTGGGATTAGAAGGAGAAGTTATCATGATTGTGAAGGTTGAATTTGGAAAGCAGTATTATTAGTTGGAGCTATAAATCCAAGCATGTTGATTTATATTCCTCTATTATTTTATGATTGAAAGGTTATTTGTTTATAAATACATTTAATGTTTGGGAAATATTGATTTTGAATGCTTGATAAGCTTGTTTTTATGAACTTGATTTATTTCCTAGTTTGGGATAATCTTGTGTGATTCATAGTTGAGTCTTGAATTAGTGAAACCCTTTTATTTGGGAATACATATATATACTATATTGGAATATGTTTGGCTTTAATACTACTAGAACTATATATAGTTTGTCAAGACTATATGGAGGTTGCATGAAAAGTGAAATGTGGAATATATTGCTATCTTATAGTACTTTTATAAAAATGTCATTTTTGAACATGTGAGGATAGCTTGGTTATTCTTGGGGCTAGATAATCCATGAGAAAGGGAGTAACCTAGTTGGCCACTAGTATGTGTGCATGTATGATTAGCATGGTTATACCTGGGGTTAGAGTAATCCATGGGAAAGGGTATAACCTAGTTAATCAGTTTGTTATAACTTGGTTATACCTTGGGTTAGGGTAATCCATGGGAAAGGGTGTAACCTAGTTATTCAGTTTGTTAAGACTTGATTATTCCTAGGGTTAGGGTAATCCATGGTAAAGGGAATAACCTTGTTGGACAATTTGTTATATCATCACCTTAAATTCAATGTGTGTTATGATTGTGAATGGTCAATACCTAATCGAGCTAAAGAGTGGGTGGACAGATGACTTGCACTCGAAGTACTAGGTGTTGAATTCTTTATCCAAAGTAGTGTAAGTCGTCATTGTTTACACTGTCAGTTCACTGTGATCTAGGATTGCATTCTAGGTAGGAAATCATGCATGTAGGTTGTAACCAATGTATGGTAGCTCTAGATATGTAGGACACAACACTATGCTTAGGAAGGCCAATATTATGGGGTTACCAAGCCAATCATTTATCGAAGGGTAGGGCCATCTTACCAGTTAGGTAGATGTGCGGGGGACCGTAGTAAGTCCATGGTTGGCAAAAAAGTTCTTAAGTGATGCTCTCCCTCATACAATTGGTGGTCGGGATTTGAGGATGTAGCACTAGTTTGGGGACACCTAGAATGTATGCACCAGTGATGGGGACATCTAGGATGTATGCATCTAGATCATTGTATTATGTTTGTATATCTATATCATTGAGCTCATGGAAGCTATGAATGTAAACATGTATCTCTTTTCTTATTGAGAAATTGAAAATGGAAAATGTCATCATGAAATTATGTAATGTGAAATCATTACTTGAAATATTATAATGTTTATTTGTTATGCAATGGGAAAGTTTGAAATGGTTATGTTTCAAATGTGCATCTTGTTATTCAAATGGAAAATAATTTTTTTATTGCCATAATGTTAGTAGTGCAAATTGTTCACTTGTGGGTAAAACATAGTAAAAACAATGGGTAGAACAATTGGCATGTTACACATGGTATCAGAGCTACCAAGTTCAACACTAGAACCTATGTGCTCACTATGCTTTCATCCAAACTTATATGAGTCTAATGTTTGGAATAATTGTGCTAGGATGGTGTGTCTCAAGATGACTGCAAGGAAGTTAGTAATCAGTAATGAGTACTACCTAAAGACCAAGAAAGAAAGGGAAGCCATTGTTCAAACCATAGAGGGGACCAATTATGAAAATTCTATTTGGCTGAGTGACATTGAGACTTTTAATCATGCTCTATCTCACATCAGTCAAGAAAGAAGGAGGATGTGTGAGGTTGTTAAATTTGTACCTCATGTCTCTCTTACCAAGTCGTATTTATTATCACTTTCCATGGATATTCCCTCAAAATGTAGTGTTAGTCCTTCTATGATCTTTAGGGACCCTCATGTTCTTCCTATGTCGGAATTTATTGTAATATCCTCAAGTGGAAAATTGGAGGGATATGTCCCCTAAAACTATGTATCTGAGGATAGATTTGAAAGTCATTTTCCTTTTGACAATATATGGGAACAAAAATCTGAGGTGTATACCCCACTTAGCTATGTATCAGAGAGTGAATCTGAGGGATACTCTCCCCTAGACTATTTGAATAGTCATTCCATGTAAATGCAAGGATATTGAAATCCTATTGATCTAAATGAAAATCATGTTTTGGAAAAAAAAATTATGTATGAGTTCTTCTTTTAAACTTCATTTATATGAATGTTTGTTCTTTGGAAATGTTTTAAATGATATGTAAACCTTCCTAGAATCTAATTGAAAATGAAACCTCCAGGTGAAAAATTTCTTGTCAAAAATGGTTAGAACTAGAACTAACCTTGGGGGAAGCCAAGAAGAAGGCAAAGAAGCAAAAAATTTAGGGGCTAAATTGGATCATATTCTAGCCATGATGGATGAGACAAGAGAAATAATTTGGAACCTCTAGCAAGAGGTAAGGGGAAAAGAAAGGTAGGAACAAGAAGTTCCTAATAATGATGAAGAAGGGGAAAATATCATGATCATACTCAGTCTAGTGAACATGAGGATGATGAATCACAGTCTCAATTAGCGGGAAGCAAAAGGAAATGACTTACTAGTGAGCTATCTCAAGATATGAGAAAGATCACTCCTCTGAAGTTTGAAGGAAGTACTAGTGGGGATGTGGGTGAGGCATGGCTCACAAAAATGGAAAAGTATTTTGAAATCAAAAATTGCTATGAGATAACTAAAGTTTTTTGAGGAGCTTTATAGTTGGCTAGAGAAGCATCCAACTGGTGGATGAATAAAAAGATGGAGCTTGGGCTAATTTCCTTAAATCTTACTTGGAGTGAATTCGTTGAAATTTTTTGAAATCAATGGCTACCTCAACTCTTCTATGATCAAAATCTTACTGACTTTCAAAACCTGAGGCAAGGAGATTCCTTGGTTAAAAAATATTAGGATATATTCACTCATCTACTAAGGTACATACCCATGTACCAAAAGGACAAGCGGTTTTGCATAAGGAAGTTCATCATGGGCCTCAATGCCCAAATTAATGGAGAGGTAGATGTACACAATTCTTCCACCATGGACTTGGTGTATGAGAAATCCATTAAGCAAGAACAAAGGCTTAAATCTATCTAGAACTAGCATGAAAAGAATTGAAAGAATTTTAATTGGTCGCAAGCCAATCAAGCTTCGAAGAATCCTAGTGAAGGGCATGATTTTCGAAAGAAAGGGGAAAAAGGTTCCCATAATAGTCAAAATAATTCAAGAAGGGATTATAGGGGGAACAACAACAACAATAACAACTGGTAGGAATGAAGGCAATTTTGGAAGGCTTGCGTCAAGGATTGGACCGTTGAGAAGATGTTATACTTGTAGAGATCACTTTGAAAATTAGTGTTTCAACAAACCACCAGGGATGCGGCCACAAGGGAATCAGCTACCTTCTCAATGAGCAGCATTCCAACAGAGGATTCATGCAGTATTAGATAACTAGAAAGCAAAGTACCAGATCACTCTTGTGAAAATATTAGGTACTTTGTTTGGTACACCTATTTCCATTCTTATTGATACCAGTGCCACTAAATTTCTTGTTTCTTGTAGTACAACTAGTAAAATTTATATAAAATTTGGCTACATGGAAAAGTCTTGGATTTTTAAATATGCAAACCAGACAAGAGCTAAGGTGGAGCAATTTTTATTAGAAGCAAGGGTTGAACTTTCGAGTTTCTCTTTGGAAGTGAATTTTTGTAGCACCCCTAGGTTGATATGATGTCATTTTAGGGATGAATTTTCTATGGAAGAATAGAGTCAAAGTAGATTGTAAATAGTGGAATATTTAGATGATCTTGGAAATTAGGTGTTCTTGCAAGGAACACCTAGAGAAGTTAAGCTATGGCAGGTATCCACCGTACAAATGCATAGAGCGAAGAAGAAAGGTTTTCAAATCTTCGTTGTGAAAATGGAGAAACTTGAGGAATGCAATGAGTTCATTTCTCAAGGTGATGTAGTTTATTATGGACCTTAACATCCCCAAGTAGTCGAAGAAGGCAAGGTGATGGAATTAGGAAAATTGAATATGGAGAAATATCCTATCCTATGGAATTTTGTGGACGTATTTTCTAGATGAATTAGCTAGATTTCCTCCCAAGAGAGTGTTTGATTTATCCATCAACATAGTTTCAAGGGCGGAGCCTATATCCAAAGTGCCATATAGGATGAGCACAATAGAATTAATGGAGTTAAAATTTTAGTTGGAGGAATTGTTGTCCAAGAGACTGATTAGACCCAGTGTTTCACCCTAGGGAGTGCCAGTGATCTTTGTGAAGAAGAAGGATGGCACACTACATGTGTGCATTGATTATTATTTTCTTAATAAGACAATGATCAAGAATAAGTATATGTTTCCATGTATCAATGATCTCTTTGATCAGATGTGAGGAGCAACAATATTTTCAAAATTTGATCTATAATCAAGTTATCATCAATTGATGATCAAGGATGAAGATATTTTCAAAACAAATTTCATGACTAGGTATGGTCATTCTGAACTCATGGGTCCTACCTTTTGGGCTAACGAATGCACCTGCAACATTGATGAACTTAATGAATAATGAATTCAGAGACTACTTGGACAATTTTTTGTTGGTCTT
Organism: Sequoia sempervirens; assembly: GCA_007258455.2. Lineage (NCBI taxonomy): Eukaryota > Viridiplantae > Streptophyta > Pinopsida > Cupressales > Cupressaceae > Sequoia > Sequoia sempervirens. The sequence continues at coordinate 958,625,526 of VDFB02281492.1, read as the reverse complement.
TTTGGATGATATATTTATCTACTCCAAGAATGAAGAGGAACATCTCCAACATCTAAAGATTGTTCTCCAACGATTGAGAGAGCATAAGTTGTATGGGAAACTCTCTAAGTGTAATTTCTTTTAGAAGGAGGTAGAATATCTAGGTCATGTGATTTCAGTTGATGGGAATGCAGTTGATCCAACAAAAATAAAAGTGGTGTTTGAATGGTCAGTGCCTAAAAATGTACCAAAAGTTGGAAGTTTTATTGGTCTGGCTAGTTACTATCAAAATTTTGTTGCAGAATTTTCCAAAATAGCTTTTCCCATTACCTCCTTATAGAGAAAAGGGAAGAATTTTGAATGGACAAATAAATATCAAGTGACATTTGATAAACTCAAGGATAAGTTGACCACAAATTCAATACTAAAAGTACCAGATCTAGATGGTGATTTTATAGTCGTCATAGATGCTTCAAGAGAAGGTTTGGGTGGAGTATTGATGCAAGATGGGAGAGTCATAGCCTATGAGTTAAGGAAGGTAAAGCCTTATGAGAAAAAATATGCTTCACATGATTTGGAATTAGCAACAGTTGTTCATGCATTATAGATGTGAAGACACTATTTGTTGGGAAAACCTTTTGAACTAAAGACCAATCATCATGGTCTAAAGTATTTATTTACTCAACTGAATCTAAATGCATGGAAAATAAGGTGGTTGGAATTGATATCTAACTATTATTTCAATATCAATTATATCAAGGGGAAGGAGAATTGAGTTGCAGATGCCCTAAGTCATAGGAGGTATATCTCCTTAATGATATCAATTCAAACCAATTTCAAGGATCAAGTGTCAAAGAAGTCCAAGGGTGATGAATACTATGAACAAGTCAAGCAAGAACTCTTAGATAATCCATAAGATCCAAGGTATGAAGGATTTCACTTTGAACCTGATGGTTTGTTAAGGTTTAAAGGAAGAATCCACTTACCTAACTCTATGGAATTAAGGAATTTAGTTTGGAAATAAGTTCATACCACACCATATTTTGGACACCCCGAAGTGACTAAGATGTTGGCTAATGTGAAGCCATTATATTTTTGGAAAGGAATGAAAAGGGATGTTGAAATATTTGTGGTAAGTTTCCTAGAGTGTTAGAGGGTGAAGGAAAAACATCATCACCCTGCAGGTCTTTTGTATCCTCATGAAGTTCCAGAAAGTAAATGACAAGTTATTAGCATGGATTTTGTGCAAGGTCTTCCAATGTCAAGGAATAAGCACAATGTCATTCTAGTAGTGATGGATAAGCTTACAAAGGTGGCTCATTTTATACTAGGGAATCTAACTAATGGAGCTCCTATTATAGCTCAGAAGATTATCCAAGAGGTATTTAGGTTGCATGGAATTCTTGAAAAGATTATTTCTGACAAGGATGCTCATGTGACATCTAGGTTTTGGCAAACTATTTTTGCTTTGCTTAAGACTCAGTTGAACATAAGTTCAACATATCATTCAAAAACTAATGGTCAAACTGAAAGAGTGAACCAAGTGTTAGAGTATCTACTAAGAATGTATTGCATGGATCAACAATAAAAGTGGGAGGATCATTTAACTTTGGTTGAATTTGTGTATAACAACTCTTATCATCCATAATCAAGATGACTTTGTTTGAAGCATTGTATGGCAGGAACTGTTGAGCTCCTATAAGCTGGGATAAGCTAGAGGATAGGATAATCCTTGGACCAAAAATGTTGTCAGAAATGGAGGATAAAGTTGGTATTATTAAGCAAAGGATACCAAAATCTAATGATAGGAAAAAGAGTTATGTAGATTCCAAGTGGGTACCTAGATATTTATCAAAAGGGGAGAAATTTTTGCTAAGAGTTAAACCTCACAAGATTTTTATAAAGTTTGGAAAGTCATCAAAACTAGCTCTACGTTATGTAGGTCCTTTTGAGGTTCTCAAGGAAGTTAACCCTGTTGCCTATAGAATTGCTTTGCCACCAACTCTTACAAGGATGCACAATATCTTTCATGTTTCGTTCCTTAAGAAGTACATGCCAGGGGATAACCATGTTATTGATTGGAATGCTTTATAGGTACATGACCCAGGAGTGGTAACAATCAATCCTCTCAAGGTTCTTGGAACACATAAGCTTCACTTACGTAATAGGGAGGTTCTGCAATGCAGGGTCTTGTGGGATTAGTATGCAGAAGATTTTTCCACTTGGGAGGACTATGTTGAGATGAAGCAAAAGTTTCCTCAAGTCTTGCTAGATTTTGAAAACTCCTAAAAAATAATGTTTTTTGTTTTTTGTTCATGTTTGATATTTAAAAATCATTGGGGATGATGATTCACGAGGGGAGAATATGTTACACCCCCATGTGTTGTTACCTATTTACTATTACCTTGATAGGTTAAAATGCTTTAATATATAATTGTGATTTGTATATGAATCTTGATGGAAAATGTGATGAATGAATGTTCAATTCAATTTGATATTTTATAATGTTCTAAAAATGAAAATATATGGTGCATGTGAATATAATGTTATCAACTAACTACTATTATGATGCACTAAGTTGAATTTAGGAACATATTTGAACCTCTGGAAGAGAGGAGTATCACTTAGGAGAAGAACTTGGTTTGGTAACCCTTGATGAGCCTAATTCAGCATACACACACTTGCATCCTAGTTGGTCTAGTTGAATTAAGATAGTTCAAGAAATGGTAAGTAACCTTCTGTCAGGGTTTGAGTATGTTTTGTATTGGTATGTGTTTTCAGTCTTTGAAAGTTCATATTTGGGGATATGTGATTGAGTCTTTGTGATAATTATAAGTTCTTTTTCATATCCTAGTTTATATAATAATCGATGGATATATACATGGAATGTATATATGTATGTATGTACATGTCTCTAATAACTCATACATATGAATATATACATACATGTGTATATGTAGGTAGATGTACTTACATATATTTATGTATAGATATGTCATGTGCATGGGAGTGTCGATTGGACAAGCAAGACATATATATATATATATATATATACATACATACATACATATATACATATATTTTGTATATATCCACCAATCGATGAATATAATTATATATATATATATAAATAATAAAAGATATAATATATATTATATATTGTTTGATATATGTTAAAAGTGCTTTGGAATAAACATAGTTCATTATTATAGTGTTGCATTATATATTATAATAGCTAAAGCAAAATGTTGTGCATATAGTGCATAAAGGAATAAGTCAAAAGACTTATGAACAATGCATAAAGTGAAAGAAAATGTTGATTCAAACATTGTTGACTTTTTCTAAAAACCACATGAAATAAGGTGTGAAATGTATGAAGGTGGAGTCATATTTTATAGAGAGTAGGAACTAAAATAATTCTACTTCCTACACCATTATCCAAACAAAGCCTTCTGATAAACATGAGACTCAATCTCAACCACGAGCTGGCTGAGGTAGTCAACTTATACTACAATAAGGAAACCTGCGAGTTGCATTTTCTGAGCTTTAATCTTGTTGTCATCAAGATATGGGTAACTCGTTCTTAATTGAGAAGTTGGACTATTTAGGTGTTTGCAAACTAGTGTTTTGTGTTGGCCTCCTACAGTGATTTAATAACTAAGCCCTTATAGCCATGATTCAGAGATTGGACATCTAACCTGAATAGCTATTTCAATCATCATGAAGGTGCATTTAACTTGTCAACCCAAGGACGTGAACTTGAAATGGGTCAGCACAGTATGTGCACTAGGAACTCAAAGTAGCCATTTCATTCTACAGCTAAGGAACACACAATGTTGAAAGTAAATTGCTTAGAAAGGAATACCATAAATACCAATCATCAATCAACAACTACATCAAACTAAAATGCATAACAAGAATGAAAATTTGAGCAACAAACAAGGCACTACTCTGTCTGCTTTGGTTGTAGGAACAATCACATAATGGAATTCTAGTGGCTGTAGGAACATTCGGTGCCAAATTTCTCACTAATTACCGAATAGTAAGTAATACTAAACTAAAACTAAACTAATAAGATGGATTACTCACCAAGTGGTCCCCTTGGATAAGTATCATCTAAAACTAATGAGAACTTAGATGCTCAAACTCAAAACTTTATTTTATTCATTGTAAATCATGAGTACAAAAGAGTAATGTATCTATATTGCTAAAAACTTAAGAGTGCAAGTACAATATCAAATCATGCAACCTCCTTGAGGAAGGAGCATCCAATCTTTATTTATATTATTAGCTAAAAAAGGCAATCAACTCCACGACTGGGAGGATGCCATTTAGGGAAAACAAAGAAAATGGAGCGATGGTGGTTACCCGTGCATGGAATTTGGTCAAACATGCATATCCAAACGCAGATCCAGCACAGTAGTAACGCTCATGCATGCTCAATCATTAAATTCCACTACAAGGTGGTTATATTCAGTTGCATGAAGAATCTTTTGTCGTCGACCTCCTTTGACTTTGAGCAATTCCTTTGCTGGACATTATGGTACATGCCTAGCTGGTGGTGTCTTCCTCAACTTAGCATATTAAATTTGCATGGAAATGTCAGTACACACAATAACTGCACATCTATAACCACCTTAAGGAACATTCATTAACCACATGCAAAATCAATATAAATAATCCACATAATATGCCAAATGTCATTAAAACTTGCAGAGATAAGATATAAGTCCAGTGTCTATGGTTTGACGGAAACATTATGGAAATATCAACATTTAACATCAAATTCCATGACAAATGCCAACAAATAAACTATAGATTCTACCCAAAATTGGACCAAAAACTAGGCTCATCACTCCCCCCAACCTAACATTTTGTTGGTCCTCCAGCAGGGGAAGGGTTGTTCTTCTGCTTGGTCAAGGCTCTAAAATTTGCAACTGATAGTTGTCCAACATCAGTGTTTGTTGTGCATGAATCAAGATCCATATAAAATCCTCCTAATCTATCAAATCTGCTTCATTTTTTTTTTTTTGCAGCAATGTCATACTGGTAGAATCTGAAGTTTGGCACGAGCAACATGAGCATGGGTGGCTGGAAAGTCAGGGGAAGCCATGATCACCCCTGTGTTCTCCCAATTTTAATATACCTATCAATCCTTTTTAGTGTTTCAACATAATTGTGCATGGAATGAGGCTCAACCTGCTTCAGCTCATCAGTTAGGCTATTCCATCTTTGTGATAGACATCTTCTCATAATTTCTTCCTTTGTTGTTGTCTTTACCTCATAGTCACTATAAACTGCCTCAATCCAAGGCATAATCTTGTTGCCATAACTAGGTCTAAGAAGCATTTTGTGCCATTCTATGTAAATATCCCTTGGGTTGCTTGATTCATCCCTAATAGGTAGAGGGATGTTATACGCCAATTGCTTATAAGCCCCATGTTATTGTCCCCAACTAATCTCATTTTGTACCTAAGACATAAATGCCCTTAATTGAAATCCCAAACATACAACAGCGGGTTCCAATCTTGGTCTTGAGTTACAACATAATTATGCAAATAAAAATCACACAATAAATTCTTCATTTCAGGTGAGGCAATCCTATAAGCATTGAAAAATTCAACAGGGGTGTCAATAGAAGGATTCAAACCTGAGGCAATCCTTGACAGCATAAAATAGAGATATTTCTCTTTCAGGAGTAGAGCATAGACCCTTGGAGGGGTCTTACATTCCAAAATTTGTGGTGCCAAGGTTGCCATATCATCCACCCTTTGCTTCAAGGTGGTAATTTTTGCATCCTTATCTTCAATCTCCTCATCCTTCTTTTGAATTTCCTTCTTCAATTTATGTTTTTCCTTTTTCCATTCTTCCTCCCTCATTTGTATTTCTTTCCATAAATTCAAATTTTATGTATGTACTATAAAATCAGGAGGATTATGAATTCCTACCAGTCTTTTTGTCGATGGTGGCTCCTCATATGGCACTATCTGCATGGACTTAGGTTGTCTGGTTATCTTTGGCTGCAGGGGCACTGTTTCTTCTTCCACTTCTTGTTGCAAGGGCCCTTGTTCTTGTTTTTGTTGTGGTTGCAAGATCTCATGCTCTAGCTCTAGTTGTTGCTGCAGGACTTCCTACTCATGTTGCAGGACTTCCTGCTCATGCTACAGGAAATCCTGATTTTCCTCAAACTCTTCTGCAATGTTAGCAAGATCGTCCAGTGTAATATTTGTTGTTCTCTCAAACATGTCTTCTTCTTCGACATTCTCCTACCCCATTGGAGCTTTAGGGTCCTCATGTGATGTATCACTAGGCTTAGGTCTTTCCTGTGGAGGTGTACCAATCGCAGGCCCAGCTGGCCTTGATTTCCTAGGAGGTCTCTCACATTTTCCTTTGGTTGCAGGATGAACAATGTCAGCCTTCCTCTTCTTAGAACTTGGCACCTTTCTTTCTACAGGTTGTGTTTTGGCCTTTCCTTTTCTCGTTTCTACTTCTCTCTTTTGTGCCCTAGTTTTCATCAGGGTTTCAAGTGGAATGTCATCATCAGAATCTGATGAAAAACTTTCTTTTTCTTAGTGCTCTGTTCTATAAGAACTATTTTCTATGGTTTCTTCTACTGCAGGAGGATTCACACTAGAGCCAGCACCTGAGGTTGAAGCACCAAGAGGGGCTTCAGCCATGCTCAATCTCTTGCTAGACCTACGGGGTTGAGGTAAAGCCCTAGGTTGCAAGTGCTCAGGTCTAATTTGATCAACATTTATAAATTCTTCCTAGGTCATTCTAGATACATCATGCAGAGACTTTTCAACTAGAAATTTAATCAGACAATGGTGGGAAATAGAATTATCCCTACTTTTTGGGTCTCAGCCGCCATGATTGAGAGAAGATTGTATATCATGTTAGGCACATTCATCCTCCTTCCGTGCCTCATGTGATTCAAAAGCTTGAAGTGCACAGAGTGCAAATTTGACTGGTGACCCTCATAGGTGATGTATTTGATAACATAAATGGCTATCCGCTTCCATGGCTTAGGCAGAGACATTCTCTTTGCACCTTATTTATCAATGTTCAATGGGGGGTCATTCAGCTCTATAAATTCGGCCCTGGCTGATCTGGCATCTCTGGAGGCAGGGTAATTTTTGCCATCAGCTGATAACCTTGTGACCTCTGCAATTTTTTCCTTAGTTGCCACAAATTCCAACCCTTTTACTGTGGCTTTTCCTTCAAAAAATGTCTGGGCGAATTCAAGGGAAATGCTTTCATCAAAGCCATCTGGATTCAGGAAGTAATCTGACCATCCGCAGTTTCTAAATTTAGCCAAGCATTGTGCATCCTGCAATAAAACATCATGCCCTATGGGTTCATTTCGAATTAACCTACCTCCCATTGTCTACAATCAAACAAATGCTCTACAATTTATTTCCTACAATTCCCATCTAAAAATCAAGTTCACTTTCCTGCAATACCTGCTAAATTTCCAGTGCCAATATCGACTAAATTTCCTTTTCTTTTGTTTCACCTTTTTGCTTGTAATTCAAGATTACAATAGGGTCAATAATGGCAAGAAAAGGAGTGATTGGAAGAAATGGTGGTTGCAGTTAATGTCACTTCACACATGCAAGCCATCCTCTCACTTAGATTTCAAATCGGCTCATTTTAAATTTTCTGACGTAGCCTAGCATAAATTGACACATGGGAAATATATTTGTATCTTTTTCTTCCCCCCAACCTAAATTTGGATATATGTCCGCACATGCGAGATGGGAGTGGTGATTTGATAGGGAATAATGACATGTTATGTGAACATCTATACTAACATACAGTGATTAAATGAATTCACTTAAAGGATTATTAAAAGATAGCAATTAATGTGCACATACTTGAATGTGTGGAGGATTTGTTGCAAAGATTGTAGAGAAAGTACCACTCACCTTTTAGAGAATAAATTAAGCAATTAATGAAAATGAGGTGGAATGAAGTGATGGAAGAGAGAGAAAGGTGGTGATGGATGGGTGGATGGGCAGATGGACGAAGAAATGGACTTCCACGTAAGTGAAATTCTTTATTATGAGAAGTATGTACCTTAATTAGCCATAAGGAGGGACACTAGGTCCACTTCCTTCAGCTGCAGGAAGCTCGGGTGTTGAATGCTAGGTGAATTGTTGCAGGAAATTTTATTTGGAAGTTGGCTTGTGATATAATCTAAGGTGATGACCATTGACAAGTAATTTGAACCTAACAGGGTTAATGGTACTAAGTTGAACAACTCCATTAGGAAAGACCTCAACGACTTCATATGGTCCTAGCCACCTTGTTTGCAATTTTCCTACATTGTCCTGGTATCTTGAGTCATAGAGTAGGGCCCAATATCCTGGTTGGAATTTCTTGTCCTTAATAAATTTTTCATGCCACTTGATTCTCTAATTATACACTACTTCTATATGTTGCAGGGCTGATCTTTTTATTTCGTCCAAAGCATTTAGTTGCATGATTCTTTTTTTTTTGTGCCTCAGAAATATCCATCCCCAAATCTACTACAGTCTGCAGAGTCTTATATTCAAATTCAATGGGCATCATAGTTTTCTTTCCATACAACAACTCAAATGGAGTGAAGCCTATAGTTGTCTTTCAGGTTGTCCTATAGGCCTAGACAGCTTTTGGAAATCTATTTTCCCAATCCTTTCTATGAATAGCTATTGTTTTAGTCAGAATGGCTTCAATTTCTTTGTTGATCACCTCAACTTGGCCATTAGCCTGGGGGTGATAAGGAGTAGACTTCATGTGTGTTATATTGTACTCGTTAACTAGTGTTGCAACAAAGGTTGATGTGAATTGAGCTCCTTGATCAGTCACTATTTCTCTTGGGACTCCATATCTTGTGAAAATCTCTTCATAAAGAAATTTTGCAACCTTGTTATCTCTTACATGCTTCATGGCCTTAACTTCTACCCACTTCATCACATAATTAGTGCATACCAATATATAAGACTTATCATTTAATGGAGGGTCAATGGGTCCCACAAAATCCAATCCCCACTTGTCAAAGGGAGTGATTACCACCTGAGGGCATGGTGGCATCTCATCAGATCTGGTTGGTTTGCCCATTCTTTGACATTTATCACATTTTCTAGTATACCTTCATGCACCCTTGTGGAGTGTTGGCCAGTAATATCATGTGTTCAAAACCTTCATTGTTGTCCTCTTGGTTGCAAAGTGTCCTCCACATGATTTGTTGTGACATGCATGCAAAATGTCATATGCCTCATCTTCTCTCACACATCTCCTCATTACATGGTCTAGTCCAGTATAAAACAAACATCCAACAATCCAAAAGAAAGGAAAAGATTTTTCAATGAGTGCCCTTTTCTCTTTTGGAGAGAAGTGAGAAGGAACTCTACCTGTGACCAAATAATTGGCTATGTTAGCATACTAGGATGTTTGTACACTGAGGGAGAATAGATTCTCATCAGGAAAAGAGTCATCTATGGGTTGATTGTCTTTTGATGTAGTCAGCCTTGATAGAAAATCTGCAACAACATTGGCCTTCCCTGGCTTATCCACAATGGTTATATCAAACTCTTACAACAACAATAACCATCTTGCCAATCTACCTGTGATCAAAGGTTTATTCATGAGACATCTAATGGTTGCATGATCAGTGTGCACAAAGATTTGGTAGCCTGTTATGTAATGTTTGAATTTGTTCAGTGCATAGATTACCGCCAACATTTATTTCTCTATCACTGTATAATTGAATTCAGCTCCTTGTAATTTTTTGTTGAGAAAGTAAATGAAATTTTCAACAGCTCCCTCTTTTTGTCCTAAGACTGCTCCTATGGAATAATTTGATGCATTAGTATGGATGTAGAAAGGAAGCTCCCAATTAGGCCCTTTGAGTAAAGGAGCATGAGTTAAAGTTGCCTTCAAGTCAGAAAATGTCTTGTCACAGGCTTCAGTCCATTGAAATTCAGCATCTTTAGTGAGAAGAGTATATAATGGTGCTACTACCTTGCTGAAATCCTTGATGAAATGCTTATAATATCCTGCATGACCCAAGAAACTCCTAACATCCTTATGTTTTGCAGGTGTGGGAAGATTTGTGATTACCTCAATCTTTGCAAGATCTACTTGAATTCCCTTATGGGAGATGTAGTGGCCAAGAAGTACACCTTCCTGCATCATCATGAAGCACTTTTCACTGTTTAAGGACAAGTTTTGGTCTTCACATCTTTGTAGTATTCTCCTGAGATTTTCCAATGCTTGATTAAAATCAACACCATAAGTGGTAAAGTCATCCATATAAATTTCCATGCAATCATGAGAAATGTCTGAGAATATGCTAATGGCTACCCTCTAAAAAGTTGCAGGTGCATTTCATAAGCCAAATGGGAGCACCAAATAGGAATAGGTCCCCCATGGATAGGTAAATGTGGTCTTCTCCTAGTCCTCTAGTGAAATTTGGATCTAGTTGTAGTTGTTGAATCCATCTAGAAAAGAAAAGTATTGCTTTCCTGCAAGTGTATCCAAAACTTGATCAATGAAGGGTAAGGGAAAGTGATCCTTGTTGGTGGCAACATTAAGTTCCCCATAATCAACACAAACTTTCCATTTACCTCCTTTCTTGGGCACAATCACTAATGGAGACACCCATTGACTATCTGAAATGGGGTAGATAAATCCTGCATCTACTAATTTTTGTAGTTCTCCTTTCACAATCTCTCTTAGTGCAGGGTAAATTCTTCTTTGTGGCTGTCTTACTGGGGTGCAATCATCTCTGATGTAAATTCTATGTGTACAAAGTTTAGGGTTGAATCCCTTCATATCATGATAATGCCATGCAAATGCATGTTGATGGGTCCTTAATAGGTTTTCCAATAGCAATTGTTGTTCTTCATTCAATTTTCTATTAACATGAAGATATTTTCCTTCTAACACCTATACTTGTGTAGTTAACTCTATCATGGTTTCTCCATTAACACATGGTACCTTTAGTTCATATGGCAACAATTTATGGGACATACCTGTTGCTGCAGGAAGTCTATCTACAGGAATAGTGACTACAGAAAGAGTGGTTGTAGGAAGAACGTCTGCAGGAACAGTGGTTGCAGGAAGAGGAGGCAGAAGTGTCTTGACTGGAGTGGTAGAATGAGAAGATGATGCTTCCTCCACTTCATAATGGTTCTAAATGATGTTAGCCAATACTTCATCCTCATCTTGGAGCTTCATGAAAGAGCTTCTGCCTAGTATCATAAGTTGTGCCACAGAGTTAACATCCTCGACCTCTTCACCAAAATGTGGCCTCGACCTCTTCACCAAAATGTGGCCATACAGGATTATCTTCATCATGAGATGGCTGAGCAGGCGGATAAAGAACAAAAAATTTAGTGCTCCTCCCATCTAAAATAGTCATGTCACTTGACTGACATCCAATGTGTGCATCTACAATTGCTAACCAAGGCCTTCGAAGAATAATGGGATACCTTCCAAGTGTAGCTTTAGGAGAAAGAATCATAAAGTCTGTTGGGTACTCCCAGGAGTCTAGAACTACCACAAGGTCCTCCACTACACCATTAGGCTTAACAGTAGAGCTATCAGTAAGCTGCAGGACAGTAGGAGTAGATCTCATGCTTGAAATATTTAGTTGTTGTAGGATTTATTTGGTCATTACATTTATTGTTGCCCCTAAATCAATCAGATCATTCTTTACTTGGACCCTGTTTATAACAATTGCTACCACAAGACTACCTAGGTCATTATACTTGGGGATAGTCACTTTTCCCAGCATGATGTTAGCTAGTTGTCCCTCCACATTAACTATAGTTGGGTCCTTTTTCCTACCTGGCTTCTTGAGACATGCCTCCTTGATTGCCTTGTCATAGATTGGAACATCCTTTATGGCCTGAAATAGAGGTATCTGGACACATATATGCTTCAGCTGATCCAAGATATCAAAATTTGTATCCTCCTTTTCTCCTTTCTTCTTGAAAACTTTTAATCTTTGAGGAAATGGTGGTTCTTGTTCAGTCTTCTTGACTTGGGTTGGTTCAAGACTTTTAGGTACACTTGGCTAAATGGGATCATTCAGAGGTTCCTCTTCCACGGGAAGCTCAGTGATAATGGGCTTGGAAGGGGCTATTAGATTAGTACCTGAATGCAAGTGGATGTCACTTACCCTCACAACATATGTAGGGAATTGATTTGAATTAGTAGAGTATGCAAGCTACTAATGTGGTTTGTTATTTGGATTGGGTGTGGGATGAGTTGGTAGTTGAGTAGGTTTAGGTGCATTTGAGCTTGGATTAGCAGGTGGAGGCATTATAGTAGGCTACTGGGGCTGAGAAGGTGGTTGCATGTAACCAATTTTTTGGGTAGGCCATTGTTGTCCTCCTCTCCATTGATTTGTTTGCTTCCAATTTCCTAGAGGTGGTTGCCAATTCCCTTGAAATTGCTACCAATTCCCCTAAGGTTGTTGCCACTGGGGTGGAGAACTTTTATGACTAGGCCAAGCATTTGGAGGGTTACTACAAGGCTATGGTGGATATCCTCCATAATTGGGTGGATATGGGGGTTGTCATTGGTTACCAGATGAATAGGAATTGAAATACAGCCCAACACATGATAGTGGATCCAGTGGCATACCTTGTCTTGGAGCCCAAGGCTTTGTGCAACATGGTAGACTTGGTCTTCTTCAATCTGGATTGGCTTGAACTTGGGTGGAACCTGCTTGCTTTCAAGATTAGCTACCATCTTACATCTGCAGTCCTTCTTTTGTCTGTAGTGGCGGCAATACTCTATCAACATTGCCTTTGCCTCCTCTTGCTTCTTCTTGTCCTGAAGTGTATCTAGCTAAGTAGCTAGATTATTTATAATATCTTTCTTGAAGTCTGCCAACAAATGTGTAATCTCCATTCTTGAAACTCCACTGGTAGTTGACTTACCCATGGAATATTGGTAAGCTCTCCCTTTCTTTGAAGTTTCCCTAGAGTAATTTTGGCATATTTTCTTGATATCCTCCGAAGGAACTTGGGAGATATCTCCTCCTCCCATGAGGTCCAAGGCATCAGTGCAGCTATCATTAATTCCTCTCAGGAAAAGCAACTTTTGTGAGTCTTCATTAAGTGTATGGTGTGGAGATATTTGTAGGAAAAACATAAACCTTGCAATGTAATCTTTTAGGCTCTCATCTTCCTTTTGTTGCATCCTGAAAATGTAACCTCCTCTCATGTCGCTACCCCTACAATATTCCTTGTATTTTTCAAGGAATTTTATCTTCATGTCTTCCCAAGTTTCCACAGTATCTCTTCCTAGGCTCATGAACCATCTTAATGCAGCCTCTTTCAGAGTGGTAGGAAATAGCTTGAGCCTATGGGCATTAGTAGTATAATCATAACTCCTACAGAGTATGTCAAACTCAAATAAAAAGGTATCAGGATCTTTTGTGACAAGTCCATAAAACTTGGGGAGTGTTGAGGCAGGAATGTTCTTGACATTGTCAACTTCATTCTAATGGGAAATGGGGAAAGGAAAAGTTGGTTGGTTAGGTCTATTCCTATTTTCATCACCCATGCCTGCTTGATGTAGTTCCAAAGCAAAGGGGTCCTCAAGCTAATTTTGATCTTCAGAGGAGACTTCAGAGCTAGTCAGATTAGGATATGCATCAACAAAGGGGTGTGGATCTTCTTCTTCTTCTCTTGGTAGGTTTTGATATTCATCTAGCTAAAATGGATTAGGATTGTTAGGAAGGAATCTCCCATAAGCATCCCTTCTCCTTCCTCTATGCATGTGGTGTCACTCACTATCAGTCAGCTCACACAAAGAATTGGTAAAGAATACGAGGGGTCATTACTTCCTAAATGAGGATATACTAAGAACAAATTCCAAAAACACTACAACAAGAAAAACTACCAATGACTCCAAAAGACTCCCTAGTTTAACACCATCGCCGACAACGACGCCAAAAATGTTGGCCTCCTACAATGATTTAATAACTAAGTCGTTACAGCCATGATTTAAAGATTGGACATCTAACCTGAATAGCTATTTCAATCATCATGAAGGTGCATTTAACTTGTCAACCCAAGGACGTGAACTTGAAATGAGTCAGCACAGTATGTGCACTAGGAACTCAAAGTAGCCATTTCATTCTACAGCTAAGGAACACACAATGTTGAAAGTAAATTGCTTAGAAGGGAATACCATAAATTCCAATCATCAATCAACAACTACATCAAACTAAAATGCATAACAAGAATGAAAATCTAATCAACAAATAGGGCACTACTATGTTTGCTTTAGCTGTAGGAACAGTCACATAATGGAATTCTAGTGGCTGCAAGAACAGTCGGTGCCAGATTTCTCACTAATTACTGAATAGTAAGTAATACTAAGCTAAAAATAAACTAATAAGACAGATTACTCACCAAGTGGGCCCCCTTGGATAAGTATCCTCTAAAACTAATGAGAACTCAGATGCTCAAACTCAGAACTTTATTTTATTCACTGTAAATCATGAGTACAAAAGAGTAATGTATCTGTATTGTTGAAAACTTAAGAGTGCAAGTACAATATCAAATCGTGCAACCTCCTTAAGGAAGGAGCATCTGATCTTTATTTATATTATCAGCTAAACAAGGTAGTCAACTCCATGACTGGGAGGATACCATTTAGGGAAAATAGAGAAAATGGAGCGATGGCGGTTACACGTGCATGGAATCTGGTCAAACATGCAAGTCCAAAGGAAGATCCAGCACATCAGTAATGCCTGTGAATGCTCAATCATTAAAGTCCACTACAAGGCAGTTACATTCGGTTGCATGAAGAATCTTTTTTCGTCAACCTCCTTTGACTTTGAGTGATTCCTTTGCCAGACGTTATGGTGCATGCCCAGCTAGTAGTGTCTTCCTCAACTTAGCATATTAAATCTGCATGGCAATGTCAGTATGCATAATAACTGCACATCTATAAGCACCTTAAGGAACATTCATTATCTACATGCAAAATCAATATAAATAATCCACATAATATGCCAAATGTCATTAAAACTTGCAAAGATAGGATTTAAGTCCAATGTCTATAGTTTGAGGAAACATTATGAAAATATCAACATTTAACATCAAATTCCATGGTAAATGCTAGCAAATAAACTATAGATTCTACCCAAAATTGGACCAAAAACTAGGCTCATCATTTTGATCAGCCACCTCTCATCTCTTGAGCCTAGTCGATGCATGTAGAATAGAAAGGTGGTAGATTTGGTAGCTTATTTGTAGCATTAAGATGCTCAAATTCTAGTATATATAGAGGTATTCTCTCTACCCTTTGTTACAATTATTCATTTTGATTTCCTTATCCATCATTCTACTGTAGTTTTTTGTGCAAGCATAATTTGAGAGTTTTTGGTGAGAAAGAGAGTTGTCTTTGTGAGTTTGCAATTGTCAAAATCTTTGTGAAGAGGCTAGACTTTGCAGATAAGTTGGTCTTAGAAGGAGTAGCTATCATGATTGTGAAGGCTAAATTTGGAAAGTAGTATTATCAGTTGGAGCTATAAATCCAGGCATGTTGATTTCTATTCCACTATTATTTTATGATTGAAAGGTTATTTTTTTATAAATACCTTTGTTTGAGAAAGATTGATTTTGAATGCTTGATATTTTTATGATCTTGATTTATTTCCTAGTTTTAGATAATCTTGTGTGGTTCATAGTTGAGTCTTGAATCGGTGAAACCCCTTTTATTTGGGAATACATATATATACTATATTGGAATTTGTGTGGCTTTAATGCTACTTGAACTATACATAATTTGTCAAGACTCTATGGAGGTTGCATAAAAAGTGAAATGTGGAATATGTTGTTATCTATAGACATGCAAAAAGGCCTTAACACATATCACACATCCTGAATCGTATTTTTCCATCATTGACATCACTTTCATCCACATCCTTGCATTTCACATCATTTACATCATTAATCCTCTTTTAACACCGTTTTCACTAATTAACCCTATTTCCCTGTATTAATTAAATGATCTTGAATTGTTTAATCAATTCATCCTTTTCATCACTAGCATTCCCCTTTATCACCCTAATTGGATAATTCCTAATTATTTAATTAGTATCATCTATATTCTTCTAATCCCCTCATGATTAAATAACCTTGATTATTTAATTATCCTACCTTTTAATCTTCTTGTCACATGAATTAAATAATTCCTAATTATTTAATTATCCTATTTTCCCTCCACAAAGGATATTATTTTGGAATATTCCATTTCAAAATATCTCAACCAACTTGTCTGAACCATTTAGAGCCCTTGATTTTGAAATGAATTCCCAGCGCTTGATCTTAAATATCTCAACCATTTTCCTAAAATGGTGGAGCAATCTTTAGTTTCAACTAATCTCCTTCATCCATCTCCCTTGATTCACTCTCCTTTGTGAGTGTTCTTGATCAATCTCAACCCTTCTTTGTGGGGTTTCTAACTCAATCCTATCCCTTGATCCAATTTCTCCAAATCTATAAAAGAACCCTCACCCCTCTCATAATTGATCTAGAGAATTTTTGAAGAGATCATGTCTAATTGATTCTTGAGAAACTTGAGCATACACCATTGCATTCTAGGTCATTTTATCAAGCTTTTGCAATCATGGAGGATTTTTTTTGAAAGGAAATCCAAAATATCATCATCAACACAAGTACACTCCACCATGGGATGGTAAGATTGTGTATTTTTTAATTCATTAATGTTCTTGATTGATTGAGCTAACTTTTTTGTTTGAATTCTTAGCTATGGAAATTGCATTTCATGAGTAGGTGGGTCATAATCCTTGTTTTGGTTTCATTTTGATTGAATTCATTGATATAATCTTGATCCATATTTCCCCCTTACATTAATTATCACGTCTGGTGGGACCTAGGTCCTTTAATCTAACAATTTCATCAAGTTTTGTAATCAATTGCATATTTTGGGTTTTTTTCATCTTTTTCAAGGGTTGCTTTTGTCAACTGGGTCACTATCGTCCTAAAATTTGAGCACGACCGTCTCCTTTTTTGGCCACAATTTTATCAATCTAGCCGCAATCGTTGTTGTTTTCTCACTTTAATAGAGGTTTTCATTTTGTGTAGGAACAAAGCCATAATCATCCTAGAATCAAGTTGTTATCATCCCATTTCTTTGTTGTGGTCATCCTATTTTATGACCGCTATCATTGGAATAGGCAGTTATCCTCCTTTCTGTTTGCAGGTTTTTGAGTGTGTATTTTGACTATCGCTAAAGAACTTCTATCTTCCTATTCAGAACCACTACCGACCTAAATCTAGATGCTATCGTCAGACTAAATTGTAGTCATCTCAGGAACAAAGTCATTGCAGGTAATAGGGTTGCTATCATATTGTTTTCTACTTTTGTTTTAGTTTGTAAAAAAAATGGATATCCATTTTACCTAACCCTAACCCTAACTCAATTGTTGTTTGCTATGTTTTGATTTTACCTAACTAGATTGGTGCAACTCTTGTAGGGTGAAGACAAGCCTTCATAAAACTTCTAATCATTTTCTTTTAGAGGTGACGAATGGTCGAAGACATCTAAGATCAAACTACTAACAATTTTCTTGCAACCCCTTCCACAAGATTAATTTTCTTTTCAAGAATTTTTATGTGTTTTTGATGTCTTAAACATTTGAGTTTGGTGCTTAAAACACGAATTGCCTAGTTAGATAACACTTTGTTTTGGGCTTAAAATCTAATTTTCATGAATTTTCCACCATGTTTTCTATGATTGTAAAGCTAGATATGTATCCTCTCCCCTCATGTCATTTGACGATCTTGGGTGTAAGAGAAATATCTTGGGATTTTCACTTTTGGTCACCAAAGGAATTTCGATATGTACCCTCTCCCCTTGCATCATTCGATGATCTTGGGCGTAAGAGAAATATCAAAACATCAAGCCTTTCTTTTTTATTAGATATGGGTCTGCTTTGAGACACATCCCGCAATGGAGAACTCAAAGTGACCCTAAAAGCACGTTTATGGGTGGGCTATATTAAAGAGTGTGAAATGAAAGAAAGTATCATGAATCTAGAGTGTCATACCTTGCATGCCAAAAACCTCATGCGAACGTAATGAGTTGCATAGGTTAGGCTAGAGACTTAAGTGTCTCACATCTGATGTATACCCCTGGTGTTCACCATTGTCATTACATACCTTTGTTTTAGAAGCCTATCCAAGTATTCTAAAATGATTCTTCAAAGTAGTGCATAGGAATAGAACCATTCCCAAAAGTTACTTACCATGTCTGGTCTATAGTTGAGGCATAAGGTTTAAGATTTCATTCTCATTTATAAATCTAGGAGCAGCAAGGTGATGCATGACCTTGTTGTGTCCTATTTGACCCCTCTATAGTTATGGATTACATCATTTCTTCGGGGGTGAGGTAAGCTTATATGAAGAATCGTACCTATACTCCTTACGATATAACTAACTAATCTTGTTCGAGCTATAACAGTGGATCTTATGGAAGAAGGTTCACAAAATATCCCCCTTTACCATTGACTCAGTTATTTTCAAATTTTTGGACTGTTGTATGTATCACTTGCTCTCAAACACATCCCCTAAAACATCAGGTCAAAAACATTCAAACTTGTCAAAAATGGTCACCAAACTAAAAATTGTCAAAATTGGGCCACTACTATGCATTTTACTGCTCTTATCACAACATCTTACCGTAGTCATCCTGAAACTTGACGACTATTGTGCATCCAACCGCTACTATCATCTCTTTTTTACTAGTCATTGATTTACACAAAACTCGCTATTGTTAAACATTATCATGGTCATTCTAAAACTAGTTCGCTACTGTCAAAATTCCTGCCATATTCATCCTAAATAGCAGCCACTATCGTCTTAGTTGCTTTTTTAACTTAGAATCTATCAAAAACTTGATTTCAATACATGGCATAACACCTTACTCAACTATCATAAATGTTTGTTACCATAGATTTGCACTATCACATATCCACTTTACACAATCAAAAATTCACCATCACATGCTTCAAACTTGATTTACCTAGGGTTTGAAACTATCACCTTTTGGAAAAAAACAACAAAATCAAACTTGCATCACACCTTATCAACAATCTTGGACATCCTTTTGCATCACCATCACCAAATCAAACATCCACCTAGCCTTTTGACACTCTTTGAACATAAACCATCTTATCTTGCTAGTGTTTCCATCAAAAAACCATATCCTCTAGTAGCTTTGTCAAAATTGAGTAGACATTAATTCTCCCTAAATTTTTAGGCTATTGGCATCCACCTTTACTTGTAACTCAACAACTAGTTCAAGTAGAGGAATCAACATATCCTCCATTACTATCCTTGAGACATATCAAACATCAAACAAAATATTGCTCATCCTTGTGCTCTTAGACAAGTATCATATCAAAATCATCCAATATCCACTCACACTCTCTTTGTAGGGTTGAGCATCCATAAACATAGCATCCTTTATCAAAAATCATCCAAAATCTGCTCATCTCATTATCATAGGATTGGGCACCAAAATCTCATCATTTCTAAACATCCAAGAATCCCACATTAAAATGTATCATCAAACAATCCCAACATCCACATCAATCCATATCAATCAATCCAAATCCTTTGTCCAAAAGGTTTGCAAACTTTCTCGTTGCACTTCATTTCACTAATGAAAATTTCAAACCACAACATCACCATCCCTTCATAAATTGCAATTTCCTATTCACCAAGCTCTATTGGGAAAGTTTATGACAACAAAAAGGTCACAACATAGAAAGCAAATGGAAGCTAACAAAAGTAGTTCAAGTGGGCCTAGTACCACCAATGTGGAAGTTTTAGTTTCTCATCCATGGGGTTTTGATTCAAATATAGCTACAAATTTTTCAACCCCTCAAGCACAACAACCAACATTTAGAGCTCAACCACAACTTAATCCAAATCCAGCACCAAGTGAACAAGATCTACAACTTCAACATAAAGAAATGCTTTCTAAAATTCAAGATCAACCTCCTTGCCTTCGTGATGTGATCATTGAATAACATGATAGTGATGAAGAAACTAGTGATGACAAACTCTTAGAGTACTCTCAAGATCCTAAACTACAAATATTAATGGACAAAGTACTCGGATTATATCCTAACACATACTTTTTGAAACTTGCACAACATGGTGCTAAGTTACCTACAGACTTTAACGTCGATTCTCCTAGATATCCATCCCTCATCTGCATAGATAATCAATCAATTATTAGACAATTCCTAAAACAAACAGTGGAACCAAGGATACCCCCTATCTTTTTGAAATAAAAATTATCTATCAACGATCAACCTTATGAACAACAAGGGGATAATCCATTATATAGACCTCCATCACAACTAGAAAAAGCATTGGTCGCTCGACAAGGTCAATGGAATCTAAACACCATGGCAGCTCAAAATCTACCTCCACAATCAAACCCCTTTCCCACACCACTTGCAACACAAAATGTGGCAAGTAATACATGGAGACCCAATATTTCAAGAACTCTATATAGCACATCTTTGAACACACAAAAAAAAGACCCTAATCTCAACATGCAAAATTTGGGTAACTTACCACCTACACAACAATAGTATGTATCAAATCAACAAACCAATATTCCCCCCACAATAACAGTTGCATGCTAGCATTCCACCTCAAGCACAACATATGCCATCACCAATTTACACAACACAACAACCACCCACATACCAACAAAAAAAAACAATCTACCTCAAGACCAAGGCATGTACCAAAAGAATATATATAAGGACAACAACAAAAAAAATACATGTAGCAACAACCATTATACTATGATCTTATAAACCAACAATATCAATATGGATCTTCATAAATTCAAAACCCTCAAAATCAGACTTTCATTCCACCACCACAAAATACCCATCCTCAAAATCAAACACATAATCCCCCATCACAAAACATTGGTATGCATCAAACACCCAATCCCTCGTCACAAAACACTAGTACACAAAAAACTCCTGGTCCACAACAACAAACATATACACATGAACAAACACTACAAAAAAAGTACCTCCTCAACAAAACATACCTCCACAACAAAAAATACTTCCACAACACCAAACCTACACATCACAATAACAAAATTCAAATCCATCATACCAAAATCTTAATCCACAAGGTCAAACAATCAATCAACAATACACACACACCATTCTACAAGGACCTTATTCCTCATCATACACACATAACATGGCCCAATGGCCTTCATACACACAAACCCTACAATATAATTCACAATACAATGCGAGGAAAGAAGGTTTTGGTGTCCCTAATCCTCAAATGAACATTCCAAGTGGTGACTTAACCTTACAAATTCAAAGTCTTAATCAAAGGATATCAGATATTCAACTTGGAAAACCCAAGAAGAGTTATTTTGATCATTCCATATCAATGATCCCTTTTCCCAAGAACTCTGAAATCCTTAATTTTGATAAATATAAAGGGAGAGGTGACCCAATCAAACATTTAAGAGAATTTTTAGTGGATTACTTAATGAGACTCTTTCCAAGAAGTCTTAGGGGTGATGTCATTGAATGGTTCTCTCATTTACCACCCGATATTAAAACCTTTGATGAGTTATTAGAAAAATTCATAAACCAATTCTCTTACAATATCAAACAAGACATAATGGTGCCTGATCTATATAAAATCAAACAAAACCAGGGTGAGTCCTTCGCTTCTTACTTACAAAGATGGAGGCACAAAGCTAGTAAAACTAAATGGCTCATTCCAGTAAAGAAACTAGTGGAAATCTTTATCTCTAACCTTCAAATAAATATTAGCTATGAATTAACCATGTTATGTCCTAAATTTTTTAAAGAAATCATTGAAAAAGGTCTAGTCATTGAAAGAGTGCTTATAGCCAAAGGTACCATAAAAATTTACAATAATAACAATAGAGACCAAGCATTGAGATCCAATGATAAACAACGAATTTGGGCAAAGAACAGGAATGCTACAAATGATGGAGTGGTAGATGCCAAGTTTGTTTGAAACGTACAAAAACCTTACCAACCACCTCCTAACAATCCACAAAATAACATCCAAATGAATAAAATGAATTATCCTAGAAATCATGTGCAAAACACTCTACGCACCCTCAAAATAACCAACAAATGAACTAAAATTAGAACAATTAAAGAGGGCCACCAAGGAAAAGGTTTACAAAAAATAGGAATTAAACACCATTGGGGAACCCATGGAGGTTTTCATGTGTAAGCTTATCCAAACGAACCTTATCAAATTACCTGATCAAACAAACTATGAGGAACCAAGATTTAAACCCCCATGGTATAATGAGAATGATCAATGCAAGTTCCATCGAATCAAAGGACATAAAACAAACAACTACCAAAGGTTAAAGAATATCATCTAAGACTTGATAGACAAAGGAGAGGTTGACATTGAACATTGTCCTAGGCCCTCCAGAAATAGTGACATGGGTATCTACAAGAATCCAATCCTCGATCACTCTAAGGGAGACGATAAGGGTAAGGGACAAGATTATCGAAAAACTGCTTATACCTATGACAATGTTGTAGGAACCATTTGCCAAGCTGGAAAAAATATCAATGTAGTAATAATACTTGGTAAAAACTTCGAGTGTAATGTAACTACATGAAGAGGAAAAGTGACAATCCAAGGAGCCCTGCCTCAAGTAAAAGTTATCAGTAAACCTACAAGTGACTATAGTATTGTTGACTAGTTAAAGAAAAATCTATCTTTAATCTCTATCCTTGAGCTTCTCAAGCTATCCCCCACACATAAAGAGATTCTGGAGAAATCCCTTCTTGAATCTACAGTGCCTTATGATATCAATGTAGATTAGTTTCAAAATATGAATGGTACCATTACGTCTACTCATCACTTGATATTTTCTGAAAAGGACCTTCCCAACAATAATTTCATAATCAAGCCCTATATCTTGAATTTTTCATACATAAACACAAAATCAAGAGGGTCCTAATTGATGGAGGTGCAAGATTAAACATATGTACTTTGAAATTAGTAAAATAGTTGGTATATTTCAATGGCATTATTGACAAGAACAAAAGTCTCACAATAAGGGCTTATGATGATAACGAAAGAAACTTTGAAGGCACAATCAAACTTCCAGTTCAAATGGGACTTGCTATAGCCAAAACAACTTGTCAGGTATTGGATCTTGAGCTGCCCTATAACCTACTCTTAGGACACCCTTGGATCCATGCAATCCAAGTAGTCCCTTCAACCTTCAATCAATGCTTAAAGTTTCCTTATACTTATAATGATAAGGAGGTTACGATATACGCCAATCTCGAACCTTTCTATTATTGCAAGAGCCTAGAGGAAAAATACAAGAAACTTTTTCAAAAACCCAGTAATGACATATCCTTCCATTCATTCTCGTACATTGATCCATCCTCACTTGCCTCATCCTCAACTCCATCTTCATCATCCAATCCACACAAATACAACCTTAAGATCTAGGTACTTGAAAATGGCTACGAAGAATACCACTTTAATCAATCTTTTTGCATTGGAAAGATACCCCCATCACTGAGATCTTATGGAAGACCAAAGGAAATTAAGCATATTCAAGCTGTCAAAATGGAAGTCAAACCTACCATATTCATCAAGTGGGGAGAGATGAAGGAAAAATTGGTGTGTGAAGAGGATCTTTCTACATGGCTTTACAAAGAAGAACCAGAAGAAGAAGAGAAACTACCTCCCATCCTCATTGATCCTAAAAGCAAAGGGTATCAACTAGAAAAAAGGCATGGGTTTCACTAGAAAAAGTGACCTTGGTCTAAATGAACAAGGAATAAGAGAGACTATCATCATGGAGAAGCAAAAGAAGAATATAGGACTAGGCTATGGTTTGTTAGACATTGTCACTCCAACCATTAAAAAATACCTTTTGCGAAGAAAAGGCGCCTTCTACTGTCATTGAGACATCATATGAGTACAATCTTAGCGATGAGGATCTATACATAATAGACCTTTTTTAAAAAATTGGCATAAACACAATCACAACCCATTCCTTTAAACCTACATCCCAAACAAAATAACTCCAACTCATTTACCCCCAGTTAATCGATTGGGATCAACAACATCACACACCTATTGTGGACATATTCTAGAATGATGAATCTATAGTTGAGTTTTTGGGACTTTGCAATGGCATTCCATTTGGGAAACACAAGACCAGATTTGAAATTGAACTTTCACAAGGATCATACTTTGGAGGGGAGATTACATCCTCCAGTTGCAAAAATGAAATTGAAAATTTAAATATCAAAATAATATCCAATGGTGAAAACCACAATGTGGACTATCGGATCAAGAAAAAGGTAAAACAAAGGACACATTTGATGATGAGAACTTCTCTGAGGCACCTGAATATGGAGGATTCAATCTCCCAATCACAAAGTATCAAGAAAAATCAGTAGTTTTGGTCGAAGGTTCTAAACCTGTAAATGTGGGAATGACAGATGCACCAAAGATAACATATCATGCAGCAAGATTATATCTTAATGAAACAATCAACTTCGCAACATTCATAAATGAACAAAAGATCAACTTTGCCTGGACTTATGTAGATATGCTAGGTTTGGATCTAGCTCTAGTAGTCCGTCATCTTACAGTTTTCCTAGGAATAAAATTGGTCAAACAAAAGCTTCATAAGATGCACCCACAAATTATGCTTCTAGTCATGGTGGAGCTCCAAAAATTGCTTGACATCATATTCATAAGACCTATAGATTATCTTGAATGGGTATCCAACCTTGTACCAATGTTGAAGCCCACTAGGGGTATACGAATCTATACAAATTTCAGAGATTTCAAAAAGGCATACCCTAAGGATGACTTCTCCCTACCTAACATTCACATTATAGTGGACTTAATAGCTGGCCATGAGATTTTATCTCTTCTGGATGGTTTCTCCGGCTACAACTAGATCAAAATAGCACCTAATGATCAACATAAAACAACATTTACTTGCCCTTGGGGAAATTTTTGTTGGAATGTCATGTCGTTCGGCTTAAAGAACACAAGAGCTACATATCAAAGAGCAATGACCACTATATTCCATGATATGCTTCACATTACCATGGAGGACTATTTCAATGATATTTTAGCAAAATTTTTCACAAGGCAAGGACATTTGGATAACTTGGCTAAGATATTTGACATGAAAGAAGAGTACAACTTACGTTTGAATCCAAAGAAATGTGTATTTGGCGTAACATTGGGGAAAATATTGGGCTATATTGTATCTAAAAGAGGTATCAAGGTAGATCCTAATAAATTCAAAGAAATCCTAGAAATGCCTCCCCCGAAGACATTGAAATAGTTGCGCAGCTTGCAAGGAAGACTTCAGTCGATTCAAAGGTTTATAGCATAATTAGTGGATAAATACCATCCTTATACACACTTGCTCCATAAAGATGTAACTTTCAAATGGGATGGAAGGTGTGAACAGGCTTTTCAACTGGTTAAAGACTATTTAGCAAATCCTCTTGTATTGATGCCACCCATACAAGACAAATCCATGATTATGTATGTATTAGCAACCTCAGTAGCTTTAGGAGCTCTATTAGCACAACTTGATGAGAAAAAAAAAGAATGAGTGGTGTAATACATCATTTGCACCTTAGTTGGTTACAATATTAATTACACACCTATTGAAAGGGAATTTTTAATAGTTATCTTTGCAGTCCAAAATCTTAGACATTATATAATGCTAAACCAAAAAATTCAGCTGATATCCAAAGTGGATCCCCCCAAATATCTCTTGGAAAAATAATCTCTCACTGGAAGAATGGCGAAGTGGATCATGATACTAAGTGAATTTGACATAGAGTATGTTGACAAGAAAGCCATCAAAGGGAAAGTGATAGCCGACCAACTAGCTGAAGCCCCTATAGAGGATCATTAACCACTAGTATCAGAATTTCCAAGTGAAAGCATCATTTTTTAGCTACACCAACCCATTGAACTCTATATTTTGACAGATCTCGAACCCAACATGGATCAGGGGCTGGTATCTTGTTTCTCACACCTCAAGAAGATAGTATACCCAAAGCATACAAAATTTCCTTCCCTTGTACAAACAATATCATCGAGTATGAAGCACTGATCATAGGGATAAGAATGGTCGTGGAATGGAAGATCAAAGAACTGCAAGTCTATGGCAACTCCCAACTAGTCATAAGACAAGTCAACTATGAGTATTAGCCCAAAGATGATAAGTTGATGTCATATAAGAGAATGGTAGACAGTTTCAAGCAATACTTCTTGGTCATCCTCTTTGAACAGATCCTCATAATCAACAATAAAGTTGTTGATGCTTGGTCACTATCGGTTCACTTCTTGACATACCGCAAAACATTCCTAGGTACAAATTCCTCATGGAACAATTGCTTATACCAGTGTTCAATATACCAAAATCCAAACTCATATGTGATTTTGTTGGTCCTGATTCACTTTGGTATCAAGATACATTTGCTTACATCCAACACAGAATCATACCACCTCACCTAACAATCAATCAAAAGAAAACTTTTGTTTTTTGAACTACATGATTTACGATCCTTGGAGATACCCTATACCGTCAAAGTATAGATGGTACTTTACTCTGATGTATCAATGAGGAAGAAGTGCAAACTGCCTTGCAAGAGGTACATGAAGGCTTTTGTGGGTCCCATTATAGTGGCCCTAACTTAGTGAAGAAGTTGCTAAGAATTGAGTACTACTATCCCTAAATGGAGCAAGAAGCTATACATTACTCAAAGAAGTGTTGTCAATACCAACAACATGGTGACCTTATTCATGCACCTGCACAAGAGTTATGTCATATCATTACCCCATGGCCCTTCTCTCAGTGGGGACTTGACCTAATAGGAAATATATCCCAAACTTCATCCAATGGACACAAATTTATCATAACTACCAGAAAGTATTTTACAAAGTGGATAGAAGCTATACCTCTAACTTATATCACAAGTAAATAAATATCAAAGTTTATTCTTAACTATTTGATTTGTTGATATGGTATCCCTCATACTATCATAACAAACAATGAAACTCCATTTAAAAACTAAGATGTCTATGAGTTTTGCTTGATATTCTCTATCCAACATCAGTTCTCAACCTTGTATTACTCCTAGGGAAATGATTAGGCTGAAGCATCTAATAAAACAATCCTAAAAATCCTAAAGAAGAATATTAATGACACTGGTTGTGACTGGCACCTATAGCTAAATCCAACCTTATGGGCTTATAAAATAGTATTCGCACGCCTACGGGCACAACTCCCTTTTCTCTAGAATACAGATCTGAAGCTATATTTCCTTTAGAGGTAGAGATTCCATCCCTAAGAGTATCATTGAAGGATCTTGTTAGCAACGAAGAATATCAGGTATCCAAATTCAACGAGCTTGAACTGCTAGATGAAAGATATTTGAGTGCTCTAAACCATCTCCAAGCTTATCAAAATCATCTCAAGCGAAGCTACAATAAGAGAATCGAGAACAAAAACTTTCCGGTTGGTGACTTGGTCCTGAAGGAAAATCAAAAGATCCAACTTAATCAAGATGGGAAAGGAAAATTTGAATCAAACTGGCTAGGTCCTTTTGTCATCATAATGAGCTATGATTCTAAGGCCTATTAGTTGGCTACACCAGAAGGAGAACCCCTAACAGAAATACTTAGAAACAACCATCTCAAGAAGTTCTACACTTGGCATATCAGATTATCCCAGGAAAAAAGGCAAAAAAAAAAGAATCAAGAAAAAAGTAAAGAGAAATAAATCATCCTTTAAGTGAAAATCACCTTATGGCGCTTCTAGGACAGGTACCGTAGTGAAAACAAGGTAAAAAAGCACTACACTTGAATAAGTCTACCATCTCCATCTATCTGAAATTTGCATCCTCCTATCACATCTACTCTATCTTACATCCTATCCTTGTATCTCATCCGTTTTGCTCTGTCGCATAATAGAACGTGCATCCAACCATAGCTCAATAACTAGTCAAGTGTTGAACCTTGCTGCACTATCCCTATCCACCATATGTTTTATCCACCTATCCATAATAAACATAATCCTATTCCAAGTTGGGGGAAACTTCTTGAACCTAGTAGACAGATTGGATCCTTGTTCATCTCATCATTTGTGAAAAACTTATCAAAATACAAAAACAGTCATAAAAACATCAAAATCCCAAAAATTGTACACTTTTTGTCAAATAATCGAACTACGTTGTCTTTATGTATATAACATAGACAAGGGCAACAATCAATGAGCCCCCGAGGAACTAGGTTAGTCCCTTTAGGTCTCTATGTCAGTTAGAAAATCCAAATATCCTTGAAAATTCTAGAACATTCATAAAAAGCAGAAAAATCCAAAAACAATGTTAGTTGTTGTTAGTCAAACTACGTTGTCTCTGACCTTGAATGTAGGCAATTCCATCAATCAATGAGCCCTTGATGCACTAGGTCAGTCCCTTTAGATCCTACTCTTGGTCTCTAAATCTCCCAAAAAACACCAAAAAAATTTAAATATCCTAAAAATGTCAAAAATATAATCAAATAACCTCAAAATCACAAAAACATTCAAAAATTCTCAAGAATCCTATTTCCATAATCACCTACCGCAATAACTATCCATTCATAATAAACAAATCATCATCCTCACTCATTGACAAAGCAATCAATAACCAAAGAAAATATCAAAATCCAAAACTTCCAAGCAAAAGATCGTAAGGACTTGATCATTATCAGACTAAAATGACGCCCAAGTGTTAAAATATCTACCTATTCGAATCATCATCAACATCCTGACATATGTCTTAATGGATAAATATTTCCTATGATAGACATCATCGATGGATAACATCTTGAAACATCAAACATCTATGACAAGTGATACAACAACATTGTTTTTATCTTTTGATTTATTTTATTGGTCTCATTCCTAGGATCTCTCGAGGATGTCCATAAGGATTTAGAGAGGAAGGAATGGGGAAATGATTGCCTATTTCGTTTGCTTTTTTTGTTGGATGTGTTTTACAATACAACCATGGCGAATACTTACATTTTTTTTTGTGTGGAAGTTGTTTTTGGGGAATTTTCGTGTGTGGTGGCATGTTAGGTTCTTCATACCTCTCGTGCAGCTGGTCTAAAATGTTTTGAAACTTCTCACCCATACACTCTAATAGGGTTTATGTATGTATAGTATGAGCAAGAATACTCATTGTTTGCAAAGTCAAAGTCCACGCAATGTATATTGTGAGCAACATTATTTACCTATCCTAAATGATGCAAAATAGAATGCAAAAGAAGCAAATAACACTTCAACACATCAAGATTGGGCTACGTTAAACTCAAATAAAATAAAGATGAAAAATAGATTTATACCTTGTATGAGTTGCTCCTTGGCTGACCCTTTAATAGTTGATAAATGTGTGCTCCTTGATGGTAAATGGACTAAAAATGGATGCAAAATGATCTAGGTGAGATGATGAATGCAATGAGCTATTTGGGTATTTTAATGGATGAATGAAAATGCAAGTGATGAGAGCTTGAAACATGCAACAATGGAGGATGTGAATGCAAAATTCAAATTCTTGAATGCTTGTATGTTGTGAGAGCTTGAATTGCAAATTTGATGAATCTATTAAGAGAAAATATTCCATTTTAAGGGAAGAATCTCTAGAGAAATGGATGGTCAATATTTTTCCAACATGGGAAATATGAAGGGTTATGGTGAGTTGAAGACTCATAAGCCCTCACATATTGCCATGTGGAGGATGAGATGTCACAAGAACAAGTGAGTTGGGAAAATGACATGTGAGGTGGAGGTACTTGCAAGTACGTTGGGATGGGGAGAAGATTTCTTCAAAAATGAACTTCTTGTCTCTATGTGGGAAGGATGTTGACATGTGAGGAATTTTAGAATTCCTCACACATCATCATGGGGAAGAGAAAAGTTGTTGGAGGAATAAATGTGAATTTTAAATTCACATGATTGGAAGGGAAAAGTGGTTG
Organism: Sequoia sempervirens; assembly: GCA_007258455.2. Classification (NCBI taxonomy): domain Eukaryota; kingdom Viridiplantae; phylum Streptophyta; class Pinopsida; order Cupressales; family Cupressaceae; genus Sequoia; species Sequoia sempervirens. The sequence goes on along the minus strand of VDFB02281492.1, from coordinate 958,595,425 downwards.
GGAGAATAAATGTGAATTTTAAATTCACATGATGAGAAACACCTTGTGGATAAGACAAGGTCCTTATAAAGGAAGCTAAAAATTACCTTGTGGCTAAGACAAGGCCCTTATAAAGGAAGCCTTTGTCCCATGTGATTGATGTGACAAGTGAGAGAATTTAGAATTTCCGAACAACTTGCATGGGGAAGAGAAATTCATTGAATGAATAAATATGAATTTTAAATTCACATGGGGAAGAGTTCAAGGCTTAAAAGGGAAAACACTTATGAAAGGTTGACTTGGAGTACATGCCAAAGATGGCATGTGATTAGATTAAGGTTGTACAAATAGGTGATTAAGAAGGTTAATAAGGGATTAGAGGCAAGTGGCCAAATATAGAGGATGTGACATTAATCCTGATTAAAGGTGTGCACATCCTAATCATGGATTAATTAAACTAATCCAGATTAGAAGAAGGTTATGGAGGATGTGACAAGGAAAGAGAAAGAGAGGAATTTAAAATTGATTTAAATTCCAAAAAAGCTAAATGACCAAATTAAATAAATTGATGTATTTATTTAAGTTAGAGAAAGGATGAAAGGTAAAGTTTTTAATTATAAAATTAAATACTTTAGGAACCTTAGGGAAAAGGGAAATATCAATTAAATAAGTTATTTAATTAATATTGATGAAATACACAGATAAAAGAGGTGGATTTGACCATATGGGAATGGTCAAATTTGGATGTCTACATTTTGCTCCTCTTTGAAATATTGTTTCGAAGAAAAAATAAAATGCAGATGAATCTATAGAGGAAGTGATCAGAAAATGATGCCCCAGGATGGGAGTGGTTATGTGAGCTGCCCAAACGGAGGGAAATGAAAGGAGATGCCCCAATCTTGCAAGGGAATGACCATGATGGAGGAATGGGGGAAAAATGGTAGGGTATGCGCCCTCGAGAGGGCGGTTGGGGAAGAAAAAGGGGCCCTGAGTGACTTCTTGATATGAAGAAACAAAAGGTGCCATTAGATAGAGCTCAAAAAACCATGAAGATTTTCTTTTGAAAGGAGTGAAACGGACACACAGTTTGCAAATGGTGGCCCTGAGAAGTTAGAGGATTAACTGAAATAAAAGAGGTTTAAATAAAGGGGAAAAATACCCTTTACTTAAAAAAGGAAAAAATGGAGGGAAAATGTTATATATAGTAATTTTAGAAATTAATATTACTCATTTGCACACCTGGTAGTTGAATGAGAGAGAGATAAGAGGAGAGGAAGGAGACGAGGAGACGAGGATGCCCGATGATTATGATTTTGACATCATCCACTTGGGGGACGAGGTACGACGTTTCTTCCATGAGTGCACAGTTCCACGTCAGGTTAGGTTCAAAACCCCCTTTGTGATTTTAAGCATTTTTTGTGATGTTTTTGAAGTTTAATGTTTTTTTGAAAACATGGGTTTTTGGATTGGGGTAGTTTAGAAAAATGGGTTGGGGGAGAAATTTTGATTTCGCCCAACGGATAGGCAGAATCACCTACTAGAGGCAAGGGAAAGGGGGGTGAATTTACCCCATTAGAGGGTAAATTCATGCAGAAAAAAGAAAAGAAATGCCCAAAAAGGGCAAGGGGAAAACAGGGGAGGGTGGATTTGCCCTGGGATCGGGCAAATCCTCCCGAAAAACTTGGTTAGGGGGGGATGGGCAACTCCACCCAATAGAGGGGCAACCCTGTCCATAAGAGGGGCAACCCCGCCTGGGACAAGGGCGACCTCGCCCAAGGGTGGCTTCCCATTTGGGGGTGGGTTCACCCGCCTCTTGGGCGGGCTCGCCCACGGGTCGGGGCGGGTTCACCTGTCAACTGGGCAGGCTCACCCGCGATCAGGGCGGTTTTTCCCATTGGAGGGTTGGCTCGCCTTGGGGTAGACAAGGGGGGAGGTGGAGAAAAAGAAAACCATACTAGGAAAAATGGGTAAATTTGGGCCAGAAAGGGGAAGGGGAAAAATTAGTGAAAAGATAGCCCAGGGTCGGGAAATAGACAAGAGGGATAGATGAATGAAAGGATGGGATAACTAACATATGATGTGGTATGGATGCAGCGGTTTGACAGTTTGTGGACACGTGAGAGGCAATCATAGTTGTTGGAGGTGACGATAGCGGCTATGAACGTAGCGGATCATGAGGCTCTGTCACGAGTGAGGCTGCTACATTTACTGGGATATCTAACGATTAGAGCCCATCAGACTATGTTGACAACACTTATTAAGCACTGGAGTTCAGAGACTTTGAATTTCCATCTCCCGATAGGGGAGATGACTGTGACACTGGAGGACGTATGGCGGATACTGAGGCTACCTATAGCAAGTCGCCTTGTGAGTGTGATGACATCAAAGGGAGTAGAGATAGATCATACCCTGTGGGTGTTGTTTGGACGAGATGACCTTCTTGTGCAAAGGCTGAGGTTGGACGTAGCCAGATGTCTGGCGTTGGGAGTGTCACCACTACCACTATACCTATGCGGGTTGATTAGTGGATTGTTGTTACTAGACCAGAGTGGGTGCTTCTATAGCCTGAGCTATATGGAGATGATACGACACATTATCAAGGGGAGAGAGGGGGAGTTCGCATGGGGTATATGTGTACTAGCGCAACTCTGTAAAGACATGCACGTGTGCTACTAAGAGGCGCTTAGTGTGACGCAAGTGACGCTACTATAGGTTTGTGCCTAGGAGCACATTAGTGTTGCCAGGCTAGGAGTGGTGAGAGCAGGAGAGGAGGATGCGACAACACCAGTAGCTTACTAGTATGGGGCAAAGTATGCTTGGGTGTGGCACTATGAGGGCTTCAGGGATCTGGACAGATGGAGGAGGACATTGGATGACCTTGAGGAGGAGGATATAGTGTGGAGGCCATACATGAAACGACAATTTTCTGGATAGGGGAGGGAGAGGAGAGACACCGAAGCTACTTCTACACCAGATGCTACATAGTCAGGAGGGAGGCACATAGACTAGACACGGTGACCAGACAGTTTGGGCTAACGCAGGATATTCCGTGCGGACCAGATAGATTCCGACGGATCTCGTGACAGCGGCCATGGGGAGAGTCAATTTCGCCGAGGTTTGCGAGAGAGTATTGGGAGACATTACAGCTGGTACCCTACCCAGGTAGGATGGGGGGAGTAGAGGTAGGAGTGACAGTTCAATACACTGCATGACATACCTATCATCGACCCCCACAGATTACTCCAAAGGAGCTGATTGTGGAGGCATTGGGGTTTGGGCCAAAGAATGAGCTACGATTAGTAGGCCAGAGCAGAGGGGGTAGGAGGAAGCTAGAGTAATAGGGCAGCAAGAGGGAGGATAGGAGGTGGCTAAAGTAGTAGGGCAGCAAGAGAGAGGACAAGGAGAGGCGAGAGCTGTTGGGCAACAGGAGAGGGTGGGGAGGAGAAGGAGGAGACAATGAAGGAGAGCCCAGGTGGAGATTGGGGCAGAGCAGGAGAGAGATGAGGCAGAGGTTGAGATGATGGATGAGAGAGACAAGGAAAGGGTGGAGGTTGGGGCCACAAGTCAATAGGAGAGGGTGAGGAGGAGGAGGAGATAGTGAAGGAGAGCCCGAGTGGAGCTCAAGGAAAAGTAGGAAAGAGATGAGGTAGAGGTGGAGACGATGGATGAGAGAGATGAGGCAGAGGCTGAGGCGATGGATATGGACGTTCATGATATTCCCCCATTGGCCATGGTACCACCAATAGCAGAGGATCCTGCTATATTGTTGAGGGGGTCCGTGGCAAGATTACAGATCGTCGAGCAGAGATTGAGAGATACAGAGGCTACGAGATACAGGCTAGAGGCAGAGGTGAGCATGTTGTGAGCAGAGGTGGCCAGGGCACGGGCAAAGGGTGAGAGGGATTTTAGGTCTATAACTCATGTAGTGTCGTAGTATGAGGAGTTACAGGTAGAGAGGGATGGTCTATGAGCTAAGGTGAGCCAGCTACGGGCAGAGGTGACTTGGCTAGAGCGAGAGCTATCTAGAGAGCATGAGGAGGGGGTGGCTATGAGATGGGAATGAGACAGGCTAGAGGCTATGGTGATGATACTGTATGTGAGGGGACAACGAGAGCTTGGAGGAGTGATAGAGCAAGTATCAGCAAAGACCATGGAGGAGGCAGAGAGGGACATGGATGATCTGAGGAGTCAGGTGGAGGGACTATTGAGAGAGAGTATTGAGCTGAGATGGGAGAAAGATGAACTCCGCGACAGAGCCGAGGTAGCAGAGTAGATAGTGGGAGACATGGGGTTGATGTAGGAGAGGGAGGATGCTATGAGGGCCTAGGTGCAGACCTTGCAAGAAGAGAGGGATGCAGGATAGACACAGGTGCATACCCTACAAGGTGAGAGGGATGCAACACAGATACAGGTGTAGACCCTACAAAGTGAGAGGGATGCATCACAAAGACAGGTGTAGATCCTACAGAGTGAGAGGCATGCGGCAGTGGCTCGGGCACAAATTGTGGAGAGAGAGAGGGATATAGCATAGGCTCAAGCATAGGAAGCGTAGGGTGAGAGTGGCGAGACTAGGGTAGATGTGCAAAGAGTATAGGCACAAATACAGGCTATGCAGGAGGAGAGGGATAGGGCCACAAAGCAGGTGTCACAGATGGGAGCAAAGATAGCTCAGTTGAGGTTGGCACAGGATGCATGGTAGCAGGAGCGGAGATCCATATGTGGATCCCAGGATAGATACAGGGGAGAGTGGGAAGCAGTCAGATATCAGGCAGCGAAGCAGGATGAGTACATGTGAGAAGCCAATTATTATATGGTGGCCTAGCATACAATAGTGTCAGAGGAGCGACAGATACCTCCCTACATGTGAGCGAGGCCACAGATGCCAGCCCCGTCCCAATCAGGAGGGACACGTACCCACGGATATAGCAGCTAGAGGGAGACTAAACACAAAGGGGGATTGCCAGACTCACCCTAGAGATCAAATGTGGGCAGCTCACAGTAGAGAGGGGAGAGGATAGGTGACAGGATACCAGTTTTTGACAGATGCAAGATGGGTGTATAGTACAAAGCAGTAAAGACCAGAGTTGATTCAGAGCCTTGTACTTGTACTTTATTTGATGATATATGTGATGGATATGTATTTTGATTAGATGATGGGCATTATTATGGACTATATGATGGACTTTGTATTTTGATTTTTATATATGATATGTGATAGCCCTTATTGACACTATGTGATGTTCATATGATGGATTATGTTATTTATGCATATGTATTTGTTTATGATTTTATGATAGATGATCATGATGATGTGATATGTGTATATGCTTATGATGATGTATGTTGATGTTTATATGGATGAGATGTATTAACGTGTATGATGTGGGATGTGATGGATGATTTATGACTTTATATGCTATGGATATGGTTCTAACAACTTGTGATGTAGGTGGCGATGCATGCAATGTGCTAATGATATGGTCTAATATGGAAATGAATGATTAATGCAATGAATCTAAGATGTTTAGAATAAGCAAATATAATTAATCTAAATAATGAAAGTTAAATATGAGATAATAATGCACATGAAATGAAAGGAAATAAACCTATAATGTGAGAGGAAATGTGATTAAATTCCTTACAAATACTAATGGATAAATGAAATGCAACGTGGACACTAGATGGAATTTATTTGCAATCACGCTTGCTTTAGCTTATACAAGATAAAGGTGTGTGATAGGTGAGTGTGATGGCCTAACATGAAATGCAATGCAACATGAACATAAGTGCCAATAAGGACTTGCATAGTAATGAGGGTAGATGGTAGGCGTATTGTTGGCTTAATGGCAAGTACTTTCCCTACAATCATTACAAAATTGAGGGAAGATGGGTGTGAAACTGCACCTGTCAAGAACCGTAGGTATCCTAAGAAGAACAAGAGATGGGGGGATGAATGTTTGCACAACCAAAATCATAGGTCATAGGGCAGGTATGAATGTAATGCAACGGAGTTAATCATGAAATGCAATCTTAATGTAATTTGCCATTTTCAAAGCATTGATTTTTGCTATAGCATAAGACACTAGGTACCATGGTATGTAAACCAAGTAAAATTAGTGTCTAATGCATAAAACAAACACAACAGACAAGAAGGCTATCCCAACACCCCAAAGTCGCGAAGACCTTGGTCAGGCCAGGCATTGGGATAGCCACAAGAACAAAAGGATGCCCCAGCGTAACACAAGACCTCGGGGATCTTGGTGGGTACTATGTGGGACAACCAAGAAGACAACACAACAAAAAGATCAAGATATGCCCCTATGTTAACCGATCAAAACACACCATAATATGATGGATCGTGGAGGCCTTAACTAGTTGTGATAGGGACCTCAAATGATAAATAAAAGCCAAAAGTATCAAAAGATTGCAATAAATTTCAAAATGTCCTTTACTATAGGATCAAGGGGATGGATGGGATTGATGAGGTCTGTTAGCTCTCAAAAACGCCGGCGGAAAACCTCAAGAGGCTGCCAATCTCTTGGTACATTTTAGGGTAACAGACAAGGTCAGATGTTTTAGACCTTCTACTCTTCAAGTGCTGCTAGACCTAGGCGGGTATACCTATATGAACGATGCAGACTTAATGTGATTATCTTTCTTGAAATGTTTTGTCCACAATGGCAGATTGGAGTGGACAAATAAAACTAAATTTGGTATAAATCGTATAGCAATATTTAAAACTAAGTTCTAATATGTTCAGTTAACAGATGTAAAGAAAATGAATGAATCTAAATGGTGAAATGCAGAGACTAGTGCCTTATGGGGTATGCGGAGTCAAATGAAATAGAAATGGCAAACCTCTTTCTAGAAAACACTCAAATTGTTTGGCATATGTTTTGTTTATAACTTGTATAAACATGCAAGACTGTGATTGCTAAGCTCTTCTTAATAATCCAGATGAATTTCCTTGATTACTGTGATTTAATCAAAAGGATTTAATCTCTCCTTGAAAGAACCAATTAATTAACCACACAGATACAACAAATGTGCACTGATAAATTGAATATAAACTTGTTATACCAATTTAAACAACCAGAAAGCATCAATCTTGGAGACAACTTAGTAATATTTTCAATAAGCACAATAGACAATTGACACCAAAAATGAGCTGCCACATCAACTGATTTTCATTGATATCTCCATTTTGAAATCATACATCATAGTCTCTGATCAAAAACTTTTATTCTACTGTATCCATTTCTAATCTATCTATTGTATCTAATCTAATCTCATCCTTTTTTATTTTACAATCAAAAATGGATACTTATACATTTGCATCTGAACAGACACATCTTTTCGCATTCACATGTCGACCAACAGTATTCGGGATTTTGTTAACATTCACTAAAGACTCGCTGAGACATCCCGTAGTCACACCGAAGGCCAATGTTTCGCCGATAGTCATCCTGCATCCTTTGTGTTTCCCTGTGACCTCTGTTGTCGGGGAGACGTCCCACAGATGATACTTCGTCTTACCGAGATATGCTCTTTAGTGTATTTTCTGGTCGCTAAGACAATTCTGAGTCGAGAAGAGGTTTCATAGAACACCTTGTGTCTTACCAAAATACCCGTGATACATTTTGGTTGTTGAGACATTGATTTTCTTACCGATGAAACTACTTTTGGTGAGACAAATAAGTCAGCAGGACTGCATAACCTCATTTCGAAAACTGTTGATTAATTCCTTTCTGCTCTGTCGGCGAGACTGAAAGCATTTGCTAAGTCATTACATCAATACTGCTTAGCTTGGCCGTAAGCTTCCTCATGCATTGGTTGGTGAGACACGACCCATTCGATGAGACCACATACTGAATACAATTTGTTTGGCTGAGTGTGTCATCGAGCTCCGGTTGGTAAGACAATTCAAACTCGCCAAGATCTCATCTTGAAAACCCTTTAGTCTTACCGACATGTTTGCTCGTTCCGCGCTAGTCGGTGAGACATAAAGATTTCGCTATGACTTACTCTGATGAAAAGTTCTCACCGATAAGCCTCTTCTATCGCCAGTCGATAAGAGAATATAACTTCGCTATGACTTCACCCTGAAGAAAATCTCTCACCGGTGAGCTCCCTCTATCGCCAAAACAATAAAAGTGTCATGCCGAAAGGTACCTTCATGTGAATTCCAATCGTTGTGACATCCATGAGGTCTTGCTGATAGGCAACACAGACGTATATCGACAGAAAATGCAATATGGATCGGGAAGACCCTGATAATCTCATGTTGATATAGAATATAATGTGAAATATTCAAGACTTGATGGAATTTATGGTACTACATGGCCAAATATGGGGAAAATGTGCTCATGGTAGGACTTGTTCGGAAACTCATGGGCAAGAAAAACTTTTGAAATTATTCAGAATTTTACAGTTCTAACAAGGTCTATTAGGAAGGATGCATCCTATTGAGACCAAAGATGGATACTAAACTAAAAGATCGATTACGACACAAGAAATTCCCAAAATCGATTGAATCTCATGATACCAGTGGATCTCATTTATGAAGAACCAGCTAGATAAGGACATACTTGATGACATGACACAAGACACGAGATGCAAGACTGACACACCCTAACAACCTAGGGGCTCAGGTGCCGATCAAAGATTAGCCTTGCCTACGTGAAAGCGTCGAGCCCTTGTAGTTCAAGAAAAGACCATGGATAAAAGAGGAAAGAGGAAAAATGGAGACAAGTGATGGAAAACGATGTCAAAGAAAAGAAAAGCAAAGACCTGGGGTGGATCAAATGATCGACCTTGCCTACGTGAAAGCGCAAGGGCAACATAGTTCGAAAAAGGACAAAATATGGACTAGGGATAAGAGTGTAAAGGGGAAAATGGAGACCACAATGGATGACCAAAATAGGATAGACAAAATGCCTCATGGGTGAATCAAATGATCGGCCTTGCCTACGTGAAAGCGCAGGGGCAACGTAGTTTGACAAAGACCAAAAAGAACAACATGACGTGATGGGATCTAAATGAAGACTGACACGATGAAGGATCCTAGATGGACATGAAGGACTAACAAAACGACAAGACCAACGATAGAAGCTCAAATTAGGATAAAAGCTCAGGATGACGGATAGCAGATGAAGATCGTCCAATGCTCAACCAAAATATGCCAAGCGACAAGATAATGGACGCGGATGGAAGGAGAGGATCGATGAGATGGTAGGATATGAGATCGGGATGGATGGAAGCATCAAGTAATTAGGAAACAAGATGGATAATGATTAATCCCTTTACAAATGGAACCTATGATCAGGTTTTCACCACACATACTTATCCAAGGCACCACCAGGGGTGGTTTTCACCATAGGATGAATTATTTCTCTTTACTATTTTATTTTTGTATTTTTTTGGATTTTTGCAGGATAGGATACCCCAACTGATTTATGTGTAGAACCTTTTCAGGTGCATGATGTTAATGGGACCTTCTAGGGTCTCTCCTTCAGGTGTAGCAAGTTTTTAGGCCCCTGATCCATATTTTGCGGTGATGACATAAGGACCAAGCCAATTTGCTTCAAATTTTCCCTTCTTTTCTCATTCCTGTTGAGTGTGTTGATTCTCCTTGAGGACTAAATCACCAATGTTGAATTGGTGAGGACGGGCCTTCTTATTGTAGCTTCTTTTCATAGGATTCTAATAGGCTTGAAGGTGGTCATATGCTTTGATTCGTCTTTCATCTAGGAGTTCTAGCTGGTTGAGTCTTGCAACTCAAGCGTCTTCATCACTGATAAGATTCTTCAGGGAGATTCTCAGTGATGGGATTTCTACCTCAATCGGTAAGATGGATTCAACACCATAGATGAGAGAATACAGAGTGGTGTTGATAGGGGTGCAGATGGAAGTGTGGTATACCTAAAGGGCGAGATGGATGTGAAGGTGCCAATCTCAACCAGTATTGTTGACCACCTTTTTGAGGATTCTAATGAGGGTTTTGTTGGTGGCTTCTGCCTGACCATTACCCTGGGGGTAATAAGGCATAGACCAACGATGTTGGATATGGAAGGTGTCACAAAGGTGTTTCATAGCTTGGTTCTTGAAAGGATTTCCATTATCAGAACTGATAGTGGATGGTATTCCATATCTGTAGAGAATATGGAAGAGGATAACTTGGAAATTTGAGTACCTGTGATTTGTGAGAGTGGAATTGCTTCCACCCACTTGGTGAAATACTTAGTTTTGGTAATGATGAAGGTATGGCCATTAGAGGATGGGGGATATATCTTGCCGATTAGGTCAAAACCCCACTGAGAGAAGGGCCATGGTGCTACAAGAGGTTGCAGATCATGTGCTGGAGCATGTATTAGATCAACATGTTATTGACAGGATAAGCACTTCTTGATGAACTCACAAGAATCATGTTCTAATGTAGGCCAGTAATATCCTGCTTAGAGAATTCTCTTAGCTAGGGCCATTCCATTTGAGTGGGCCCCACATACACCACTATGTACTTCTGTTAACACGGTGTGGGATTTAGTCTCGTTCAGACACTAGAGGAGGGTTCCATCATACCCACGTCGATAAAGTGTATCACCTACGATGGTGTAATGAGATGTTCGTTGGATGAAAGACTTACGTTGGTTTTGTGTGAGATTAGGAGGTAGGATGTCGTCGAGAGGGTAGGTGTAGATATCATCGTACCAAGGGGACGTGGGACCTACAATGTCACACACCATCTCACTTTCTGGGATATCGTATGACGGGATTTTGAGTTGTTCAATGAGGAACTCACATTCTATTTTTTCTTTAGGCATGTCAATTAAGGAACCAATGGTAGCCATGGAATTTGCTGCTTTGTTCTGGACTCTTGTAATCTGATCAAACTAGATGCAAGTGAAATACTTTTTGAAGTCGTCAACCATGCGTTTATAAGGCAGTAGCTTATCATCTTTTGTGAGAAACTCATCATTGACCTATTTGATGATTAATTGAGAATTACCAAAGACTCTTAGGTGGGTGATATGCCATTGGATTGTAATTTTGAGGCTATTAAGAAAAGTTGCATATTCAGCTATCTTATTTGTGCACGGAAAGGCCAATCTGAATGACTTCAGTATATAATCTCCTTGGGGAGTGACAAGCAAGATTCCTGCCCTCGATCCATTATGTGTTTATGATCTGTCAAAGTGTAGTGTCCATGTGGCTGCTTTTGTTACTGTGAAGACTCCTTCATCATGAATTTTTGTTGTCAAGGGGTAGGCATCTACTAGGGGAGCTTCTTCCAGCTGATCAACTATCACTTGTCCTTTAATAGCTTTCTGATCCACATATTCTATGTCAAATTAACTTAATAGCATGACCCACTTAGCCATGCGACTAGTTAGATTTGTTCTGGACAATAGATATTTGAGTGGATCAACCTTGGAGATGAGCTTCACCGGGTGACTGAGCATGTAATGTCAGAGATTTTGCGAATTGAAAACCATAGCTAGGAAAGCTTTTTCCATTGGGGAATAATTAAGCTCATAACCCAAGAGGGTCCGACTAATGTAGTAGATTGCTCTTTCCTTTGATGACTCATCATGTTGTGCCAACAATGCCCCCAGTGCCATTGAAGTAGCAGAAATATACGACAGGAGTGGTTTACTAGGAATTGGTGGCATAAGGATTGGTGGGTGAGCCAAATACTCTTTGATCTTGTCAAGGCCGAGTTGACACTATTGTGTCCACTTAAAGGCATTAACCTTCTTCAGGATATGAGTGAACAACTGACACTTGTTGGCTAATTGAGCTATGAACCGCCAAATGGATTGTAGTTTACCTTGAAGGCTTCTTAATTGTTTGAGATTGTGTGGTGGAGGCATATCCATGATTGCTTTTACTTTCGTTGGATTGACTTCTATACCCCTTCGGGAGACAATGAATCCCAATAGTTTTCCTGATGTGACCCCAAAGACACATTTATTCGGATTTAGCCTTAGCTTATACTGTTCTAGACGCTCAAAGATCTTCTTGAGGACCACAGGATGTTCTTCCCTTCTCAATTTCCCTAACAAATCACCAACATAATCTTCCATGATGATATGGATGAGGTCGTGGAAGATTACAGTCATGGCTCGCTGATAGGTTGCCCCCACGTTCTTGAGACTGAAAGGAATGACATTATAGCAGAACATGCCCCAAGGCATAGTGAAAGCTATTTTATGTTGGTATTTAGGCACAATTTTGATCTGATTGTATCCAGAGAAGCCATCCATTAGGGAAAGCATCTCGTGCCCTGCAGTGAGGTCAACCAACAGTCAATATTCGGCAAAGGAAAATTATCTTTGGGACAAGCTTGTTGAGGTCACAGAAGTTTGTACATATTCTAATAACGTCATTTGGTTTGGCTATTGGCACTATGTTTGAGATCCATTCCGAATAGTCAATGGGCCTTATAAATTTGACGTCCAATAGCTTCTCCAATTCTTTCTTAACCAGTAGAGCTACTTGGGGGTGCATTTTTCGAAGCTTTTGTTTGACAGGCTTGGCATCGGGACATACATCCAAGTGATGTACCACTAATGCAGGGTCAAGGCCTGGCATGTCTGAATATGTCCATGCAAAGTTGATGATGCCTTCTTTGAGAAGCTTGGTGATGGTAGAATATTCTTCCTCTGATAGTGCTTTGGCTACATATGTAATTTTGGAGTCCTCTTCAGTTCCCAAATTTATCTTATGTGTTTCCTCTATTAGGATGGGCGATCGTTCAAATAACTGAGTTCTTACAAGGGGAAGATGAACACCCCCATCTTCTAGTGCCTCATCGAGGTTTTCACTATCAGATACACCCTTTGTTTTTAGTTTTTCTAGGTCAAGAAGCTCCTTGGGGAGGGTTTTGCTAGGTGACCTTTTTGATTTTACTTCTTTTTACTTTTGTGGTTAGGGTGTTCATCTTCCCCCAATCCCATAAGATGTACGTACTGGTCTACTGAGGGAAAGGTGTCAATAGGTGTGCTACCATGTAGGTCCCAATCTATGAGTTCAGAATGTTTAAGGGATAGGCTAATGGTGCAGATGTATAAGCAGTCAAACATTGAAGAGAGGTCAGTGTGATCTACATCATTGTATGCGTGTATGATGGATTCCTCCTCTGGTATGTCTTCAAGGGGATTGTTGCTCTCATTGATGTTGTTAGAGGCACTAGATGATGCTATAGGTCCCTTTTTTTTGGTGTCATGACCCAAGCCAGAGTATCTTGGTCTTATTATAGCCTCAGTATGGTGTTTCCTTCCTTACTCTTCGACACCAAGGCCTCCCCCCTGATAATTGTACTTCTCTGCAAACTTAGAGGGCCAAGGATAGTTCTCCTGGAAATATTCTTTCAAAGGAGGGGAGGGATCAGTTTCCTCATAGTTGACCCATTGGCTTTTGTCATCTTCTGGCGCATCTTGTCTGAACCCAGGAGAGCAGTAAGTACTGGTTCCCATGTTCTTGGAGCTCAAAGTGATAGTCTTGTCTTCTGGTTTCGATGTAGACTGCGAAGGTTGGCCATATGAGTGTGGTGAGGGTGGCATAGTTGCCACATTCAAAGCTGTGTGCATCTCATATTCACCACATCCCTTGTCAATGATTTGGACTTTAGTAAGGGTGGAATCAGATGTGGATGGAGTGGATGAAGTGGTGGCTAATGCGGTGGTAGATGAATGGGATGATGACGTCTGTTGTAGTCCCATTTCCACTCCAAGACAATAGTGGGAATGAGAAAAAGAAGCTTCTAATGTGCGACAGTATTCGAACGGTTGAGGGTCAGCGTGAATGGTAACTTCTACCCCATTTAATGGAAATTTCAAACATTGATGGTATGTGGATGGTACGGCTTGCATGCCATGGATCCATAGACAGCCAAGGAGGAGGTTATAGGGTAATTCCAGATCAAGGACATGATATGTAGTATATTGCACAATTGGCCCAACCTGGATTGGAAGACATATTGTTCCTTTAGAATCACATTCTGCATTATCATACACCTTGATTGTGATGACTTGATTATTTAAATTAGTATGGGTGTATCCAACCTATTTTATGAATTCAATGTACAAAGGTTTAGGGTAGAACATTATCTACCAAGACCCTTTTTTCCTTATGACAGTTTACAAGGACAAATCCAGAATGGATATCTGTGCCAACGTCTTTCCTAGATGGTCAAGAATGTTATATTGAGAATTCACAGGTTACGACTGGGTGGATGCGGAGGCTCCAGGGAATGTGATGCGAGTTTGACGGGTGGTAACAACACATTGTGGATATTTTCCTTTTATGTGTATCATAGATACACGTGGTTCCACTTGTTCGATATTCATGATGAGACCTTCATAGTTAAGTGGCACATTTTTGTAATTGATGTTGTTGGTGCTATTATTCTAATTATTGTTATTGCTAGGTCCTGGGTTTGAGTTTGATGTGCTTGGGCCTTGGTTATTCTTAGGGAAAACATTTTGATATATTTGCAATTGAGCGTTGGATGATGGTTCCCTATTGGCATCCACATGTATGTCACCCCGATCTATAAGATCTTGGATGTATGTTTTCAGACCTTGACACTTATTTAATGTATGCCCTTTAATCCTGTGGAACTCACAATATTTGTTTTCCTTAAACCAGTTTGGTTTAGGCTTGGATTCATCCAGGGGTTTAGTTACTGGATATGTAATTGGGTAATTGGATTGCAGGAGCCTATTAAACACGACACTTAGGGGTTCTCCTAATTGAGTAAATTGACACTTGTTACCCCCTTGATTGTTTTGATTGGATTGTTGGGATGAACGAGGTGCCCCTTGAGGCACTAATATGGCATTAGGCATTGGCTATTGAGGAGGATGATATTGCGGCTTCTGCGACACATTAGCCACTTAGACATGTTTGGTGTCAGTGACACCATCATTGAAAACATTTTTTTTTTGTTCCAATTACGGGGCTTGTCTCCGGGTGATTTCTCTCTGTTAGAGCTAAAGATTTTGACTAGCCCTTTGGCAATGAGGGCTCTCTCCATAATGGGACCTTTCTCCACTATTTTTGTAAAGGTTGTGACACAATGGAGTTTGAAGTTGTGGGCCATGTCCGGATGGGATTTTTAGATGAACAAGGTGACCATGTCCTTTTCCCTTAGCAGGGATTTCATGCGACTAGCTAGGACTCACATCTTTGAAGATAGCTCGCAAAGGTTTCTCCCTCCCACTGCTTTACCTTTAGGAGATCTAAGGTGTCGATATCCTTCTCTAGATTGAAGGAGAAGTGGAAAAAAACTCTTCTAAAAGTTGTGCAAAGGACTTGATAGATCCTTTCTTAAGACCCATAAACCAGTCAAGAGTTATTCCCTGTAAACTCCTAGGGAACAATCTCATGAGGTAATTGTCATTATGCATGACTTCTTAATAGTGGGCATAGAACTCTTGAAGGTGAGCCTTGGGGTCTTTGGTTCCTTTGTATTTATCAAATTTTGGCATTTCGAAATGCTTCGAGAAAGTAACTAATGAAACAGAGGGATCAAACGGATAGGGACAAATGTCCTCAAACTTGAACGATTGTTTGTTGGTCCTTGCTTGTAAATCCTTCAACGCAACTTTGACTTCTTCCAGATACTGGTTGATAGGTGTTGTGGGAGTCGGGTTGGATGGATTAGGCTAATTGTATGAAGGATACTATTCATATGATGAGGATGGTGCCGAAGCAATTGGATCATAAGCAGGTTGAGGCGTATATGGAGGTGTTTGTTGGTACTGATTGGCGTAAGCGAATTGTGGATTGATGTAAGGTGGATAGGAGGATGGATTTTGACGGTAAGAGGTGGAAGCCCCTTGTTGGTAGGGTGGTTGTTGTTGATAGTATGAGGTGGATGAAACACACTGTTGATATTACGTAGCAGCTTGGTAATATAATGACGTGGAAGCCCCTTGCTGGTAAGGCGGTTGTTGTTGATAGTAGGAGGTGGGTTGAGCACCTTGTTGATATGAAGGTTGTTGTTGAGCGTAGTATGGATTGGCTTGGTAATTGTACACGACATTGGGTTGTTGTGTGACGTATGGAGGTTGTTGTGGATTAGGTTGTTGTTGGTATGGGTTTGTGTGTGATTGCAGAGGATTAATGTAAGGAGGAGGTTGTGTCCATGGAGGATTTTGAGTGGACACATGGATGTTTGGATTAGGATTAGATGTAGCAGTATAAGCAATTACGTGCTAGACGAATGGTAGAGATATTGTGTGAGAGGATTTCGCTGTGTTTGCATAGGAATGTGTGTATGTTGGGGTGGTTGTTGCTGTTGTGGCGGCTGCTGATAACGTGGGCAAGATGGAACATGATGCTGTTGTTGGACTACTACAAAAGCACCATGGGGCAGTTGCGGCAGTTATGGCAGTTGTGATGCAATTTGTATGACTTGATGTGGGGGTTTTGTAGGAATGGTAGTGTGTTGTTGAGGAATTAATTTTTTTTGCTATGGAATGGTGATGTTTTGTTCCGGGATTGTGATGTTTTGTTGTAGGATTTTGGCATTTGGCGACAGAGGTTGTTGATGGGGTGGTTGAGATGAAACAACATCAACAACATGTTGTGGCGATGCTTGCGAAGGGACATCAGTGTGTTGCGGTGGTGCTTGCATCACAATGAATTGATGAGGATTAACGAGAGGTTGCTGAAACACAAGGATATTACCATGAGGTGGTTGTGTTAGATTTCCAACAGGTGTAGTTCCAGGAGGTGGCATCAATGCAAGGATTGGGGTGCCCCCAGCGTTGACAGGTGGTTGAATAGGATGCTGAGGTGGGAGTGGTGGAGCGGACGAAATGTTTTGTGGCATACTATAGGCATAGGGGTCATTAGGATCAGGTGGTGCCATAGAGGTAGCGGATGGGAGGTGAGGATAACTGGCGACTTGGTATATCACAACATTTCTGAACTCAAGATGATACCAATTCTCTATAGGTGGACCTTCGGGAACATACAAATTTATTGGAACATTTTGCATGGTCTGCGGATCTTGTCATGTGGGAAGGGACTGGGTGTCGGTATACTGTGAAATATTGAAATTGGGTGGTGCTTTAACTCCTTTCATGATCAGAGTAGCGAGAATCTTATCCCCACACTCGTTGAGGAGGCGATCCATCATCTAAACATTAGCGAGATTGCTTAGGTATTTGTCAATGGTGACTTCAGGCTCATTGACCATGTTCTTGTCTCTAGGTGGTGATTAGGTGTTTTGGACGTTAGTATTGGACTGTGATGATGCACCATTATTGGGATCTTGAGGGATATTTGCACCGTTGTTGGGATCTTGTGGGATGTTTGTAGTGTTGTTGGGATCCTAAGGGATATTCAGGTGGGAACCTTGGGCTTGTTGTTCGGTCATTTATTTCTTGGCTTGTGATTGACTCTAAATGGGCATGAAAGTGCAAAACTACTAGGTGAGTTAAGATGTGGTTAAACTCTAAGATGTAATGCAAAGATGACCTAAATGAGGATTGAAGGATTGATTAGATAGGATAACGGATTGATAGATTGGATGATTGGATAAGGATAAGATTGGATTAGATTGATAGATTGGATGATTGGATAAAGATTAGATTGGATAAGTTTGGTTGATGAAACGATTGGTAAGATTGGATGATGGATGGGATAAGATGACAGAAGGGATTCTAAACCAAGTTCAGAAATCACCTTGGGTGACTTAAGGTGCTGATTGATCAGATTAAAGATAGATGATTGCGGCACCGAATCCAACTTTAGATGGAAGTGGATTGATTGGGGAAAATGATGATGACTGACTCAGGATGGATGTTGATCCTAAGCAGATGTTGTAGGATGAAGATTGATTTCAGACACCTAGCTCGATTCAGATAATAACTTGAAGTGAAGTTTAGAGGATTTGGATTGAGAAAACGATGAGGGATATGCAACCTAGAGATGCTTTATGATGTACCTATATGATTCAAATGATGAACGAATGAACTTCGGAGAATGCAGATGCAAATTATGGGTGAATGGAAGATGTTGAATGGCTGGATAAAGATTAGACTCGTCTAACCAAGGTGCAAGATCACCCAAATAGGGGGAAAGGTCACCCAATTAGAGGTTAGGGTCTCCCAATTGGAGGTCAGGGTTGCCCAGCTAGAGGTTAGGTTTGCCCAATTGGAGGTCAAGGTTGCCTATCTGGAGGTCAAGGTCGCCCAACTCGAGGGTAGGGTTGCCCAACTGGAGGTCAAGGTCGCCTATCTGGAGGTCAGGTTTGTCCTTGTTAGGGTAGGGTCACCCAACTAGAGGTCAAGGTCACCTATTTGGAGGTCAGGGTCGCCCAATTGGAGGACAAGGTTGCCTATCTATTGGGAAAGGTCGCCTATCTACTGGTCAAGGTCGCCTAACTCAACTTTCAGACTTGTTTGAATCAAAAAGAGGTCATACAGACTATCGAAATGGGTGAATCGACTATCAGAACGGGAAAATAGACGCTCAGAACGGGCAAATGGATGGTCAGAATGGGGAAACGGGTACTCATAACGAGTAAAAAGATGGTCGAAACGGGGAAATGGATGGTCGGAACGAGGAAACAAATACTTGGAATGGTTAAACATGTATTTGAAATGAGGAAATAGATGGTCAGAATGACTGAACGAAAGGCAAAACTAGTTGTTTAGGGTGCAAAATCATCCAACTTGAGGTCAGGGTCACCCCTATTGAGGGCAAGGTCGCCTGTTCAGTAAAAGATAGACAATTCTGATAGAAATAGGCTGATGAATGATTGAGACAAAAGACAAGGTCACCCCTGTTTAGGGCAGGGTCGCCTCTATCAACAAACCTAAACTTGACTTAGGTGAAAATGGCTATGAAAAATGATAAAAAAACACAACAAAAAATAAGCTGAAGGTAAGGTTGACTTGACTGAACAAAATTTCATTGGTTTCACACAAAAAAGATAGTTCAAAAAACAAAATCCTAAGATTAGTGAAAAGGGTATGGCCAACACGGTCCTCTAACTAGGCTGAACAAGGAAAACTAGGGAGTCCTCAATATATGCTTGGTACATGAGGCACAATCGTGAACACTAGTCTGTCACAGGCATGAGTCAAGAACCCCAACGAGGTATTGAAGGCTCAGACCAACTCTTCACGTCTTATCTAGGTATCACCCTAGCTTCAACGCTCTGCCAGACACGATGTGACTGGATTGGGGTACAACTTTGGCTCTCCCCCCTTTATATACCCCACCAGTACACGTGGTTAGGATCGTCCCTTGGGGTGATGAAATCCCCAAGCAGGTCCCGCTAAAAAGAGAATACTAACCATTTTCAGCTACTCCCCAGGCTCACACAAAGTGCAAGGGGAAAGCTTAAACGATGTAGTGCTCCTTGGGCAACGCAAATGACTAAGTAAGCTACGATTTTTTGTTACCTAGGATCACCAAATGGTGCAAGGGGATTGGATACATCAATAGCTTACTTGACAAGCAAAACGCACAAATGTTTTGACTCCCCCTAATTAAAACTATGTGCCTAAGTAGTAAAAAAATATGAAAGACAAGCTATCTAACTAATAACTTGGCCCGTTCATCCTGTAGCAAATGTGTTAGAAGTTTATCCCCTGATCTTCAACAAGCATGAGATAGCTGCACAAATGTTAGTAAAATCTAGCACAATCACCAACATGACGAGTTATGAGGTCAATATCAATCAAAACAACATAAAAAAGACTTAGAAATAAATTTTAAACCACTGCTTTACCTCACAGGCACCTCTGTTTAGGTCAGGTTCGCCCCTGTTCAGGGCATGGTCGCCCCTATTCTGGGTAGGGTCGCCTTTGTGCAGAAAACAGGGATAAATTTTTGCTTCTATTACTAAGATGGGCGACTCTACAAGGCAGGGTCGCCTATCTTGGGGTAGGTTTGTCTATCCTAGGGCAGGGTCACCCTTGTTTAGGGAAAGGTCGCCCCTGTCTGCTGCGGAGTCGCCTCTTTGTAAACTGAAATTGTAAGATATCAAACAACAAAAAATGTGAAAGCAAAAAAACCTATTTGTGGATCCCACCGGGCATGCCAGAAATGTGAGTAGCATTATTTACCTATCCTAAATGGTGCAAAATAGAATGCAAAAGAAGCAAATAACACTTCAACACCTCAATATTGGGCTATGTTAAACTCAAACAAAATAAAGATGAAAAACAGATTTATACCTTGTATGAGTTGCTCCTTGGCTGACCCTTTGATAGTTGATAAATGTGTGCTCCTTGATGATAAATGGACTAAAAATGGATGCAAAATGATCTAGGTGAGATAATGAATGCAATGAGCTATTTGGGTATTTTGATGGATGAATGCAAATGCAAGTGATGAGAGCTTGAAACATGCAACAATGAAGGATGTGAGTGTAAAATGCAAGTGCTTGAATGCTTGTATTTTGTGAGAGCTTGAATTGCAAATGTGATGAATCTATTGAGAGAAAATCTTTCATTTTAAGGGAAGAATCTCTAGAGAAATGGATGGTCAATATTTTTCCAACATGGGCAAGATGAAGGACTATGGTGGGTTGAAGACTCACAAGCTCTCACATCTTGCCGTGTGGAGGATGAGATGTCACAAGGACAAGTGAGTTGGGAAAATGACATGTGAGGTGGAGGTACTTGCAAGTACCTTGGAATGGGGAGAAGATTTCTTGAAAAATGAGCTTCTTGTCCCTATGTGGGAAGGATGTTGATATGCGAGAAATTTTAGAATTCCTCACACATCATCATGAGGAAGAGAGAAGTTGTTGGAGGAATAAATGTGAATTTTAAATTCAAATTATTGGAAGGGAAAAGTGGTTGGGAGAATAAATGTGAATTTTAAATTCACATGATGAGAAACATCTTGTGGATAAGACAAGGTCCTTATAAAGGAAGCTGAAAAGTACCTTGTGGATAAGACAAGGCACTTATAAAGGAGGCCTTTGTCCCATGTGACTAATGTGACAAGTGAGAGAATTTAGAATTTCCCAACAACTTGTATGGGGAAGAGAAATGCATTGAATGAACAAATGTGAATTTTAAATTCACATGGGGAATAGGTCAAGGCTTAAAAGGGAAAACACTTATGAAAGGTTGACTTGGAGTACATGTCAAATATGGAATGTGATTAGATTAAGGTTGTGCAAACAGGTGATTAAGAAGGTTAATGAGGGATTAGAGGCAAGTGGCCAAATATGGAGGATGGGACATTAATCTCGATTAAAGGTGTGCACATCCTAATCATGGATTAATTAAACTAATCCAGATTAGAAGAAGGTTATGGAGGATGTGACAAGGAGAGAGAAAGAGAAGAATTTAAAATTGATTTAAATTGCAAAAAGGATAAATGATCAAATTAAATAAATTGATGTATTTATTTAATTCAGAGAAAGGATGAAAGGTAAAGTTTTTAATTATAAAATTAAATACTTTAGGAACCTTAGGGAAAGGGGAAATATTAATTAAATAAGTTATTTAATTAATATTGATGAAATAAACAGATAAAAGAGGTGGATTTGACCATATGGGAATGGTCAAATTTGGATGTCTACAGATATAAAGCCACCTTGGTCATTAATACCCTAGTGCATCGTTTTTATTTGCTACATTAATAAGGATTGCTAAAACACTAAGTTCTTCATGAAAGAAAAAGAAAACTCATAATTATCATACATCATCAATCACTCATCAATGCATCTCATCAATCAATCATAAGTTATGGATTTTCAAAAATTAGACCAAATCATCTATTTTCTTCTATCTCTAATCCTATTAACATTTCTTCTGGCTAACCTTTCCATCCTGCATCACAAAATCATTAGTACCTCTCCATCCTGCATCCATAAACTCATTATCATATCATATCCATCATATCATAAAATATCGTAACATCATCCATTGCATACACGCATCATCATAACATCATCCATACATTCATATCATATAAAAGCATCAAAAAGTACAAAAACATGAGCACACTATCATACATCCATCAACATATAATAGACTCATAATCAATGCATAACACATATATGCCACATCAAAATGGTATCTCATATATCATCAAAATGGAAATGTCATGTACATCAATAGTGTCATGTGTGATACAATATCAAATCATGTCAAAAATATATACAAGGCCTCAAACTGGTTGATGAATGCATATACAAAAAGCATGTCTACATCGAGTTTGTAAAAAAGCAATAATATTAGATCATCTCATATCAATCACCCCTGTTGTCCATCCCATGGTGGTGACCTTGACTAATCCTCTCTCTCGAGAGGGGGATGCTCCCCATCATGCTAATCATTATGGCTAAGGGCGGGAGACTGATGGCGCTATAAAATCGGACTAGAAGGTTGTCTCAGAAGCCTGCTGATTGACTGACCCCCTGAAGACTCTACACTTGTAGCTGAGCTAGGAACCCCATAGCAAGGATGCCTCTGACCTCTAGGTGCTCGAGACTCATAAAGTGTCATGTAATAAATGGTCTCAGCTATAAATTGATTACGCTTAACTTGATACTAAGCTTGCAGAATGGAAGAAGCCAGTGCAATCTCTGTTGCTATCGTCTATTGTCTCTCAGTAGCCAAATCTTGTATCAAAGAATCCCTCTCTTATCAAAGAACATATCTCTCAACTTTGATGGTGTCTCTCTTTGTAGTCACTATAACAACCTGGGCGTCAATAGCCTATTGTCAAGAAATCTCGATGACTCTCTCTAGCCAAAGTGTCTCAATCCTATGCAGCTCGATCTCTCTCTGTTGTAATTTGAGCAATCTGTGCAACCATATCTCCTTGTGGGGGAGGTTCCTGTGGAACCTAATGCTACTAATCACCATGGTTTTGGGGCACCTGATCATGCTACTGGTACCCATCTGTTGGAAACACAAGGGAAAACAATTGAGAGGGGGAGTGAATCAGTTGTCACAAAAATTTAAACTTATCCAACTTATTAACCTTATTCTCAGATCTGATCAATAACCATGAAAGCATAATTCAACAACACATCATAAACACACATAACACCAAGATTTTTTACGTGGAAACCCTGTTAGGGGAAAAACCATGATGGAGGTCAGTCCACGAGATTATACCCTGTTAAAAGTATAAAGAAATATGAATGGAGAATGCACATGCATTCAGGTGCACTTCCTAGAGCTCACCGCTCAATTACAAAAGAAAGATATACTATCTTACAAAGATTTGGATTACATCCATAAGAATTTGAACTGATAAAATAACATCTGTTAATGCCTAATTACAGTTCTGGTTAAGCACATGAACACTTTTTCACTCTTCTTCACACTCTGCCCTACCTTCGAAAGATTTAGAACATTATTCACACACACCATGCCTTCAAATGGTATAAACAATCAATTATATATATCCACAACAAGAAATTACACCGCTACTTGTTGGCCTTAATAAAATAATAAAATGAATATTATTAATGCGAATCAACCAAGGTGGTCGGCCACAACATAGTGAAGACCCAAAATAAAATTCTCAAACATGAACCACCTTCAAAAATTATTCCACGAAGATCCACAACACGCTACAACACCCTGTCGCCCAAGAACATGAAAAACATGAACACACAAGAGAAAATATTAGATCACGAGCACAACGATCAATGCAGATGTGCAACACAAATAGAGTATGATATAGAAACATCCACAAACATCATGAAACACCAGAGAAGAATTCACAACAACTAAACTTACTAAAATCAAATCATCTTCATTTAGGAACACCAACTAAAGCAACAAAAGAACTGTCAAAGTACAAATCTTCATAAATTGATCAAATATTCACGTGGATCTCTGAAACTTAACGTGGATAAACTAGATATACTCAAAAAGAAACCCTTTAATCCACAACCACTGATCATCAATGTACTAAGCTAACCAACTAACTAAACTTCACTTTACCACTAACAACCTGCAACTTATTTTATTACAATTTTTTCAATATCCTCGACATATACAACTTCTAAGACATTAATGCCAATAGTGTTGACATCAATGAAAACCACATATCAACAACACAACCACAACATCTAACACCATCATCATCCTGCTCATCATGATCTCTTTAGTGTTGCTCATGAGCAATTCGTAACCACTGTCGATCTGCCTTGCGTCCTACTCAAACCATCCTCCTCACTTGACCTATAACTGACCCAATACCAACAAGATGTGTAAATCTCAATGACCGTTTCTGTTCCCACCACTAATCATAATCTCTAGTAGTCCTTGGATCATGAGGACCAACTGACCATACCCAGCCAAAAGGAGCTAGTGCTCTAAACTCTATAATCGCTCTAATAGAATTAGCCTTGGGTCCCCACGCATTGACCTCTCGAGTTGTGCATACATATTATGCAATATAGTTGTCACCCGACCAATCTGTCTCTCTTCAAACTGTCAGAGAACCCTATCTCGCTCTAATATGACATCTACTTTGTGAATTAGCCATCAAGTATGTCTACAGTATGTCAAATGGTCATAATCATCGACCCATGCCTCATAAGCTAGATATGGTCGCCAAATAAACTTTTTCATGTCATCAAATATTGCTCTCTAATAGGATAATCTACCTAGCTATGTGTAGTGCAGATAATCAAAATATCTATAGGAGTAGGGATCATTAGGATCCCTCTGGTCTATCCCCTCTAGTATCATGATCGCAATCTTCTCCCACACCCACACGTGAAGGAGAGTCATACTGGTTGAAATACCGCTACCACCTCAGTAGACAACCTCGTGCATATCCCTATATAAATGTGCAAGCACACATGGGCCCCAAGCATACACAGTAGCATGCTCCATCATCATCTCTATACAAATACCCTATCTAATTGGGAATCCCCTAACTCTCCAATCAGGCATCAAAGGCTCGATGATCACACCTGCCAACACTGTCATCATATGATCTACATCATCTACAAAAGGTTTCAAATCAATCTCTAAGTTAATCACAATTAGCTGTTGTACACCTAACAATCTCTGCATCACTTGAGTCCCTCATCAAACATAATAAGTAACTAGCTCTCCATGAATCAGGATACTCGAGATCCTCCATACATCCTCTATAGTGATTGTGCACTCTCCTATAGGAAAATGGAAGGTCGAAGTATTTGATCTCCATATCTCAACAAAGGTAGTCATCATCGCCCTGTGTGCTCTAATCTCAAGCATGTATGTGATATATCGCAGATCAACAACATCTAGGAAGTCTCTCTCAAGCTCTTGAAAGCCAGATATTCCATTTAATACTTGACATCTTTACTCTCTAGAATACAAAGGTTTAAGAACAACTTGCAAGCATTCAACCCACAACATCAATTTTTTTCTAGAAAATCAAATTGAAAATCTAAATTTGCAAACAAACTAGCTTAAACAATGTTTTTTAACAATAGCGAGCTTCTTTCAGGATGATAGTGGCCCTATTTTTAAATGATAGTGGCTCTCTTAGATGAAAGTGATCTTTTTTGTGCTATAATAGCGACCGAGGTTTATGATAGCGGCCATCCTCCTAATTTTCCTAACACGTGGTCATTTTCAATGACAATGATCATGCAATAGCGGTAAGGTTTTGCGAAAGTGGTCTAGTTTTACACTAGCATCCTTTTTTAACAGTAGCGAAAATCCTAATTACTACACTAGTGACATTATTGTGTCAATAGCGGTAAAACTTGAGAATTACCGCTATCGTTCAATTTAACTTTGAGCATTAAATACATGAACATGAAAAGACGAAAGCAAAAACAAAAAGTGTATGTACTACAACCCCTACACCGACTGGCCGCTGGTACTGATGGACCGTATCTACTCAGTGTGGTGTGCTCAAAACTCTTGCCATCACGAATCAACAATTGTAAATAGCAAATCTCTAGAGAGCTAAAATCTCCTAAGGTTGAGTGTGCAAATGAGGGGTAAATGAACCCTAATTCACTCTTTAACCCCCCAAACCCTAATTTTTACTCATGGAAACCCTCTTAGGGCATATCATGAGCACCCTGGATCATCCTATACCTTAAATGTGACCCTTAGGGCCTAATTTTTTTGAGCTCTACACATTTGAACTACTCTTGAACCTTGTCACAACCTTGACCTGAAAAAATCATTTTTCTAACTGACCTCTCGAGGGGGCAGCCCAACGTCTTATCATCCTTCCGCTGACTGCTAGGGCATAGTGGGGCATCATTAAAAAAAATTCAATCTTGATCTGAGCATCAAATTCTTTGAAACAACGCAACAAGTACATTGTATCGAAGAGGGGGAAAATGTAGACATGCAAAAATTCCTTAATGCATATCACACATCCTGAATTGCTTTTTTCCATCATCAACATCACTTTCATCCACATCCTTGCATTTCACATCATTTGCATTGTTAATCCTCTTTTAACATCATTTTCACTAATTAATCTTATTTCCCTCTATTAATTCAATGATCTTGAATTGTTTAATTAATTCATCCTTTCCATGACTAATATTCCCCTTTATCACCCTAATTCGAGATAATTCCTAATTATTTAATTAGTATCATCTATATTCTTCTAATCCCCTCATGATTAAATAACCTTGATTATTTAATTATCCTACCTTTTAATCTTCTTGTCACATGAATTAAATAATTCCTACTTATATAATTATCCTATTTTCCCTCCACAAATCATATTCTTTTGGAAAATTCCATTTCAAAATATCTCAACCATTTAGAGCCCTTGATTTTGAAATTAATTCTAAGCCCTTGATCTTAAATATCTCAACCATTTTCCTAAAATGGTGGAGAAATCTTGAGTTCTAACTGATCTCCTTCATCCATCTCCATTGATTCACTCTCCTTTGTGGGTGTTCTTGATCAATCTCAACCCTTCTTTGTGGGGTTTCTAATCAATCCTATCCCTTGATCCGATTTCTCTAAATCTATAAAAGAACCCTCACCCCTCTCATTATTCATCTAGAGAATTTGTGAAGAGATCATGTCCAATTGATTCTTGAGAAAATTGAGCATACACCATTGCATTCTAGGTCATCTTATTAAGCTTTTGCAATCATGGGGTCTTTGTATTGACAGACAATCCAACATATCATCATCAACACAAATACACTCCACCATGGGATGGTAAGATTGTTTAGTTTTGAATTCATTTATGTTCTTGATTGATTGAGCTAACTTTATTGTTTGAATTCTTAGCAATGGCAATTGCATTTCATGAGTAGGTGGGTCCTAATCCTTGTTTTGGTTTCATTTTGATTGAATTCATTCAGATAGTATTGATCCATATTTCTCCCTTACACTATCTTAAAGTACTTTTATGAAAATGTCATTTTTGAACATGTGAGGATAGCTTGTTTATTCCTCGGGTTAGATAATCCATGGGAAAGGGAGTAACCTAGTTGGTCACTAGAATGCGTGCATGTATGATTAGCATGGTTATACCTGGGGTTAGAGTAATCCATAAGAAAGGGTGTATTCTAGTTAATCAATTTGTTATAACTTGGTATACTTGGGGTTAGAGTAATCCATGGGAAAGGGCGTAACCTAGTTAAATTCAGTTTGTTAAGACTTGATTATTCTTGGGGTTAGGGTAATCCATGGTAAAGGGAATAACCTTTTTGGATAGTTTATTATGTCATCACCTTAGAGTGAATGTGTGTTATGATTGTGAATGGTTAATACCAAATTGAGCTAAAGAGTGGGTGGACAGATGACTTGCACTTGAAGTAATGGGTGTTGAATTTTTTGGCCAAATTAGTGTAAGTAGCCATTATTTACACTGTTAGTTCACTGTGATCCAAGATTGCATTCTACAAAAGAAATCATGCATGTAGGTTTTAGCCAATGTATGGTATCTCTAGATATGTAGGACACAACACTATGCTTAGGAAGGCCATGATTATGGGGTTACCAAACCAATCTCTTCATTGAAGGGTAGGGCCATCTTACTAGTTAGGTAGATATGTAGGGGACCACAGTAAGTCCATGGTTGGTGGAAAAGTGCTTGAGTGATGCTCTCCCTCATACAACTGGCGACTGGGATTTGAGGATATAGCACCAATTTGGGGACACCTAGAATGTATGCACCAGTGATGGGGACATCTAAGAGGTATGCACCAACATTGGGAACATCTAGATCATTATATTGTGTTTGTATATCTATATCATTGAGCTCATGGAAGCTATGAATGCAAACATGTACTTATTGAGAAATTGAAAATGGAAAGTGTCATCATGAAATTATGTAAATGTGAAATCATTACTTGAAAGATTGTAATGTTTCTTTGTTATGTAATGGGAAATTTTGAAATGGTTATTGCTTCAAATGTGCATCTTGTTATTCAAATGAAAAATAATTTTTTTATTGCCATAATGTTAGTAGTGCAAATTGTTCACTTATGGGTAAAACATATTAAAAACAATGGGCAGAACAATGGGCATGATGTTACAATTACCACATGGGAAGGATTGAACAAAAGAAAAGAACAAGATGCAACAAAGAGGTAGATGACACAAAGAATAGGGGAATCCTTCCAACCACACAAGATAGCCAAAATTTAACTTGTGGGAGGACCTACAAGATCTTAAGTGTGGGGGAGTGATGAGGCCTTATAATGCCTTGTTTCTCCCTCTCTTATACCCTATTTATGCAGATTTAGGAAAATATTAGGAATTATTACTTAATATAAGAATGCGAAATTTATGTTAATCTAATTATTGTCAAATCACCGATGCTTAAAATATTTCTATTTTGACCTTCATGCTTGGCCAAGAGTTGTTTATTTTTATGCAGATAGAAGAAAATTTGGTATATAATAAATTACACAAGAACCAAAGCTAGAAGGTGATTTTTCAAGAACTTTAGAGATATCATTTAAATAGGTCATCAAGAAGACATCTCCAAACCTTCAACTTTAAACTTTTAGTTTTGAAGGTTTAGCTTTAGAAATCATGACCTTAGAAAATTTGAGACAAGTTTAGAGAATATTAGTAGCCACCTATAACTTAGAGAATAAGCAACACATATCAACTACTAGCACACAACATATCCAAGTAAACATAATAATAAGCATAATCCACCTTTTAAAAAAAAAGATTTCCTATTGTTTGTGACATATGAAAAAATTGATCATTATGAAGAAACCACCTTTTTAAATGTTTGCTTTTGATTTAATACTTTAGAGTCCAATTTAAATTACAACATAATGTGTATGAATATGATTACTAAATTATAGGAATAGATATTTTTGAATAAGGAAGCTTGTTGAATCCCAAAGAAGAGGTTAGGAATATTTAGGGGTAGAAGAAGTTAGTATAATTTTATGCAACAATTTATCATACAAAACTTGTAATCTTTTCTATCTAAAATAGAAATACAATATGGTTGACAATCTTGACATTTTTGTAGAATCAATGAATGTTTAAGTGTTGTATGTGTTAAATTAGCAATAATCTCATTCTTCTAAATGAGTAAGAGCCACTCATCAAGTGTAAGAAAGATACATTTTGTAATTACTGTTTCATGTAATTTTTTGGTAGTCTATTGCTATCATTTTATCGTGTATGTTGTTATTCCACAGTTCATAGCTTATGTGATTACTTAGTTATATTGTTGTTGTAATTCTTGTAGGTGTGTTAACTATTTCAATTATTTTTGCTTAAGATTAATGGTTTGGAAATAAATACAAAAAAAATATTTATTTTGATATTAGTAACTTGGTTTTTTAATTTTTCCTCCAATCTTAATTCAACAAAAGTAATTAAATTTATAGCATAATCTTTCTTTTAACAACCTTTTTTTTCTTTCTTTCTAGATTGCAGGAATCGGGTAGGCTCCCCTATAAACTGAAGTGTGCTTGGTAAACTTTCTGCAATGCGCTACACGGCATGTCCTCTGATACCATGGGGATGGGGGGAAGACTAGACCTTGAGACCTCTTGCCTGCAATAGGATGCTTTTGCCAATCGAGCTAGGCCCCTACTCCCTTTATTTCAACAACTTTGATTTAGCATACATATTTAAATTTCTAGATTGATTCAAATTTAGTTTGCATGTGTAATTTTGTTTCTTAAGATATAAGCAAATTCATATTTAAGGTTTCAAACCACTATTGTAGATAGTCTTAAGACACGACATAGATTTGACAAGATATATCATCTATTAGAATGACAGATTCAATGACACCTCATCAAAATGTGGAATTTTTAGGGATGAATGATGATGTGATTAGGATGGGTGATCTCATTTACCAACTTTCATGCAAAATGAACCATCTTCCTCACTAATTATTGAATTAAAAATAACTTAGTCATTGTGAACCTAAAACCTAAGGAAAAAAGTTAGAGATATGAAATTCTCACCACTACAATTATTAGTTGATAAGCTTTGAAGACCAATGAATTGTCATAAAAATAATCAAACATTATTAAAAATATTTTAACTCAAAAAAATCAAATAAAATTATCTAACATAAAAAATATACTACACAAATTTTATAATAAAAATTCATAAATGCATATCTTTTTTCAAGTTAGAATCATCTTTCCAAAATCCATCCATACTACAATTGAAAAATGACCTTGTACAACACCTATCATCTTGTTAAACTTAATTTTTCTTCTAAACTTAAAATCTTTTCTTACTAATATAATATATTAATTATTTTTTAAAGTTTGAATTACATTTCATTTATTTAAAAATACTGATTTAAATTGGTTAAAAATAAAGATTAGATTACAACTAATAATATTTCAAGGAAATCTAGAAAAAAAATTCGAATTTTTTAATATAAATATTTTTATATTTAAAATTTATTTAACTTGAAAGTGATAATGGTAATATTTTTACGATTAAAAAGAAAAAAACAGAAATAAAGAAATACATGCATTACGTTTACGTCGCCGAAATCGTTAAATCAGTTCCGTACCAAACGCGTATCCCTGTAGTCTACATAAGTTACCGAACTTCAAAACACGTTTAAAAACTCTCATTGGGATTATGTTGTAAATACATCACAACGAAAATGAAGAGGGGCACAGAGCATAACAGCAGATGGCCTTCAGTTGTCTCCTTTTTCTTCAAATTCACTCTATTATTATGGCTTTTATTTGTAATATTAGCCATCACAAGAGAAGCAAGAAGAGACCTGTGGCCAATTATTGCGGGATGCTTGTTTTATGAGGCAGCCAATTGCACACTCAAATTTTGTGTATCAAAGGATCCTCTCTTCATCAACACAGCAGTTTCTCTCTTGCATTCCTGCATTACTTCTGCTTCAGGTACCGTTGCAATTATTAAGTTCTTAGCAATTGTTCTAGGTCATGTTCTTTACTGCTATGTTGTACTCTTTGGAATACGGGTGTTG
Source organism: Sequoia sempervirens (assembly GCA_007258455.2). Lineage (NCBI taxonomy): Eukaryota > Viridiplantae > Streptophyta > Pinopsida > Cupressales > Cupressaceae > Sequoia > Sequoia sempervirens. Next base: position 958,564,060 of record VDFB02281492.1, on the reverse strand, counting down.
TTCAGAATCTTCCTCCAATAAAAATGCCAGTGACCTTCATGTCATATTGATTTGGGTAAGTTTTTTTTCTGTCTTTTTGGAAAGAAAAATGTTAAGCTTCTGTCATAGTGCTGTGCAGATTTACTGAGAATAGATTTTGGAAAACAAAGCTGAAATAGGGGCAAAATGCAGCATATACATCTAGCTTCTTGAAATGTTATGGAAGCATATAACCCCTGAAACTGGCTGTCAAAATTCAACTAAAAAAGCTGTTTTCATCTTGCAGTCACTAGGGAGTTAGAACTATACCCCCATTTCTTGGCGAGCACATTAAATGCAATGTTTTTCTTACCCTTATTCATATACTTTGGCATCCTATTTCATATCAAAGTCCCATTTTCTGCTCTGACCCGGTATTCTACATCTACTGGTGACAATGTCGCGCAGCTACAGGCTCAATACAATAGAAACATGACCCATAAATTAAACAGTAAAATACCCAATGTATATAAATTATGAATCCATCTGTCCCTGTTGGCCTTTTATGGCTACATGGAGCCTATGCGTGATATTTTGACCGTGGAGCATATATGCAAGAATGAGTTACGAAATCGTCAAAAGTCAAAGAGCCTATCAAGTTTCAACTTCAAATTCATTATCATTAGACACAAGAAAATGTCTTCTCAAGTAGCAATATTATTGAAGTCACGGTTGTAATTCTGTGCATGTTCATCTTTTATTGGAATACTGGAACTGGACAAGTTTGTTCCCAGAGCTTAAGCATTTTGAGACGTTGCATTTCCCTGTTTGTAAAGAATTTGAAGTTTTGTTCTAAGATACAGTCTCCTAGTGAAAACGATCAATTAACTTTTGACAGAGAAATTGTTTTCCGTCAAATGATAGGGCTTCACTTGCAGGGAACTTAAGGCTTCTTCTTCATGTGTTTTGTGAATTGCAAGTTTTATTGGAAATTATCTCCCAAAAACTGCTAACAGCCATTTTGGCTTTGGAATCCAACCTCATATCCTTTGCATTGAATCCGTAATGCATTCGTGAATAATAGATATATTGATTTTCTTCCTTAAAGAGGGCCTAAATTCTTCCTCCAGGGAAACAGCAGTCTATCTTTTCTTTACACAAAATTTTTGACTTTATCCTCACCGTCTTCATTGAAAGTCTCCATAGCAGCTTTAAGACTTCTCTCACAGAACAAAAATCCTTGTATGGGTCACAATTATCTTTCACAGGATGTATAGGAGGTGCTTAAGGCATACCTACATAATTTTCTATAAGAATTCGAGAGGTTGAATATGAGATTGATGTAAACTATAAAACAAAAGGGAAAGTAGTCCTTATATTCACACTCTCAAAGCTCAAAATGTAGATAATGCAAGACATTGGATTGAGAAGACCAGACTCCAAGCAGAAAGGGAAGAAGAGAGATGGTTTATTTCTCTGTCTGGTTTGAAGATGAATCTGGTGAATGTGCATCGAATAAGTCTAGATCTAAGCTAATAAGTTGAGTAAGCATGTTAGGAAAGTTATGACATTGTTTCTAGTATTTGGGCAAGCAAATGTGCAGAGAGTCAATACAAAATCATTTGTCAGCCTCACATTCTATCAACAAGAGGGGAAGATGCAAGAAGAATGAACATTAAGTGGAAGCTTGCAACTTGAGAAGCATCCATACAAAGTTCAAACTGTGGAGCACAAATCACATGAAATGTTGGATCAAACAAGTTGCCAGTGGCCAAGTAGAGCAAATTGACGCAATATCATTATCATAATAAAATAATAATTTGCTTGAATGGCTTAGGAAACTTATAATAGTTTCTTCGACATTATTACAAAGAGATATGGGCATTTTATGGTTAATATCAGAAAGGTTCAACAAAGAGATCATACTCATGTCTCCTAGAAGAACACTGAATAAGTCTGACATCAATCAGTTTTAGATAAAGAGAAGGAAGTTATACCCTTCAATCAAATACAATTGAAGTTAAAGCGCCACATGACATATAAGTAATATTCACAATTATTAATGCACAAGTTATGAATGCAACTTCTTGTTAAAAGATGCCAACAAGAAATCAGACTATAGCACATCATTGAAGCATACCAAGCCAAGACATGAACAACTGTGGAAGGCTATTGATAGTCAAAATGATATTTTTTTTCATTGTATTTTGAACAATTTGATATGTTGCACTTTTAGGGATGCAGAAATTTAGGGCTCTGTTGAGAGTGATATCAATAGGAGTGCATGTTAGTTGGACAATATCATCATTTTGAGGAAGGCCTTATTAAAAATTAACAGTTTCTCTGACACTAGCATCATAAGGTATCAATTGATCCTATTGCTAACATCATAAGGGTTCATAAAGGAGAACATAGTTATCTCTCCAGGAAGAACCCTAGTAAGTATTGGAGAAGGGCACTCTAGGTTCTTTTCTTAATTTGCTTCCTTAAGTAAACCTTTCTTGCTGAAGAAACTGGGTATTTTATTAAACAGTTACTATTTGAAAGAGAAAAAGATGCTGGCCAGTTTTAACTAAGTAAACAACCAAGTGAATCAGGATATTTATCACAAGCAGTGGTTAGCTGTTAAGTGTTTTCTCTTTTTGTGCTGACATCCAGGAACAACTGAAGAAAGATTGCCATAGAAAGAGTGAGTTTCAATTTGAGAAAATCTACTAGCTCACAATGTTTTCTATTGCTTACAAAGTTTAACTGATATAACAACTGCTGTATTAAAAAAACAGGATAAAATAAATTAGGTGAATGCTCATGGAGATTATTAAAATAATACAATTTGAGAAGGACAGAAAATAGTGTCTATTATTCTATTACATACAAGTCAATCTTCTGTGAAATGGGATGAGCTCAAGTGATAAAAATAAATGGGCTTTCAATGCAGAGCCCTTTGTTCAAATTCCAAGAAACATTTGTTAAGTGTTTAAATTGGGTAAAATTCCACATCCAATGTGCTGGGTTTGGCATATCCTAATAGACAAGGCCATGTGTAATTTGTGAATTTGAAGAAGAGATACCTCTTGATTATGGCATAGGAGTCGAATATTCCATAGATGTTATAAATAGTTGAAATAAGATAAAATAGTAATACTACATTCAACTTGTTGATGGGTATTTTGACACACTCGCAACACATGCAAATTCAGATGAACCTACATCTCTCTTGAAAGGAAATCAAATCTTTGGACGAAAGATGATCACCTCAAGGTTTGTAGTTGTTAGGTCTTGACTTTCTGGTTTCACTCAATTGCTTGTTGTTTTGCTGTTTTCACAAAGGGACTGATATGGTTGTATTATGTAATCTGCGATTTTAGGGTTAGTTTTTGACGATAAAGAATTTGAAACATTCAAAACCCTGAAGTTATGTTTCCATGATCTCAGATCTGATAAAATTTAAGTTCTGGAAACATTATATGACAGCTAGTTTTCAATACTTGCTTCTATTTTTTCTAATTCTGGACAATTTATAAAAGAAAGATCAAAAGAGAAGGGAAAGAAAGAAGAATCTTAACTATGAAACTATGCTAGAATGATGACATGCGATAATTAATCAATCTGATAATAAACTAAACTTTGTTTAACCAGATTAGATCACAGAACCACAAAGCTAGTGCAATCTTTTGAGGAATTTGAATCACTTAGAATTGCAAATATTTGCTAAAGCACCCAATTCTGGTGCAGCTCTAACAAATATTTTTCCATGAACACATAGAAATATGCAAATCAATACACATGCATGCTCATTCGTCACAAGAATTTCACTAAGGAAAGAGAAACCATGAACATTTCTGGGTAACTTTATTGCAAAAGTTCTATAAAAATAACCAACAATTTCTCCCCACCTTTCAAAGTGCAATGAACTGTTTTTTATAGGAGGAAGTAAGAACATTTGCAGAAAAAATGAATGGTAAGGATTAATCCGCCATGCACGATTCAGATTTACATGCATTTTATTTTTCTATCTATAACTTTCCCTTTTATTTGCATGCTTGACATAAACTTAAAACTTCTAAAGTAAAACTCTAATTAACCCTAGTTTGCATGTACTTTTCTTCCACAGCGAACTTGTTCAAAAATTCCAATTAGGATGCTTCACTTCAGTTTGTCCTTCAATTCTGCTTTTCACCATGCAAAAAAAACCATACTTTTTCACCACTTTGCCAAGTGTCTTCAATCTGTGTTGTCACCTCATTTCGCATGTGTAACAAGTGCCTGATAATCTCCTCTTAAATTTTCCTTTTGATTTTTTTGAAAAATTCCATATTTAAAATCAATCTTAGATCACCAGAGCATGTAATCCATATTTGGAAAAAAAGCACGATCAACTGTCCCCTGAAATCATTATGTATTGCCGGGCCTGTAAGAATTGGTAACACAGATCCATGTGACACTCATTTTTCTTTCCACTTTATAACAAATCAAGAAGTACCAACAATAACCCAAAACCCCATAATTATTTATAAAATTAATAAGTATGTTAAGATTCATGAAATTTTAGATATTTTCAATTTTACGCTTTTTTTAGGTTTTCAAAAAGAAACCTACTTGAATTCAATGGACATATGCTACAAACCTTAGGGAGCTCGCAAATTTAAACATGATGAGAAATTGGTCTTAATTACGAGTTTTGGAAGACGTGTTAAAAAAAACCTTAAGTTTACTTTTGATTTTAATACTGTAATATAAAATTATTTAGATGTGGTCAGTTAATAAAATAGGAATGTTTAAAACTTTTTCCTTTATTGGAGCGAAAGTTGGAAAGGCACGGGGACTTGGGAACATAAAAGTTCCATGTTCCACTTAAAGCCCAATCCCCACTTGGTTTTTCAGGTACAAGAGACAGGTAGGGGTAGGGACTTAGGACTTAAGTCTGAAGTGTGTGTTTAGGCCCATGACCCACCCATTATTGCTTGCTCTGTTATTTTCTGTATTTTTCCCATTTTCTTCATTGGTATGTCTACATCCAATGGCTTTCTAGGATCACATGGATTATAAGCTCTGGTGAGATATCTCCATGCTGAAATCCAGCAAAAAGTTTGCTTCACAGAGTAGACAAACAATTATGACAGCACCTCAGAGCTTCCTCATGAAAATCGTTTTTCTCCCACGCATATGTTCTGCCTGAACTTGATGAGTGGCTTCTAGAATTCATTCCACAATCCTCATCAAAGGCATTAGCATAGTTATCAGCAAATTTCTTTGGTTTTGGAGAATGAAGTGCTTTGATGATGAGGGTGCAGATGGCTTAGCTTAATGCTGAGTGATTGCATTCAAAACCTCGGCAGAAAGCACGTTGAAGACAGTAAACCTGGGATGATAAAGTATATGTTTGGCTCTAGCATATATCAGAGTTTCTTGACTGAGTTGTGCCTTCTCCACACTGATCAGCAACATGAGACTGATGAGACCAGGCTTTGTATTTATAAATTGGCAATGTATTTATCTCTGCATTACCTATTAAATGAACACCAGGAGAAATGTCCGCATCCATTGCCCTCAATGCAAATTCAACACTATCCAGTTCCAAATAACCATCTTCAATGCTTTCTAAGTCTCTGTCATTGAGAATCTTTAACAGTTGTTTTTGGCAAAATACAATTGCTTGAACTATTTGTTTCTGTTCTTCTTTTAAATCAGTGTCCACCATATTTGCATGGGTGTTGGTACATTGGGTCATGGTAGATACTCTCACAAACTTAGAGAGTTCCTTCAAATCAAACCTATACTCCAGAGAAATTGTGTGTCCTTTCAAAGCCTTTATTGATGTTTTAAAGGGCCTCGGAATAATGCTGCTGGGCAGAGTGTCTGGCTTGTGGCACGAGCAATGAGAACAGCAGACGTACTCCACTAGTTTGAAATGATTTGATGTTTAGTATAGGATGCTGTAATGTCCTTACCAAGAAGTTTCAACAAATCTGCAAATTTCCCCATGTAAGTTCAAGGACATTTCATCAAAAGTTGGTTGTTAACTGAATTTGAGTATATCTCAACAAGAGTTTGCACCATGTTTGACCCATAATACCATTCTAATGTGAAATACAACTTTCATGTAACAGAAAATAAATCATGTTGGAATAAGTTTGTCATTGATGTCAAGGTTGAGCTGTGTGCTTATGTGCTTGAGCTGCTTGACCTGCCTGGGTGTCTGCTTGACCTGCTTAGGTGTTTGCTTGACTTGCCTAGGTGTCTGCTTGAGCAGTGTGTGTGTCTGCATCAGCTTCTTTGGTGCCTACTTGTCAGCAGTTTGAAAAGTCTTTGAAAGGTCAAAGAATCAGATTTTTAATGTCTTTTAAGAATGGCCTTTAAGGATGCGATTTACTTTTGAAGGAGAATTTCGATGTCTTTTGAATACATAGAGGTGGCACATTCAAGGATGAGGTGGCTTTGCTAAAATTTCTTATGGCAGCAAATATGTTATTGAGGATGGCTATTAATCTTTAATATCTCTACTCCTTATGATGGCTATTTCTTCCAGCATCTCCTTTGATTCTTTTTCCCTTGCCAAGTCATAGACGTGTTCTAAGGATATTAATATGCTTTGGTGGAGACTAAATATAAGTGCAGATAATTTCTGGTGGCTTGAATTTATTCAACACAGAAATTTATAAAGGAGATATGGTCTTCGGTGCCTTATTTTATTAGGTATAACGACTTGATATCATTAAGGTGGCTTCATTCTCTTATGCGACTATTTTCATAATGTTTTGGTCGAAGCTATGAATTTAATCGATGCCTTTTTGATGTTGACAATTTCTAAAAAAACCTCAGAGATGTTTTTTTTAAGGCGGCTTGATTCCAGATATTTGCAAAGGCGGCTCTTTCATTTTTAAATATCGATTCTTCTTATTTTTAGCAATGGCAAGGTTTTCTGGCAGCATATTCAAATGTCTATATAGATAGTGAACGGCTTGTGAAAATATCTTTACTTCAGTGCCTATGAATTAAAAATCTGGCGACTTCTTTGCTTGGTTTGGATGGCTATTCTAATATATCATGTATCTATTTAGAGACGTGACTGTTATGTATGCCTGTGTGGCTTCTTTATTATGGTGGCTCTTTGTATCTGGGCGATAGTAATTTGATGAAGGCATTTTATTTCTTCCACAAGCGTTCAAATTAATTACCATGCGGATGTGCGTGTGGACTGCTCCATACACTTGCTTCAGTTTTGTATATTACTTGTGTCAGGCTGAGAGTTAATATATTAATGCTTTAATTCTTTTGGAGGTTGGAGATAACATAGTGAGGCTTTGAAGATGTGATGAAGTTTTTTGAGCTGGACAAAAAGGACGAGCTGATTGATGTTATCGATATGGGTGGTAGAGGAGACATAGTGTATCTTTGAACCTTCAGATGCTTTCAGAAAATTGATGCTGCAATATAGAAGTTTGGACTGTGTGAAATGAGTGATGGCTATAGCTGTGAGGATATACGTGCTGTGGGTGAAGGAGAATTGGAGTATACTCTGATGAATGTGTGGGATCTTATCTTTGCTTTCAATCATTTTCGGTGTGGTTCGAGCTATTTAGTGTTTCAGGTATATGAAGTTTAGAGTTGTTGAAAAGAGGATTTGAAAGTGCTGATGTGAATGTTTAATGTAATCGTTATTCTGTCGGTGTTGAGAGTCTCTTGTAAAACAATAGTTATTTCTGAAGTGTTGTAGTTTGTTCTCAAATATCGTTAATATTTACATATGCTCAGAAAAGAGTTTTACCAGGCAGCAAACTATGTATGATTGAGTCTAGGAGTTTATGGCATGCTGTTTCTAGTTCAGATTGAACACAGTGTATACTGTATCGAATATATTAGAGTTTTCCTGAGATGACTTTGCAAGGAGATGGGCTGTTCAAGTGTATTGCATACTAGTGACAAGATTAAAGAGTTTCTGATTTGAAGTGTTAAATATCCTCTGTTTGAAAAGGTTTTTGATTTTGGACAATGTATATGTAAGTTTGAGCCTCACTATTCAAGTGAAGGCATTGTTTGAAATTTGTGTTGTAGTGTTTTCAATTTTGAGAAGTCTGGAGTTGGTGCTTCAATGTATTCAGAGTTGGTGCTTCGAAGGAGAGTTGGTGCTCTCGGTGGGTTGGTGCTCACTAAATGTAATCGGAGTTGGTGCTTTGAAGGAGAGTTCGTGCTCTCGATGGGTTGGTGCTCACTAAATGTAATTAGGGTTGGTGCCCTTTGGAGAATAATAAAAGCAATATTTTGTAGTGGTTTTTTACTCGAAAGGGTTTTCCATATAATCGTGGTGTTTATCTTGCATATGGTGTTTTCAGTTGTTGGTTTATGATCTGATTTCTGATTTACTTGATTAATTGGTTTAAAGTTTTAAAAGTTCTGAAATACTGATTCAACCCCCCTCTCAGTATTTCTTGTGTGCTCTTCAATTGGTATCAAAGCAGGTACCTTCTGCAAAATCTTAAAAGCTTGAAGGTTGTTTCTATGTGGTCACAAAATGAATGCTCTGGAAGGACTAGCAACGAATAGGGCTCCTCTATTTGATGGTACTAATCATGCTTTTTGGTGTGTTAGAATGAGAGGATACTTGATGTCTTTGGGATTTGATGTTTGGAACAGCGTTGTATCTGGTTACACACCTCCGCAGAATCCTCCATCCATTGCTGATGAAAAGAGAGCTTTTGAATGCAACACAAAGGCCATAAATGCAATCTTGTGTGGATTGTCAAAAACTGAATTTGTAAAAGTCATGCACTGTGACACTGCTCAAGCTATGTGGGATAAGCTCAAGAACGCATATGAAGGAGATGAAAAAGTGAAAAAGGCCAAGCTTCAGACTCACTGGATGCAATTTGAAAGTCTGAAAATGAAAGAGGAAGAGAATATAGCTGCTTATTTTCTGAGGGTAGATGAAGTTGTAAACTCTCTTAAGGGTCTTGGTGAAAAGGTTGAAGATAGTGTTGTTATTCAAAAAATCTTAAGGTCTTTACCACTAAGATTTGATTCTAAGATTTCTGCTATAGAAGAGATGGCTGATCTTGACCAAATGTCTATTGATAAGCTTCATGGTATTTTGACAACTTATGAGATGAGAACGAATACTGAATCTTCATCAAAACAAGAGACAACTTTCAAAGCATCAAAGAAAGGCAAACAAAAGGAACAAGTATCAAGTGATAGTTTGAGTGATAATTCTGATTCAAAAGATGCATATTCCATGCGAAAGTTGAAGAAGGGTTCCGGTAAATACAAAGGCAAGTTGTTTTGTAAATGCTTCAACTGTGGTAAGAAAGGACACTATGCATCAAAATGCCCTTATGAGAAGAACGAGGACAGCGAATGTGAGAAGAAATCAAAACATTGCAAGGAGTTTCAAGGTAAGAAGCATAAGCATAAGAAATCTGCTAAAAGTCTTTATTCTAATGATCATAATAGTTCACCAGAAGTTAGTGATATGTCTTCTGTAGAAGAAATTTTGTTTATGGCTGAAGAAGTAAATGAAGATTTAGATGATGACCAATATGATGAAGAAGCTAAAGTTGATTTTGAAGCAGAACTAATCAGTGCTTTAAATGAAATTAAGAAACTTAGGAAGAAAAATCAGAACTTGAAGTTGCTGCTACAAGAAGAAGTTGATGCAAAAACAAAGATATCTCAAGCACTTGAGGAAGCTGAGAAGAAGATGGTTGATCAGTAAAATCAGATTGAAGAAGCTGAAAAATTGATTGCTGATTTGAAGGCGCAGATTGAAGAGGGGAAGAAAATAGATGAAGAAATAAAAAATCGGTTAAAGGCTAAAGAAGAGAATGTAGAAAGACTTGAAGCTGAGGTTGTTTCTCTTAGAAACATAAGCAAATCATCAACATTGCTGAGTGAAGAAAAGATAAATCAGAAAAGTTCTATGTCCTTTGAAAGGATTTTAAATGCACAAAAGGTTCCTAAGGACAAGAGTGGAGTTGGATTTGAAGAAGGTCAATGTTCCATGCCTGAAAAAGATGAATTGCAAAAGGGTTGCGCTGATTGCTTGAAGCATTTGCATTCAAAGAACATAAATAACACTTTCAGGAGACCTCCCATTCAAAGACAAAATCATATGACCAGGTTCAATGACTCTTTCTTTTATGGATATTGTTTTTCTTGTAATTGTTTTGGTCACAAGGCTGCAAACTGTAGAGTGTATGCAAAGAATAATTTCAGACATGTGAATAGAAATGGTTCTGCTCCTTAGATGAATTACAATGTTGTTTGTTACAAATGCAATAACTTTGGTCATACTGCAAAGAAGTGTGGAAGCAATCTTGCAAATTTTTCAAAGCAAAACAAGAAGGTTGATAATGCAAAGGAGGTTAAGATGTTATGGAGGAAAAAGATTAAAGTTGAAAAGATTGAATCTAGTGGAGCTGCTACGAGTGATCATGGACTTGATGGTTTCAAAAGAAAGAAGTCAGAAATGACTTCACCCCATCCTTGAAAAGCTGTTCAGACTCAAGGGGAGCATTCATTGATACATCTTTTCAGCCCCGTTTCAGTTATATAAATTGGTTCAGTTTTGCAGATTATTACCCTTATGTTTTGAATTTCTGAAAATGAGTTTCGGTGTGAGCTATTGAGTACCTTTTACCTTATAAAGCTGCTGATTATTCATCAGGTTATCATTATCCTTTAAGATGGGTTTTAGATTTTAATGTCTTTATGCCATGACATTGGTTTCAGTTTGTCATTGATGTCAAAGGGGGAGAAATAAGACAGGGGGAGCAGTGTTTTATATTAGCAAATTGGTTTCAATTTTGGTTTCTGAGCAGTATCTTTTTCAAGAGGAACTATCAGGGGCTGTGTTTGGTTGAGTTTTCAGATGGTGTTGCCATCAATGACAAAGGGGGAGATTGTTGGAATAAGTTTGTCATTGATGTCAAGATTGAGCTATGTGCTTATGTGCTTGAGTTGCTTGAGCTGCTTGGGTGTTTGCTTGACTTGCCTAGGTGTCTGCTTGAGCAATGTGTGTGTTTGCATCAACTTCTTTGGTTCCTATTTGTCAACAATTTGAAAAGTCTTTGAAAGGTCAAAGAATCATATTTTTAATGTCTTTTAAGAATGGCTTTTAAGGATGCGATTTACTTTTGAAGGAAATTTTGATGTCTTTTGAATACATAGAGGTGGCACATTCAAGGATGAGGTGGCCTTGCTAAAATTTCTTATGGCAACAAATATGTTATTGAGGACGGCTATTAATCTTTAATATCTCTACTCCTTATGACGACTATTTCTTCCAGTGTCTCCTTTGATTCTTTGTAATGTCCCCTTTTCTAGCTCGCATTGTCTGATGTTGTTGTTAGCCTATCTCTCCTTGGTTTCGTAGGCTAACCGGGGCTTTTAAGGAATCTTGAGGATTTTTGGCCCAAGCAATTTTTGTTGTAGGTCAATTCGGGGCGTTTGGAGGCAGTTTTGGTATACTTACTATTTTTAGTAAGTCATTAATGCTATTAATAGTAATTCATCAAGTGGGCCGGGATCTCCAGTGACAGTGCCTTTTCAATGGAAGATTGGTTATTATCGTTAGATGATTTCAATTCCATTGGTTTAATTCATCTCTACATTAATAAAGTTTAAATTATAAAGTTAAATCCAATCATTCAACTTTATTAATGTGAGTCTAAAGTTAAGTGGGGAAATGAATAGTAAAAGGGCCCCTTATTTTAAAATACATGAGACATCAAAAAGGAAAAAAGGAAGTTTATGTTTTATCCCACATTGGTTAAAAGTGTGAATGAGCGCTTATGAGAAGTTTATAAAAGTGTTGCAAGGGCTCATTTTTAGCCATGCTTGGTTTATGCTTGATTATTATTTTCTCTTGGAGAATTCTGGGAAGCTTTGGCTTTCAGCAGGTTTGAGGACGGAAACCCTCGAGCTTGGAGGCAGTGGACGGAAACCCATTGTTTGTTGGAGATATTACTCAGGTGTCTCACTTTGTGCTTCAAATTCATACTTCTGGTTATCCAATCCGACTGTAAGTTCTGTGGCTACGATTGGATATTTCTGTTGTTATTCTACTGAAGATTTGAAGGCAATATTCATATGTAATATCAGATTAAAACTGTTATTATATGATTTACATTGAAATTTGTTTGCAAGTTGTTGGATAAATGGAAATCAGTTTGCATGCAAATTGTTTGTTAAATTTTCTGTGGAAAGTTTGGAAAAAATTGGGGCAAATATCCTTAGGGGATGTTTCATTCTTTTTCCCCTGCCAAGTCATAGACTTGTTCTGAGGATATTAATATGCTTTGGTGGAGACTGAATATAAGTGCAGATAATTTCTGGCGGCTTGAATTTATTTGACACAAAAATTTATAAAGGAGATATGGTCTTCAATGACTTATTTTTTTAGGTATAACGACTTGATATCATTAAGGTGGCTTCATTCTCTTGTGCGACGACTTTCATAATGTTTTGGCAGAAGCTATGAATTTAATCGATGCCTTTTTGATGCTGACAATTTCTAAAAAAGCCTCAGAGACTTTTTTTAAGGCAGCTTGATTCTAGATATTTGCAGAGGCGACTCTTTCATTTTTAAATATCAATTCTTCTTATTTTTAGCAATGGCAAGGTTTTCTGGCAGCATATTCAAATGTCTATATAGTGAACAGCTTGTGAAAAAGTCTTTACTTCCAGTGCCTATGAATTAAAAATCTGGCGACTTCTTTGCTTGGTCTGGATGGCTATTCTAATATATTGTGTATCTATTTAGAGACGTGACTGTTATGTATACTTGTGTGGCTTCTTTATTATGGTGGCTCTTTGTATCTGGGTGACAGTAATCTGATGAAGGCATTTTATTTCTTCCACAAGCGTTCAAATTAATTACCATGCGGCTTTGCGTGTGGACTGCTCCATACACTTGCTTCAGTTTTGTATATTACTTGTGTTAGGTTGAGAGTTAATATATTAATGCTTTGATTCTTTTGGAGGTTAGAGATAACATAGTGAGGCTTTGAAGACGTGGTGAAGTTTGTTGAGTTGGCCTATCACATGTGACAACTAACTCATAACTACCTAGGAAAGTGTAAAGTCTAGATAAGACAACTAGGACTTCTAGAAGATACAACTAATATCCTAAGTAAACTTAACATGTGAATTAAGTCCCCTAAGTCCCTAGTAAAGGAATAAACTAGGTACAAGAATTATTCACACCAACACCCCCCCTTAAGTGTAACTTAGGGAGGAACAAACCAATGCATAATGCAAAAAATGGGTCCCGACAACAAGGCCTGATGAGGTACCCATGTACAAAACAAAAAACACTCACAAGTAGAGAAAAGGAGATAAACCCAGTGGGAGAAAACTCCTCTCTAAAAGAGAGAAAATGCTACAAAGAAAGCTGAAAAAAATAAAGAGGGAATGACTCCTCAAGACCCCCCAAGGACAAATTCCTTCACCCCAAACATCAATCGTAACTAAAGATAACAAGGCGATGCCAAAGGTTTAGTGAAGATGTCTGCAACCTGCTGATCTATAGGCAAATACTCCAAGCTGAGAACACCATCCTAGATGAGTTTCCTGATGAAGTGCATGTGGATCTCAATATGCTTAGTACATTGATGCTCCACTGGGTTGTGAGAGATATGAATAGCACTCTGGTTGTCACGCTTAGTGGGCTGAGTAGATGGAAATATGAACTAAGTAGTCATCTACTGATGAAGCCACAAAACCTCTTGACTAGCCAACACTGCACCTCGATACTTAGCCTTTGTCGATGATAATGCAATAGCAGTCTGCTTCTTGCATGACCATGCAATCAGACCAGAACCAAGGCAGAAGACAAAACCAAAAGTAGACTTTCGATCATTGACATCGCCAGCCCAATCAGAGTCAATGAAGCCCACAATCTGAGATGCACTGGAGTGTAATGAATGCCGAAATGAGTAGTGCCCTAAATGTATCTCAATATACGTTTGGAGGCCTTCCAATGACTCTCATGAGGCTCCTGTGAGAAGCGAGAGACAAGTCCAACCGCAAAGGAAATATCAGGATGACTATGTGTCAAGTACAAAAGACTGCCAACCAACTGTCGATACAAGGTAGGATCAACTGTAGGAGTAGTGCAACTGATAGACAGTACAACACCTGACTGGAATGGAGTAGGGGTAGGCTTGCAATCAACCATGCCAAATCTCTGAAGCAAATCAAGAGCATACTTCTGCTGGAAAATGAAGATCCCCTTAGAAGTTTGATGAACCTGAAGACCAAGGAAGTAATGCAAAAGACCAAGGTTGGTCATATCAAATTGCTCCATCAATGCTCGTTGTGTACTTTGAATCATGGAAGTAGAACTCCTGGTGAGAATCAAGACATCCACGTAGAGCACAAGTATGAGTAGATCCTTTCCATGTTGATGAGTATAAACTGTGGGATCAAAATGGCAACGAGTGTAGCCAGAAGCAAGCAAGAAACTATCCATCTTCTCATACTAAGCCCGAGGGGCCTATTTGAGACCATATAATGAACGACAAAGCCTGCAAACAAGTGAAGAGTCCTACACAAAACTTGGTGGTTGCTCCATATAGATCTCCTCATGAAGATCCCCATGCAAGAAAGCACTCTTCACATCCATCTGATACACTGACCATCCCTGTGATGCAACTATAGCAAGGACAAGGAAAATATAATCCATCTTGGCAACAGGAGCAAAGGTCTCGGAATATTCAATTCCTTTAACCTGAGAGAACCCCTTTGCAACAAGACGAGCCTTGTACTTGTCAATGGAACCATCTGCTGCATACTTGGTACGATACACCCACTTGCACCAAACCAACTTTCTTCCCTTAGGAAGAGGCACAAGATCCCAAGTATGATTCTTCATCAAAGAAAAATACTCATCAGACATAGGACTATCCCACTCTAGAATACCTAAAATTTTTTGAGGATCATCTGAAACAACATGACTGAAAATACTGATTCCTAAAGTCTGAAAATGAGTGCAGCGAGTGTTTGTGGGATCACCGAAATCTGGAGTTGGTGCTTTGAAGGAGAGTTGGTGCTCTCAGTGGGTTGTGAAGAGCACAAAGATATACTGAGAGGGGGGGGGGGTGTGAATCAGTATATCAACACATTTTTACCCTTCAAAAGCTTTATCAACTTCAAACTTTAACACAAATCAACTATGCAAGAATATCTCAATATGAACAAGTTGGCACCAAGATTTTACATGGAAACCCTTTTGGGATAAAACCACGGTACAAATAATGTACTTTATGAATTATATAAACTTTTACAATGAATGTAGGAACCAACCTACAAGGAGCACCAACCCCTAATGTTCGTAGGCACCAACCTACTGGAGGCACCAACCCCCACTTGCCAAGCATCAACTTAGCAAAGATAATAACTTCAAGAATAATGTTCCACCTTCAATGTTGCTTCTTCAACGGATGATGGACAATTCCGTTCAAATATGTTTCTTTCAAATCTGATCCAACATATGCATAACTTCTTTTATCAAATCTGATTACAATTATGCTTAATTTCTTTCTTCAAATCTGATCCAAACTATGCTTCACAATTCCTTCATGAAATCTGCAAATATACTCCTTTCCTTCTTTGCTACAATTCTTTTCTTGAATATGCTGTAAGTTGATCATAAACTTGCCACACAAATCTGATCACAAATCTGACTTTGAATGATGCAAGACTTTTTAACAAATCTGATCACTTATATGGCAAAAACTCTCCTTCAAATCTGGTCATATATTCTTAAATAAATTTGCTCATAAAATCATCACAAAGTCTGCTCATAGATTCCTCTTAAGTCTGCTTGTTCATCTCTTTAAAAGACTTCTCCAATATGCTTCATAGGTCTTCTCTTATGTTCTACATAAGTTTTCCTTATAGTTCTTTCATACAATGCTCAGAAATTGACTACAATCTCATTCACTCAGATCTGCAACATGATCTTCATAAATCTGTCTTTTATCTCAACTTAACTCCTCTTTGTGATGTAAGATGCCTCTTTAAAGCTCACACAAATAATGCATACTTCTGCACCTCTTTTCACATAATCATTCTCACACATACTCAACACTTCTCCACTTGCCTTTATGTCTTCAATGATTCTATGAATGGATGCAACCCTTTGAAATGGATACAACCATTTGAACAATCATGTCTTTTCACTAACAAATCTGCAAATAATCTTTTTAAACTTTGCTTTTCATTTGTTTGGTGTATATGATATTCTTCTATGTCTTTCACACCACACACCTCACATCCCTTCACACAATCCTCTCTTCACAAATTTGATCTATAAATTCACTTTAAAACTGCACTATCTTTCTTAACATTCAACTCTCAAATTCCATATACATTTGTCATATATGTATTTGCATTTGACCTTCATATATGGCAGCATATCTTCATCAATATGAATCTCAAATGGACTTCATATTTCTGCCCTTTAACGCTTTCTCAATCTGCTCTTATTCATATAATATTCATTACACACACACCACAAATGTTTCTATCATTTACCTCATATACCTTTTCAATAGATATGTCTTTTGTAGATGGATATGTCTCTCTGTTTCTAAAAGCCCTTCACAAACAAATTGCAGCCCTTCCCTTAACAAATTTTGTCCTCTAGTGATTTTGTCTTATTCACTTTTTGTCTTTTTATTAAAAAGCTGCCTTCTATCAACACTTAATCACTACTTTAACTTTTATTTGTTTTGTTGTTTATTACCCAACTTTAATTGTTGCTACCTTAGAATGATTGCTGTTTTCGTTTGAGACTTCACCTTTAGATTTGCATCCTAATTTTGTTCATGTCTGAAACTACTTATTCATTCTTTACAAATCTGCTCATAAATTCTTTAATATGTCTTCTTGAAGATCTGTTTAAATCTGTTGCTATCAACCTGCTACACATGGATAATAGTCTTGCCAATAATCCTATCCATTTCTTTTTACATCAATGACAACATTTGTCCTCTCATATTCGACATCAATGACAACATTTCCAACAGGTTGGTGCTCACTAAATGTAATCAGAGTTGGTGCTTCGAAGGAGAGTTGGTGCTATCAGTGGGTTGGTGCTCACTAAATGTAATTAGGGTTGGTGCCCTTTAGAGAATAATAAAAGCAATATTTTGTCGTGGTTTTTTACCCGAAAGGGTTTTCCACGTAATCTTGGTGTTTATCTTGCATATGGTGTTTTCAGTTGTTGGTTTATGATCTGATTTTTGATTTACTTGATTAATTGGTTTAAAGTTTTAAAAGTTCTGAAATACTGATTCAGCCCCCCCTCTCAGTATTTCCTGTGCGCTCTTTAGATCAATGGTAAAACAAACTAATACCAAAGCATTGCATGTGAACAATATACATACAATTTAGATCTCAAGTTGATTGAATGAATGACAAGACTGCTGGAGGTTTTGGTAAACATAATTAGTCCCTTAAAATGTTAGAAGACTTCTAAACTATTGTTGTTATCTTCCCTAAAACTCAAGACTGCTAAAACAGTTTGAAACAACCTCAAACATATTAAAATATTTAATGTAATATTAATGGTCATCTTTGCTTTTATTAGTCGTAAGTTAGCTTTTGGTAACTGCTGATTACGGTTTAGTTTGTTTCCGTTTTTTTAGCTTTAGTTAGCTTCCGTTTACGATTGTTTCTTTTTAGAAACATCATCTTGTAATTTCTTTATAAGGAGCCTTCGTCTCCTTTTGTAATCACGCAATTATGAATGTCAATTATCTTTTCATGGTATCAGAGCTCAGGCTTGAACCTGGTTAGAAATTTTTGTTGAGGGTTTCTTTTGCTGAAGATTTTGTGAAGTTTTTCAGGCAGTTTTTCGAGGGTTTTTTGAATCACATGTTGGTTCCTGGTGAAAAACATGTGGTTCGTTGTTTTTGTAGAAGAAAATCACTTTTTTTTAAGATGGAATTCGTGGGTTTTTAAAGACAAATTGTGCCCATTCTCTGCACATTTTTAATGCTGATTTTCGTGGATCAAATCGTGTGGATTTTTGAAGATTGAGTTTGCAGCTCTTTTCGTAGCATTTTCGCATGATTCTAAGAGCATTTTCCTCATGTGTTTTTTCTGAAGATTTCTCCTAGTCGTGGATGTGCTTCTTCATGGTGTTGGCACCCTTTTTCAGCTCTTTTCTATGCGTTTCTTTTTGTAGTTCGAAGGGAGAACTTTTCTGGGCGATTTTTTTTCAAAATTGCAGCTTTCCTTTTTGATGGATTTGCAGTCTAGTTTCTACGCGAGTTTTTTCTAACTTCTAAGCCGTGTCTACTAGGGTTTCTATGCACAAGGTTGTGACGAATTTCCTGCATGTTTTTGGAGTTGTTGTAGAGCGTTTTTCTTTAAAAATCGTGGGCATTCTTCTTCATTTGCAACAACCTAGGGTTTTATGATCTTTTGCTTTTCATGTTGATGGCGGATTTCTGGGCGACTTGCTTTCTGTTCGTGGGTTTTGTGCCTCCTTTGTGATGGGTTCTTGAAGAGTTGTTTCTGATTTTTTTCGGCCTCCTACTAGAAAATTGAGGGTTTGCTGGCATGCATCCTTGCATTTTTTTATTTTCTGATGTTTTTATGGTTGGTCATTGAGCATTTTGGGCAATTTTTTAATTTCCAGTGGACTTGATTCTCTAGATTTCATGGCAGCTTGAAAAAAAAAAATTGGAGCTAGTTTTGACAGAATTTTTTGGGAAAATAAAAATTTTGCAAAGAGTTTTTCTAAAAAAAATTTACTAAGTGTTGTTTTATGAAGAGTTTTTTGACGATTTTTTTCTCAACAAAAAATCGTGCACCTGAAGATTTTAAAGAGTTTTTGAAAATTTTTCTACAAAAAATTTGCAGTTCAGAAGTTTTTTGAGGATTTTTTTGATTTTTTTTTTACTTTTTCAGAGTTTTCGAAGATTTTTCTGAAAATTTTTACAGTTCGTGAGTTGTGCCAGCTGATTGTCCAGTGTTTTGCTAGCTGATCACAGTGTTACCCCGTTTTTTCGTGCTTTGGAAAATGGGAGGGTTGGCATCTTTGTGAAAAATTCTACTACCTGGAAGCATATCAATTATCTTTTCAAAACATACCCAAATTTGGCAGCAACCCACCTCAAAGATCTGAAAATACTTGTAGTACTGGAGCAGCTGGACTTAATGCTTTCACATAGCAATCTCTGGCAGCGACCTCTCAAATACCCTTCACTCTTTTCCTTTGTTTGCTGTTCACTGTGCAAAATAGCATAAACACATATACAGGGCGGCTGCACTCATAAAGTATACTTCACTCTAACAGACCCACGAGTCTACAAAATTATCTGACTTCAAGATGTTGGGATGCTATTACAGTGCTGCTGTAGATTCCATAATTCTTGCTATGCTGTTGCAATAGGAGCGGCTGAGAGTTAGATTCCCATGAAGTCTCCTTTGATATTCCTCGTGCCACCATCCTTGGGCTGTTCACTTTGATAACAACAAATATCTAGGGGCGGCTGTAGCTTAGGGTCAAATAACCCAATAAAATGGATAGCTTCTTTTTCGATGAGCTCACGCCTGCACTAACCCAAAAGCAAGAACTCCAGCTATGGTGACTCCTCTAACTGAATGAAATGATTCTAATAATGGCCCAGAACTGAGTTATGATCAGAAATAAGTGTTAAGGCTGTCTCAAACAGGGGCAACCTACTTATAAATGCCCAAACATAAAGCCCTAACTGCCTCTAATGAGGTAATAAAATAACTTCTTTTCTGGATAAACTGTATTCTTCACTCAAAATAGGCGGCTAAATGAAATGAGTCTCAAATTCCACAAAAAAAATATTAATTTGTACACAAATTTCAATAAATTTACCTTCAGCACAAATACAGATCTGAAAACATATTTCACTGCTTTAGCACAAACTCCTCAACCTTCAAATCTTTCAACACATTAGTAAACTTGCATTCGAATTGGGAAATGATATTTCACCACGACAAAATTATCCTCATTTGACATAGGGCACAAATCATTCAGCTCAATGGTGAACTCTGAATGAATTCACTCAATCAGCTAGGTGGGTTTTTGTCCACAAAACTAATGGCCAAAAGGGTTTCCATCTTTTGGCTAAAGAATGAACCTGGTTCGATCTCCCAAATAAACAAGGGTTTCATAAAATGTTTAGAATGAACTTTCTTTCTTCCAAATCCCCTTTTATAAGCACTTTTGTAATATTATTATTATTCGTGTCCTCTTATTTTTCCCTCCAAAAAGTGACTTTAGACTCCTTTTAAATAATCAACATAAGTTGACTTTTAATTTTTATACAATCAACATAGGGCACAAATCGTTCAGCTCAATGGTGAACTATGTATGAATTCACTCGATCAGCTAGGTGGGTTTTCGCCCATGAAATTGATGGCCAAAAGGGTTTTCATCTTTTGGCTGAAGAATGGACCTAGTTCAATCTCTCAAATTAACAAGGGTTTCATAAAATGTTCAGAATGAGCTTTCTTTCCTCCAAATCCCCTTTTGTAAGCACTTTTGGAATAATAATAATATTATTTTTGTGTCCTCTTATTTTTCCCTCCAAAAAGTGACTTTTGACTCCTTTTAATAATTAACATAAGTTCTCTTTTAATTTTTTCTTTTTCGACAACTTGACATTTAACTATTTAGTTATTTTTCGCACATCCAGCCAAAGTTACATAAAATATTAAAATGGAATTCTGACCATGGCAAAATATTCTTAAGCTCTTAGAATATCAAACTTTATGAAAATTGGTGCTTTCCAAAAATAGCAAACTTCTCCAAGAAGTGTGGAGAGCTCCCAAAATGTCAAAACTGCCTCTAGAAAGTACCGTTGGACTCCTTTTGCAAGCACCAAATTATCTCTAGCCAATCTACACCTTTTTCCATCAAAAGTGATATAAATTCTTGAATCAACCATTTTAAACACAAACCAAACTTTAGAGAATTAGACATGTCTTTACCCTTAGACTTATTATTTCCTATCTTCTTACCTTTCTTCTCCTCAGACCTGCCTCTTATTGTAATGGCATCTAAAGATTATCATTACAAGTTTATCTCATGAATTTGGTGAGGAACAAAGTAAGACATATGCATTTGTCCTCTTCATCCATTTTGGATCCTATTGATGCAAATTGACTTAAAATCATATTAAAGCTATCCAAGTGATTATTTACAGTCTCCATCCCTCATTTTCAAAGAATACAACTTTTTCTTCGAAACAAGTATGTTAACCAAACTATTAGACTGATATAACATACCTAACTTCTTCCACAATGGATTTGTTGTCTGCTCTTGAGACACATTCATTAATATAAAATTTGATAGACACAACCACATTGTACTTCTTGCTTTCTTATCTAGTTTTACCCAATCTTCATCATACACACTTGAGGTTTTGTTCGAAGAGGATATTGCAATCCATTGATCTCCCTCCACCAAAAGATCCTCTATCTTCAACTTTTATAACTTGAAATTTTGACCATTGAATTTATCAATTTTAGATCTCAATGTGCTAGGCATAGATTTAATGCTATTTTATCTTTTCACAAAAAAATTCAAAGTCCTCCTTTACAATTATACATGAATTGCAACAAACCAATCACTAATAGGGTTTACCATTGCACACGCTAGGGTTTGCACTCCAACTAAATAAGAACAACCCAAACAACAACCTTGCACTTTAATACTGAATGTTGGGGATTTTGACCCTTGTTGTAGACAATTGAGATTGAGATGATGAAAACTTAAGATTATTGTATTTAGATGATAGTCAACAACACTATCAAAATCTATCTAACATGTACGGAAGCAAATGAAATAGTATGCATTCACAAGATTACATAAGACACAGGATTTACATGGGAAATCCTTTTGGGAGAAATCCCACCACCACAAAATGTTCATAGTTATATTATTCAGAATCAAACATATTCAATACAATAAGGTATTTGGAAGCCTTTTGTGGAGACTCAATCTATAATATACCCTTTTGCAATTACTCTAATTTTTACATACCAAAAATGTATAAATGTCTTCAATGTCTTACAAGTGAGTTTGTGTAATGTTGGCACATTCCTACAAATTTTTATACATATATATATATATATATATATATATATATATATATATATATTCATGGGAAAACCAATTATCCAACTGTACAACGAACTCGTGGAATATCAAAAGTCATGTACCTATAATACAGTGTTCCACGGGCCTGGGGGACGGGGAAACGGGGGGACGTCCGGGACGCGTTTTGGAGACGGGGGGACAAAGGGCCTAAGTTTGGGGACGGCGGGGAGATGGCGGCCGGGGGGGGTGGCAGGGTGGTGGTGCTGATATAGTTATACAAATACTTATAGTACTTGAAAAACTAGTTTTGAAAAGATGTATAATAGTATAACAGTATAAGAATTACATTTCAAATGAAACTATAGGAAATTACTCAAATTAGTAAAATTATAACATAGCAAAATTTGAAATACTAAATCTAAATACGAAGATATCTTGAATGCTAATTGCTAAATAAAATTTGACAAATGAAATTGTCAAATTGGAGATTTCTATTATATCGAAAATATGAATATCTGATGTCATATGAGATATCACAAAGTCTATAAAGATGATTACATGATTCATCATTACAATGAGTAGCAAATGCCAAATGGCAAATAGTAAAACAGTAAATTAAATACAGATACTAATAGCAAAATGTCAAAACTCAAAATGTAGTGAATGGAGGCCTCTAATCATCTGCAAACTCCTCATCACTGGAACTGCTGGACTCCACAAGGTCAAGATCCCTCAAGCTCACACCAACCAGCCCTGCATTTGAAGTGGTAGGATCATCCTCATCAATCTATGAAGGCTCCTCTGGCTCCACATCCCATCGTGCCGTTGGACTCTCCTTGTACCCAACTGTCTTGCTGTCCATGAGACGCAAAGCACTGTGTACAGCCACAAGCTTCTCTGCTCTCTTAGAGGTAAGTCTGTTCCTCTTAAGAGAGTGGATGAAGCTATACGTAGACCAGTTCCTCTCAGCAGTTGAAGAACTGGAAACCTGGGATAGCAGATGGATAGCTAGAGTGGTGGTCAAAGATTTCAGACCATGACAATTCCACCACAAAAGTGGGTCCTCCTGTGCCATAGATTCTATATCCATCTTTGTTGCATCTGAATAGCCTCTAAGAGTGGCAAATTTGGTCCACTCAGTGCGAATTGTGCCGGCATCTCTAGAATCATACATCTTCTCTATGCACCTAAAGAAACCCGCCTTCACCTCATCATCCTGAATTGGTGTCACTCTACCTGGTCTAGCCTTGTACCACTTAGGATTCAAGGCAAAGGCAGCCATATGCAAAGGAGTGTTCAACTTGTCCCATCTGCGCTGAATGATTGGCCGGATGTGCTCATTGTAGAATGCTAGAGAGGGGTCCTTCACTTGCACAACAACCCTCATCTGGTCAAGCATAGAGTTGATGCACTCATACACCTCTCCAAGGTTAGGTGCATCCCCATCCCCATATCTGATAACCTGGAATACTGGAGAAATGATGGAGACAATGTATTTCACATCATTCCAAAACACATAACTCTTCACTAGCTCCTTCACCCTTCTCCCTTGTGCTGTCTTGGCCTAGGCCCACCTATTCCACTCATTAGTCATAACCATGAGTTGCAATGCCTCTTGCAACTCAATCATTCTCTCCAAGAGAATGAAATATGATGCATATCGGGTCTCCACCGGTTTCAAGAACTCCTTCGCGAAGGTCCTGAAGAGTGCATGGGAAGTGTGGTGGTTGCAGATAAACATCTGCACATCTCTCGCATCGATGACCACTCCTCTAATCCAATCAATCTTCCCCATGTCCTTGAGTGCATTGTTCATGGCATGCACACAACATGGGGTCCACCAAATATGTCTATAGGCTGCCTCAATGAGTTTCCCTGCTGCTCTACACACATGGGTTGCATCTGTGACTACTTGGACCACATTTTGTGGCCCAACCTCCTCAATAGCCTCTCTGAGGACATAAAACTGAAAATCAACATCTTTGCGATGCCCTGTACAATCAATTGCTATAAGGAAGTATGGGCCCTTTGCACATGTGACCATGATGTTGATGAGTCGACGATGGCTAATGTCCGTCCACCCATCCATAACTATACTGCACCCAGATGCCACCCAACATGCCTTCATCTTCTCCATCAAAATATTGATCTTAGAATAGCACTTATCCAAGATCGATGTCCTCATTTTCGTCTCACCTGGTGGCACATATGATTTTCCTCCCTTCGCCACTATAGCCATCATCTCCCTATAATAAGGAGACCATGTAACATGAAATGGAATGCCATTGGCAAAGAAGAACTTGCCAATGGATTCATCTATCTCATCTCTCAGCCGCACATTAAACATATCAGCTATGGGGTTACTCTGCGATGTCTGCAACTTGCGTTTCCCTGTGGCCGTCCCCATAGCGACACTAGAAGTGGAAGTGGATGAAGATCCAAACATCATTGCTCCCGTCTGAGAAGTATATGGCGCATGATGGGTTTGTTGAAGGGCTGCCCTAGCAGTCAAAGTAGTAGGGATTGAAATATTTGTGTCCTCTGGAATGCCCCAAAGTTTGTTAAACTCCATTCTATAATGTATATTTTGAGGCTCCTTCAAAAACTTATAAGGCTCCACACCTTTTCCTGTCCAAAAAAGAAAGTGTGCATTCACTCGAGTGATGCTACCAAACCAATCAGTCCCACAAATGTTGCACTTCCACTTCCTTGTTCCCCCACCTGAATGTGATGTGCCTTGTATTCTTGTAGCAAATTGTTTTAGAGGAGACTTCGGATCAAAAGGACCCTTAGCATACTCTGCCAACAATTCTGAAGGGCAGCCTGTACTAGCTGGTGCACTCGCCATGGAACTAGATTGGGCTGCAGGATCAGCCCCATGGTCATCCCCCTCATTCTCAGGTTCAAAATCTGAATCATGTTCACTATGAGAATGGATTTCCATGTCATCCCCACTCATTTCTTGGGTGCTCATTGTGAAAGTGACACTACATTTCACAAAATTAAAATAAAATCAGCCTAGTTTAACAAATTGAAATACAAATTTGAAATTTTAATTTTGAAAACGAAATTTACAATTTATAATTTAAATTTTTTATATTATTTAAATATGAAATAATAAAATTTGATGTTGAATCTTGAGGGCAAAATGATGAAGATGAATGAATCATTCATCATTTTGCCCTCAAGATTCAACATCCAATTTGATTTTGAGATGAATAAGAAAAAAAAAGAAGTTTAATATTAAATTTTTAAAATAAAAAACTTGATGTTCAATCTTGAGGGCAAAATGATGAATGATTCATCATCTTCATTATTTTTCCCTCAAGATTCAACATCAAATCTGATCCTGAGTCTTTGAGATGAATAAGAAAAAAAAAAAACAAGTTTAAACTCTGAAAATAAAACAAAAACAACAAGAAATCTGAAAAAAAACTTCAAAAATCCTACCTTGTACTTGAAAAATCTCTCCAAAATGAAGTAGAATCCTCTTCCTCCTCTTCTTCTTGCTCCTTCTCACTCCTATCACACTTGCAATCTCTTTTTTCACTCCTTTAATCAGACTTCTTCACTGTTTTTCCTCCTCTTCAGCTGGCTGCAAAAAAAATCAGTCTTTGTAAATGTGATTGAAATGATAAAATTAAGAGGTTTTGTGTTGTTTTGGAGGAAGAGGTGGGGCCCATGCCAAATTAGGGTAATCATAAAACAAATAAAAATAATTTTTTATTTTTATTTTTTGAGTTATGTCGGCCTATTGACGTGGGGCTCGACGGGAGATGGCTAGGCGTGTCCCAGCCTTCTGAGAAATGCCTGGGCATCTCCCCAGGAGACTTGGAAACCTGGAGACGTCTCTCAAGGAAACTTGAAGACGTCTCCACGTTTCCAAGTCTCCTTGGGAGACGCGAAGACGTTTCCCCGTCTCCGGTGGAGCATCGGTGACAGTGGCGGTGGCAGGAAATGCCAAGTACCCGTCTCCCTATCCCCGAGACGTCCTCGTTTCCGAAACGCGACCAGATAGGGGGGGGGAACGCGTTTCCATGGAACACTGCTATAATATGACCGTACATGACACAAGCACACCACATAAACCACCAAGTATGATGCTTCCACATGGATAATCACCTTGTATAATCTATGGCTGCCACACACTATGAATCAATAGATATCCTTTAAACTATCGGTACATATACATGTTAGTGGAATAACCACTACTACTAGCTCCTTGCTTGTGGTAGCTCACACCAACATACATTACTCTTGACTACTTGTGGTACCGAGTGTCATCTTCTAGGGCATTCTTGCCATATGTTCACCAATTTCGCTGCATTTACTCCTGCATTGCTGATCATGCTCCAACAAATACTTAACTCATATGCGGTTATGAGTTCTTCCAAATGCTTTGCAATTGCTGACACAACATAACCACATGTGAAACAACATTTATGATGTACTACAACACCTGCAACATCATTGTCATATGTAAATCACCATACCAATTGTATTGTAACATTTGATAACTCACTGTATTTACCGCAAAGAGGAATGCAGACAAACTCTTTGTACAAGGACTCTCTGTAGGTGAATAGTACCCAAGTCACAACAAGACTCTATGATAATTATACCTTCAATGTGGACTATTGGACATATAGAGAAGGTTGATATTCTAGTTTGCAATTCTATGAAAATGCTTTGTGTATAACATTATTATGACCTGTTGTTTATTCTAAAGGTATAGAGGCATTGAGTTCCTTGTCCAATCTCATGTATTGTGATTTTGTGAGCCACCATCAATTTAGTAAAAATCCTTGGGTGTTTGGGAAGGTGGTTTATGTGGTTGGTGTTGCATTGTCTTTGCTTGGGGATTGCATAAAATATTTTTTTCTAGATTGGGAGGCTAGTTAGTCCTTTGGCAGTAGTTTCAAGTTAATTCAGAGCTAATTAATCTGCATTTTACTTTTAAGTTATTGCTGTAAATTATGACTATGACAAAATTTATTGGTGTTATCTATAAATAAATTTTATGTTGTTTGTCTTCCTAGATGGGGGTATGTGGGGACGAGGTTTTAGGGATGGAAAGAATTTCCCTATTTTTTGGGACAGCAGGGGGACAGCTTTTAAAATAACTCAAACAAATTAAAAGCAGCTGAATTTTTAAAAAGTAAATATAATGTGCCACATTTGCAATGACAATCTTGCCCCTTAAGGTTTTTAGGAGTTTTTGGCATTTTTTGTCTTTTAAAAGTTACTTTGAAAAAAATTAATTTATGCACCAAATGGAGCAAGCTGCCCAGTCTTGAAAAAAGGGGAGATTTCTGCTAAGTCCCTGGGATGTCTGGGACATCAGAAACATCACCTGGACCCTTGGGGATGTGTACCCTTGGGACACTGATTAGTGCTTTTAAGTTCCGTATGTATACTTAGATTTCCCTTCAAAGTATGCTATCATTCCTGAACAGAGACAAAATTGTGCTTCATTTTCTCCAAAGGATTTTGGGCACACTATAAAGGAAAATTTCCATCTTTTAGCCTAGGAAGGAAGCTTTTTAAATTCTTTTTTCTTTTTAAAAGTGAATTCTTTTGGTAAATAGGCTACAAAAGACAGATTTGAAAATCTGTTCATAAAAAGTTGGGTCTTTTTCCTAAGGCTTTTCTTGGTAGACATCTCTCATCATGTATTTCATAGCCTTGGTTTCTACGATGATGGATTCTATTAGTGCTGGTTGTGAATTTGATCTTTCTCTGCTGGAACTGCTCGCAGGCAGTGAGAA
Organism: Sequoia sempervirens; assembly: GCA_007258455.2. Lineage (NCBI taxonomy): Eukaryota > Viridiplantae > Streptophyta > Pinopsida > Cupressales > Cupressaceae > Sequoia > Sequoia sempervirens. Next base: position 958,536,241 of record VDFB02281492.1, on the reverse strand, counting down.
ATTCAGACTAGAATGAACTGTCCTGAAAACAATTATGTTGCTGCTTAAGAGTGTTAATTAAATAGCACAGCGTTGATGAAACATCATGAGTAGAATGCAATTCCTGTGATTGCAAAGTAGAGAGGAGTCAGAGTGGAGAGCAAAATAATAAAAAATGGTTGTCTCAATTGACTTTGGATTTGTTTTACCTTACTGAGTATGTCTTGTAGCACACGTGAAAGCCAATGTTTACAGAGAAAAGATAAAATAGTAAGAACTTAAGACTAGAAGGGATGCAAGAATTGATCTCCTTTTTTGGAACGAATTGCTCGATTATCGATTAATAGCTAACTGGCGAATGAATGTTGACTGATGTTTCAAGGTGTATATAATGATCTATTATATTAATTGATTTCCTAAATGCTGAACTAAAAATCATTGTCCACTGTTTCTAATGCTTTTTTTATTTTTTATTTTTTATCATTTTAGTCTTGATCGGAACATTTTTAATGTATGTGCAGTGATACTGGTGCTATTATGTGTGTGGATGAATAAGGGTGCAAGAAAGATGTTTGATCATGAGGAGTTGTTTAGTGGTGTATGGTTGGGCGCGTTCAAGTCATTATGCTTCTCTTGTGGATATTTTGCTTATGACCAGTGGGACATGCTGGGGAATCATTTGTATAATCCTTGGGCGCCTTCTATATTAGTTCACCATGTCCTCCTTTTGATCTGTTTTACCCTTGCACTATATCGGCATGTCACAATAAATTACTTGATCCTTACTCTTGTTTGTGAGGTGAGATGACCTTCTCTAACTATGCTTCTGTTCATTTACTTAGTTTCATGTTGAAATGCTGCCATCTGTCAGGAGTTAGAGCATTGTAAATTAAAACCAGGTATAGGCTACTTTGTTGTCCAGCATATAAGGTTTTGGATATGGTGGCTTGAAAAACATTTAAGATTCTGTCTTTCCAATACAAGAAATATTGCATTTTAGAATTTTTAAATAAATGACAAGTAGTGCCACTATGATGATTACATGACTGATTTTAGTAGTCTCCTCTTTGTTGATAATGTAGTAGTTTCGTCTTCTCTATACTGACCTGGTTGAAATCTCATTGTCTTTCATACTTAAGTTTTTGAATGATATAGAATATTGAGGATTCAGCTAACCTTCACATGATGATCAGCTTTGGACTTTTCTATACTATTTATTGGAGTTCAATTTGATCCACACACAGCTAAATTCTGATAGAGTTGAAACATTATAATGGTATTAACTTAGATGACATTTTTTCAGATGTAATTTTTGTTGGAGGTCGTTCTAGGCAGGGAAGCACATGTTTCTCACTTTATTGAATATGAATTTTATGTTCAAAACTTATATGTTGCTAAAAGCAGAAATGCTTTTGGAGATAACCTGTTGAGAGCTTCTTAAATCAACATTTCAGATCACACTCCATGATCCATCATCAAGATTTACTGGTAGATTGCAGATCAATTTAGCTCATTAAATAGAAGGGGGGAGGAGAGGGATGGAAAACAAGGACTACAAATGAAGAAAAATCAGAAAGTTAAATGACAAAAAGAGCAACATTTCAGATTACACTCCATGATCCATCATCAAGATTTACTGGTAGATTGCAGATCACTTTAGCTCATTAATAGAAGTGGGGACGAGACGGATGGAAAACAAGGACTACAAATGAAGAAAAATCAGAAAGTTAAATGACAAAAAATATAGAGTTTAATATTTGTACAAGTTAAAGATATTAAAATTTATTTGTATTGCTAAAAATGAATTTCCCTCAAATTATAATGAAACTCTTTTGTAGATAAGAAATAAACAACTATCTTAAAAATGGTCAAGGTGTATTATAATAAAACATATAATACCACTCACAATATTAGATATTGAACGCCAATAAGATTAAGGTTACAAAAGTCTATTATCAAGCAGATTCAAATTTCAATTGCCAATCATTAAGAAACCTGAAGAATATAAGGCAAAATCTATGTAAAAAAGAAGTAAAAATAGTAAAAATGTAGTAAATTATTATGAGAATACATTGCAATTCTATAAAGAATGACTAATAGTATCTAAAACTACCAACATGAAAATAGTATATAAGTTGGAATTATTAGAACTATTGAGAACTAGAAAGCAAAGGAAGAAGAATGGACTTACAAAGGAGCCAAGAAAGAAATGAAGAAATATAATCAAATAGCAAATTTTTGAAGTAGACAAGGAGCCAAAATTTAAAAAAGAACGAATGTGAAAGGAGCCAAGTAAATCTAGATCTAAGGCTAAAATTAAATTGACCTAGAAAAATATTTTGAAAGAAACAAATTAGATGTGCCTACCAATTAGCTAAAGGAACATGAAAACATCTAGATCAGAGAGACTTATAGAAAAGAAGAGACATATTGACTTAAAGGTTAGAAATAGAATGCGTGTATATTAATATTTAGTTGATTTGGTAATAAGCTATAAAAGATATTAATATTTATAGAAAAGAATGTATAATGGAACTAAATAGATACAAAAGACTTATTGATTTGAAAAGATTTACAAGCAAATATAAACTAGTTATGAAAAGCTAGTTGTTAAAAACTTATTTATTGAATTGGAAAGCACACATTATACTTGAAAAGATAGAAAATAACTATGATAAATATTAATATTTATCTATGTTCCACCAAGTTTCTAGGGCATGGACAAGGGATTGGGGGACGCATTTTGGGGATGGATTTTTTTAGGTCATTTAGGGGACTGTAGGGGATGGATTGCAGGGGATGGCAAAGGGGACAACTATATAAAAAATAGGTACTTTTTTAAAAATATAGAGAATTTCAAATATTCATATGATAATGTAATAAGCTGCTCTGTTCTGCCTTTATTTATTTTTGTTTTGATTTGATGTGTTTAGAGAAGAAGACGGAAATGCAGAAGATTGTTTTTGCGTTTTCAATACATATATAAACTGTCACAACATTCGGTCAATTTCAAGCAAGAAATTTGAATTTTTCCGAATTTCAAGTATTTACATAAGATTCATTAAAATTCAGCAAAAAATTAGTACAAAAAAAAGCGCATGTTTTTTCATTAAAATATATTGTGGAAAAGTGTTATTTAAGGTTTTTGAAAACAATTTTTAGGGTTTTCGACCTATTTTTGTTATAAATCATTGCTCGTGGATCATTCTAAGGTTTGTTTATGGTTTATATTTTATAAATGTGTCAATCTTTTTATGACGACTTCAAATATATTTAGCAATGTTAAACTATTTTGATAGTTTTGTGGATATATTTAAATATTACTTATATTTAAAAAAAATAAAATATATAAGGCGAATTTAATGCTGAATTTTTTTTCGAATTTTTTACCCTTGCCGAATTTCATCCGAATTTTATTGTTGCCGAATTCGAACCTTGTGACTTAGTATATAAATATTGCAAAAATATTGATCTATAATGAGCTGAAATGACAATATATGGAAATACCCACAACTAGCAATAACTAAAAGTATCCAGATGGTGAAATGGCATTACAAAGCAAAATTAGACATACCCATTTGCTGATTTCAAGTTACAGTGAATAATAATAGCAAACCAGCAAAACTGGTCTCATAAACCCTAGACGTCTCCTCCAAGAACGGCCTCCAAATGATGCAACTGTATATCAATGAGTTGCCAAACCCTAGGCGCCCAAAATGCACACAAGAATCTGCTCCAAACCCTAGGCGTCCATGGAATAACAAGCCTCATGTTTCCCTAGGCAGGTGTGGCCAGCAATGGAGAGGGAATGAACAACAAATAATCCTCCAAGTCCTCCAATCTGCCACTCGTCAAACAACAATATCTATTTGATATGGAAATGTTAATGAACAATGAAGTGCAGCCATGATCCCTGTATGAAATCACCGAGAGATCCTCCAGATTGTGTCTTTCAACAACGTGGAGAATGTTGCCTGCAAGGGGTTTCGTCCTCACAAACCAAAAAAAGAAGAACCAGCTCCTCCAACAAGAAGAAAACCAAATATTCAGTCCAACATATATCAAAATAAGAGCCCCACACCTTCTTTTATAGCTTTTTTTGTTGATTTTTCGAAAAAGTGTTTTTTGCTTTTTTCGTTGTTTTTTCAAAAAAGCACCTTTTGCTTTTTCGTTAACTTTTTTGAAATTTTTTTTGCTTTTTCATTGTTTTTTCGAAAAACACTTTTTTTAATAACTTTAGGTCCCACTTAAGTTGCACAAATATTTACCTTTTTAAATATTTTCCCTTGTCTCCCTTGACCCCCTTTTATAAAGCAACTTTATAAATTAAATAAGCTAAATATTTAATTTTAACTTTTAATTTTTTTATGTTTAAAATAAATGCACTGAAACATTTAAATATTAAAATATTGATATCAACTGCTCCCACCGACACTTCTAAAAATAGCAGGATAGACAATTGGCTTTGTTGGTGCCTGAGACTAACTTACTAAAAATAGTATGGAAGAAATCATCGAAAACACTCCAAAAAAGGGTGTTACACAACTCTCAACCACACCATGTTGAATAAACTATCACCAAAGTTCCTTAACCATAACCCCGTTAGCCTACAAGAACTATCGAATAGGCTAACTCTACCAAACTGCTGAATAGGTTAGGAAGGGGACATTACAGATAACATTGATAAGGCATTTGTATATACATTATAGATCCTTAATACACAATATTAGAGTTGAATTTCACACGAGAGTTGAACAAATTAACAAATGTCAAATTAATTGCTTTCATAATTCATTGTCAATATGCACGTGATATATTAATATACTATATAAAATTAAAAAATATAACAACTACCCAAAGGCTGCAAGTTTAAGCTAAAAAGTGACAAAAACATAGAAAGTATGTTGCTGTCCCTAATCAACATCTGCCAACATTGCATCAAAATCGTAGTCTGACTTTGAGTCACTACCACTATGAGGGATCGCCTCATCCAATGGAATCCCAACCACTCCCTCTTGTGCCTCCTCATCAATTTGGGTGGTGTCTTTAACATCCCATCATAAAGCTGGAGTTTGCTGATACTTTGAAGTTTGTGTCACATCCCTCGTTTTAGGAGAGCGGGAAATTAAGCAAATAAAATAAAAGTAAATTAAAAGAGTCAAATGGGGCAAATTGATGAGGCATGGGTGTTTGAAGAAGTGGGGACAAAAGGGACAATTTTTTTATGGCATATGGGCTACAAGGACAAGAAGAGGAAGGGATTGCATTCACAATCATTATAACAGATACAATAAACATTGGTGGCAGAAGGCATGGACATCCATCATCACATAGGATATGGAAAAGTTTTAGAGTGGTTGCAACTACCTTGGTAGACATATATGCAAAATGTGGAAGCATGGAGAAGGCACAAGAATGGTTTGGATGAAATTCCTCAAAGAAATGTGTTCTTGTGGAATACTATGATTGTAGGATATGCAAAAACCAGTTTGTTGAAAAGGTTCAGAAACTTTCAAGCAAATGCAATTGAAAGGTGTAAAGCTAGACTCCACCTTTGTCGACATCCTTCTTGCCTATGCTAAAATGTGAGCTTTGGAACAAGTTATTACAAGGACTTAATGACTTATTTGGAGGGAAGGAGCAGTGAAGTCTAAAGGGGCAAAGCTAGGAAGAAACAAAGACAATTGAGCCATATTTGAATGCTAGCTTCTTGGTTGTTGTTATGTTTTGATGGATTGAAGTGAAGAGGGAAGTAGGAAGGAAAGCTCTACGCCCTCAAGTACCATTTTTCGTGGTTGTTGAGGGGTGAGGCTATAGGGAAAATTTCAATGCTTGCTTCAAAAACATCTTCAAGATCATGCCTAGAGATAAGTAGGCTTCTCTTTCACCTTTACTTCCTTGAAATAGTATTTAATTATGAATTATTGGCTCTCCTAGTTGAAATAAATTTGATCTAAGCTGATTTATGCTTGTGTGTAAAATAGTGTGTATTATTACCATACCCTGTTCATGTTTCACATTTCTTAGTGACATTCTGTTAAGCAATTCATGTGCTTAGGCTAAAATTAGATAATGCTCTTGTAAGGGATCCCCAAACATTTTTATGCTAGCTGAAATCGATTGCATGCCATTTAATCATTAGGACAATTATCAATACAATTTATTAATACCAATAGGCATGTTCCTACTCTTGAGTTGGGTTGATAATTAGGTAAAGTTCTACTTTGTAATGGCCCACCCTAGTTGGAACAAAACTTTTGCAATTTTGCTCAGTTTGACATATGAATCATTTTGTCAAACATATTGTAAATTGACCGAGATGTGTTTTCAATGGTTTGAGATTTACAGATTCACAAGTAGCAACTGAATAAATAGATAACACATGCTTGCATTGTTTCAAATGAATACACCATTCATTACATTCAAAAGGCATAAATCCCTTAGCATTTGTATTTTTGGAATAATAGTACAACAACAATATTCAAACTCAGAGATTGCAGATTACAGACATATCATTAAATACCAATTTGGGAAGACTCTAGGGCAATGGCGGCTCTAGGAAAAGTCTCATGGCCGGCAGGTGAGATCCTTGGAAAAGATAGAGGAAAGATGATGGTCGTAGTAGTAGCTCCTCAACAATAAATCATGCCCAACAAGTATAGTTTTGCCCAACAAACACAAACCAGATTATGAGTGAAGGTTGGCAATGAGTATAACAGAAGTTCCACCACTGGAATTCATGCTCAGTAAGTTCCTACACGCGTAACAAACATAGACCAGACTATGAGTGAAGGTTGGCAATGAGTATAACAACAGTTCCACCATTGGAATTCACGCTTGGTAGGTTCCTACACGCCCAACAATTCCCAAATGCCCTTTGTAATAATCCACGACTCCTTAATAGTGTCTCACGCCTCCAATAAATGGAATCCTGTCCCTTTTATGCAAGGATAAATACCATGCAGGGATGTCAACAACCATTGACTTTAGAAAACTCCATGCCCAACCCAAGTAGAAGGTTAAATGTAATCGCCCAACTCAATATATATATGCAACAATAGCTATCTGCAATCCTCACACCCAAACTAATGCAATTTCATTATATTCATCAGCAATATAAATGTTCATGTCCATCGACCAACACAGTATAAACCCTCAAACTGATATGAAGAAAAAATATCATGATATTAAAACCCTTAACAATTGATCAAACAATCTTTGAAGCACAAGCACAACCCCTGAATGGAGTTATCCACAAGTAGCCTTGGGAGATCTTTCACTCTTGTAGCATATTGTTCCTCATGAGGGTTTTCGTCCTCAATGAAACCAAGACTTTTTAGTCCAATCAGCAAACCCTTATCAATTTTTTCCAAAAACATGAACATGCAAATGAGCTCACAAAATGGCTTTTATATCTCCCTCCAATTCCCACACCCAAGTTGGCAGTTTAAAATTATTTTATTTAATTTATTTCCCGCCTTATATCTCCTTTAAGTTGGCGCTACTTATGATATAAAATAATCTTTTAAAAACCCCTTTTATCACCTTTATCATAAAGACCTTAAAATATCTAAATAATGCATAAAATTAAATATATTTTAACTTTATTATTAACGTTATTTAAACTTAATACACAGGACCATGATAAAAGCCAAGATAAATCCATGGTGAGAATCTGCCAACATTCCTGATATAGAAATACTGCCAACTGACCAGGTCGCTGACCACCCTATGACTTACTAAAAATAGTATGAACAAAGTGTCCAAATCGTGCTCCGGAAGGTACACAATAATGACTCCTGGAAACACTAAGATAGGAAACACCAATTGAGCACAAATGGCTGACTGACAAGTCACAAATGCCCTTAGAGGGGACCCCTAACCATCTTGTTAATCCATGGGGACCAAGTGATAGACTAACCTCATCAATTGATGACTGCCTAGGAAAAGGGGACATTACAGTCCACCCTCCCCAAGATTGTTTGTCCTCAAGCAATCCTCACTTGAACACCTTGGCTGGTCACTTGAATACCGGGGTTCTAGATAAGCCTGTAGAATGCTCTACCAAAACCCCTTTGCATCAGCTGGATATTGATAAAGGTAAACTCGACAACTCTATTAGTCACTCTCCAAATATGAAGCAACCTACCAAGCGTAGAAATTATTGGATCCCATAGCCAAATTGGAAGTTCGCCATACTCAATACCTACTGACTTCCACTGCGCCACTCTGATAAAATCATTACTATTCCTAGAGTGGTGAAGCAACTCATTTGGATCCAAACGAATTGATGTGCCAAGCATGTCACCACCTGGATCCCAAACCACCACATCCTCACATCCGTCAAACATGAGAAGCCACCTTCCAACTTCTATAGATCTCCCATGGATGTGAAGAATCCCCATCATAGGTACCAAAAAATGAATAGCAACTCCTCTTAGGTTGTTGTTATGGTATAGATCGGCAACTTTAAGACTGAAAATCCAACCTATGGGGTGATAGAGTATCAACCCTATGCCGCTCTCCAATGATGAGGAGATGATGCAACTCTCCCTCCGAACTCTCAAACAACTGCTATCCTCCAAAAGTTATGAAAGCAATCCTTGTCCCATGAAGTAGGAAAGCCATATCCTATCAAATTATGGAGTATAACTCCGCCATTGAGGGTTGGAGCACCAATGCCATCATTCTCACTAGGATCATAGCTTCCTTGAAACTTCATTCCTCCAAGTGTATGCCACACAAGGGTAAGTGCTTCCATCGAAAATCCCTTAAGGAAGTTGCAAACTCTACCAAAGAGTCATTTGCATGATGAGACTCTGATTCCTTTACTTGTAAGTTGTATGCAACCCTTTGAAGGAAATAGAGTAGGAGACCCGCAGGTTTTGGTTCCATCTTTTGAAAATGGAAACATGTCATACCAGAGTGGATTATATAATCCCTGAGCCAACCCACATTTATGCATCATCAAATCATTTGTGTGCGGGCTGAAAGAAAAATGATGAGAACTCCTTACAATGCAGTCAAGGTGAAATTCACTGCTTGTGCCAATGGAAGACTTGAATAGTCACTAGGATTCCATGTCTCATCATTCTCATCGCAAGAATTAGGAGGTGGCTCACATCTCAGATCACGGATGGCAGATTTGGTATTGGCTTTGTAAGTCCTCTCTGCAAACTTGATGGCTAAGTCCCTATCTAAGAGAAAATGGAAGAAGTCTGATTTCATTCCCTCTAGGGAATGTTTGATAGTTTGTAGACTTGATATAGAAGTTCCAACTATTGCCCCTTTCTGCCTTTTTTCCAATTTAGTTGACCACAGGAGGTATTCAACGAACTTTTGCATGCTATCAAAGTGGTTAAGGTTTGGATAACCTTATCTTCCGTGACTTTTAGCTGTTCCTTTAGTTCTCGTGACTCACTAGGTTCAGGATTACAATCAGCCTCAACAAATATATTTCTTGATCTGCTTACTAGTGTAGGAGACATGCTCCCACTAGATGATGCCTTGCAATCCTCATACGAAATGAATGGAACAATGTTATGATTCAACACGCTAACCTCACAAGAATCTACCTCCTCATCACAAGACGCACCAATGGCAATCTCCACATCGCCAATATAGTGACTTGTGCCCTTGTCACTTGTGGATGCATGCACTTCACTATTGGCTGGTCCACAAGGTGTATGCAAAACTACCTCTTTCATATCTATGTCTTGAGCCCTCAATTGGCTCTCCCACAAAAGTGACTCATGATCTCCATGATGCAAGATGTGTGTATATTCAGAAATTTCAGAATCATGCCCGTCCTCAACCCCATGCAAATCAGAAACCTTCTCGTGCTTGACCATCATAAGGGGTTCTTGTTGTGACCTTTTCACACATCACCCCATTCAAAATGGGGACCCCCTAAATTTTGCTCCATTCTGGTCTTTTGGCTTTGGTTTTCTCTCTCTCTCTCTCTCTTTCTGTCTCTTTCTGCTGTCTCCTTTCCAAGATGTACCCGTCTGTGAGCTTAAAGGTGAAATTTTGACCAAGTCTGAAAATTAGGGTTTGTATTAATCTGGTCAATCTGAGGTCAAGTGAAGTGAATGAAGTGAAATCTGAAACTAACGTTGTTGTCAGCATGCTTCCAGCAAGCTCCCAGCTAAATTTCATCATATTCCGACGACTTACTATTTTTAGTAAGTGTGCAATTCTGGGCGTTCCTTCAACATTTTCGAGGTCTTGATCATTAAACTGCATCCGGAATACATCAGGCTGCTCGTCTTCAAATTTTCAGCTAAAACAGACAACTTACTATTTTTAGCAGTTCAGCTTCCAGAGTAGATTTTAGGGTTTATATGTGAAGTTTTTCAACGCATGTCTGGAGATTCTTTCTGGGTTTTCAAAGACCTTCGTGACGATATAACATACAAAGTGAGATAATGACTTTTAGAGTTCATCCTTCAGAGGCTATTTTTAGGGTTTGCATGTCAGGTGATTCTTTGTGGGTTTTTCAAGACCTACGCAGTGATGTGACATGCAAAGCAAGATGATCAGTATTCAGAGACTTACTATTTTTAGCAGTTCCATTCCGGCAGTTGCCCGGCGCATCAGAACCACGAACAGGGCGAAGTGCAACAAAAATGAGGTCAAATGGAGGTCACTTGATATACATGCAAGATGAATTAGGGTTTCCACCTTCGGGACCCAAAATGAGGGGTAAAAAGTCAGAATTTTCGAAAACCGGTGTATCCCACTGCGATCAACATCTTTCAAGCTATCCACCGGTAAAATTTGAGGGCAATCAGAGCACTTACTATTTATAGTAAGGCGTTCCAGAAACTGGCTAAAAATAGTAAACCAGCAGCAGGCGCCAGTGTGAACGGGCAGGTCACCCGATGAGGAGCACGTCATTCAAATTTCAAGTCAAACGGAGTTGTGGAGGTCTTCGAAACGAGCAGTTACTATAAATAGTAAACCACCTTCAGAAATGTACTATTTTTAGTAGGTCGGCTCAGGATGCCAGTGTGAACAGGTTGACAAGGTCATGAAGGTCCTGTGGTCAAAATTTCAAATTGATCTGAGCTTCAGAGATGTGAGAATCAAGGGACTTACTATAAATAGCAGGTATGGAGAAGCTAGCAGAAGGAAAGAAAAACGCCTAAGTTTGGAACTTTGTCCTCCTGCCTATGCCAAATGTGCCCACTTCAGTTGAAGTTTGATGGAGAAAAATTGTCTAAGTTTGAATGATATCCTGCAGGTACCTCCATATGTGCCCAAAGAAGGATGAAGATGCTAGAAAATATTCTAAGTTAAAGTTTCATCCACCTCCCTATCTCAAATGCGCCCACCTCAAGGTAATAGCATGCAAAAAAAAAACAGTTTCTAAGGCATTTATCCTCCTGCCTATCCAAAATGCGCCCATGCTTAGCAAGGGGTCCAAGGAGTTAAGTGTTGAGGTTTTATCTTCCACTACATGATAAATGCGCCCAAGATTAGAAAGCAAGGTCAAAAGTCAAAAGGTGGCGTTAGAAGTTAATCCTCCACCCCATGTAATATGCGCCCATCCTTCATCAACCTCTAAATGTGCCCATGCAAGCTAAGGAAGAAAGTCAAAGGTCAAAGGGGCGTTGAAGTTTCATCCTTCACTACATGCTAAATGCGCCCACCTAACAAGAAGGAGCTATGAAAAACGGCTAAGTGTTGAAGCTAATCCTCCACCCTATGTCAAATGTGCCCATCCTCCCCAAGGTAGGAAATGCGCCCATGCTTCAAAGGGAAGTCAAAGAGGTCAAAAAGAAAAGCGTTGAGAAGTTAATCCTCCTTCATACATGAAATGCGCCCAAATGAAGGCATGTAAAGACAAAACAAGGAAAGAGTCAAAGGCGTTGAAGGTCAAATCCTCCACCTCATGCTAAATGCGCCATGCAAAATGAAGACAAGGTGAGGTAAAATGAAATAGAATGACTAGGGCGTGGCTAATATCCTCTTCTAAGTGTGAAAAGCGCCAAGGTGAGAAATGTTGCTAGGCATGGAAATGAAATATCCTCCTCAAGGTGCTAAATGCGCTCAAGGTGCATAAGGTTTAAAATATTCTAAGGCGCTGGAAATATTAAGTCCTCTTCAATAGGCTATGAGGTGATGTGAATGAAAATATGTTGAGCGTTGAAATTAAGAACACCTTCCATGACATACAATATGTGCTCAAGGCATTTAAAAAAAAAAAAAATTTCTAAGGCAAAATTCAAAATGCGCTAAGTGATTCAAAATTTTTCTAAGGCACAAAATTTCATCTCTAGGAAAATACGCCTAAGTCTGGTGGAGGTGATGAAATTTTCTTGAAACATGAACGAATTTGCGTGGAGAAGTCGAAGGATGCCAGCTTCACAGGATTGATTAGAAATTTCAAGTCAAAGCAAGAAAATACGCCCAAAGAGGAAGAATTGGATTAAATGTGGTGAAAATTGTTTTTCTAAGGTTCAAAATTCAATGAACCCCTTCGTTGTATACCCATGAATTCGATGCGTTCTGAGGGAAATTTTCTTCTGGGTATTGAAGATCTTCGACAAGGAGTGGATTTCAAAGTTCTCTGCACTTCGCCAAGGCTTTAGGATGGAGAATTTGATCGGCACTTGAAATAATGAATTTTCCTAAGGGAAATTGAAAATTTTTCTAAGACAAAGTGAGTAAAATGTGTTTTCAAAGAAAAAAAATGCTTTAGATGATGAATTTGAAAGGGATTGCCTAGATGAATTTGATCGAATTCTTCGTGAGATGAATTTTCCAGAGTCAGAGATGAATAAAAAAATTAAATGGCAGAGCTTCAACTGTTAAATTAAAATTCTCAAAGAGTGAATTTGAAGTGAATGTTTTCAAAATGAATTTAAATGATAAGTACGCCAGTCAAGATGAATCTTTGAAATTCTAGAAGGTCAAGATTCCAGGCGTCAGAGGACAAGTGTTGAAATTGTCAGAGGAGGGAAATTCGAATTCCTGTTGTGAGGTAGTGGAGACTTAATGAACTGGCTAAACTTAGCCTCCTTCTAGAATTCGATTTGGCTATAAGAATTGAGAGTTTATTCATTCTTCTTCACCAATTGAAGAAGTTCGGTTTTAGCTTTGAGATTGAATTTGCAGTGCAAGTGAGTAACTGAGTTGAGTTGTTGAAGAAATTCGATTTGAAAGAGAACATTGCTGAAGCTGAAGTTTGTGGTGCAAGTTTGTGGCTGAGTATTGAGGAGGTACGACTTGAAGTGGAAGAAAGTTGCTGAAGTGCGAAATTTACTAAGTCTTTTTGAAGTGCTGAAGTTGGATGATTTTCTCAAGTGTGAAGTTGTTGCAGCCAACTTAGAAAATCTGCTAAAGAGTTGTGAAGTTGTTGAAGTTTACTTGCTGAAACTTTCTAAGTGTTGAAAGTCCGAAATTGTAAAGGAGAAGTTGAGGATGGTTGAAGTGAGAGCAACTGGCAGAGATAGCAATGGCGCATCCAGACAGGCTGTTATCAAGAAGTTGAGCAAGCCTTTCCTGCCGGAGTCGAAGTTCACTTCGAAGTTGAGCAAGCTGGCTGACACCAATTTGTGCTCTTTCAACATGGAGGCCTTCAAAATTCGGATTATGGGAGTTGGCAGTCACCGTCCTTCAATCACTTCACACAACATTGTTCGGAGCGGGTTGTATGCAGCTGTTGGTTTCCCGCCAGCTATTCAGTGCTCGAAGATGATGATGGAGTGTGCTAATTACTATGAGCCTGAGCACATATCAATTGTCTCACCAGATGGCCAAGTATTCGCCAACCTCACTCCTGCAGCTATCAGCGAGGCATTCGGAATTCCAGCACACGAGAGGATGATTTACAAAACAAGAGAGCGTGCTGAACGAATGTATGCTTCTACATTCGAGAGATGTGCAGAGGTGATTAATACTCGCTGGATGAACAAGCCCAAGCCCTCTCGTACAAAGTTGCCGAAGCAGATTATATCAGATGATTTGAAGCAGGAGTATTGTGACTTGATCATGATGCTGAGTAGAGTTGGAGGCTGCCCTCAAGCGTTTATTTTTGAGCCATGGATGTTTTATTACATCAACCTCGTGCTGGAAGGAAAAGAGCACATCAATTGGGCTGTGATAATTAGTGACAATTTGCACGAGCAGCTCCTGAGTTTGAGGAGGATGAAAACATTCTATATGGGCTCCTACATTATTTACATGCTGGCTCGTATGACTAAGTATAGAGGGATTTCATATAAGGAACCTGTTGGTTGTGGTTCTCATCAATTCAAAATCCATGAGGCTTGTCCGCAGTTGCACCTGACGAGCACTACTCATTTCAAGCATGTCAACGATGCCTTCACCATGCACATCATGAGATCACTTCAGGAGCGAACTCATCATAGGATCTTGAGGGAAGCTCAGGAGTTAATAGAAAGGTATGGGTGCTGGTTTATTCAGTTTCCAAAGTTTTCTTACATCAGGCTGCAAGGTTTTTCTTCATATCCATATAGGCTGCCTAAGTACACAACCAATAGAATTTTGATGTTAGAGATATCTAGGCAACTTGTTGCCTACGATAAGATTCGGAAGAGGAAGAAGGGAGGTGTTGACTTCCCGATTGTCATGGGTAATTCAGACGAAGTGTGTCCTTCACTTCAAGCAGCTAGAGAAGCTGAAAATGAGCTTCAATTCTTTCATTTTTCCTATCACACCAGCAGACAACATTATGATCCACATATCAATATCAGATGGATACTGTCAGAAGAGTTCAAGCATAAGGCAAATATTGAGGATTACTGGGCTGGTGCATCAAATGAGGCTGAAGTTAGAAAGAGAATGTTCTCGAGGCTGCCATTAAGTATGATTAGGGAGTGTGAAGTCATTCCAGTACCAAACCAGGTGGATGAGGACATGAACGTTCTCCATCTAGATTATGAGGCAGTGAGAGACACGCCACTTCCACTCCCAGATTGGTCAGAGCCTGAGATAGCTGATTTGGATACGCTTTGCATTCCAGTCATGACTTTCACCAGAGCATGGGTTGATAGGCACGTGAGCAGACTGAAAAGTAGGCCAATTTCCTTGACCTACAACTTGATGGGAGATCATAGGACACCCACTACCAACAGGAAGAAACAGGTTACTCGAGGTCCAAAATCTCGAAGGAAGGAGCCAGTTCAACCGGAGCCTCCGAGAGTTGTAGTAGAGTCACCCATGCCATTGGAGACACGTTCTCCAAGTATACATGAGGTTTCTCTTTTCGCTGATCAGAGAAATGCATTGAATCAAGAGTAGGAGGTACATGAGGAAAATCAGCCACTACGGAGAGAATTAGTTGGCCAGAGTGTTAATGCGCCTACTAGAGATGATCAGCTGGAGGAAGATGAGGAGACTGCTACTGATACGCACTTCCAGCGTGAGTTAGAGACGGCTTTAGAAGATGATGCAGTTTCAGGGGATACTCAGCCGTTAGAGGCCGATGAGCCTCGCCAGAATGATATTGAAGTTGAACAAGTCCGTGAAGTAGAAGCAAGAGAGGAGCAGCCATTTGTTACACATCTGGTTGTACTTGATTGGCTTAGAGATAGAATGAGGAGCCCCAGTGAAGAAGTTGATCCGGCAGTAGAGATGGAAGAGTTTTTGAATAGGATCAACGCGCCTCCACCAAAGAAGAGAGCACAAAATTTTTCGAAGATTTCAATTGATGAGGATGGCTCTCGCACCCTTCATATGGCTGTGCCACGAGTTGATTGTGATTGAGATAAAGCAATGCCAGAAAATTATGTGATCACAACTATGGAGTTAGGACGTCCCATAGGTGCGCAGATTGTTGAGGAGTGTGATAACTCCTATCAGGCGCTTAAGGACAGATTGCTCAGGACTGAGGGAAAGTATGAAGAAGGAGCATAAAACGTTGATAGGATACATGCAACATTTATCTCGTCCTTGTGGGCAAGAGAATCTAGCACTTGAGCTTCTAGCCGAGTTCTCCAGAGAATCAGTTAGTGGCTTGGAGGATTTGAGAAAAATGGCACAGGAGGTAGACAAGTGGGTTACTGGTGTTCGTGCCGAGACAGAGAAGTTCATGGAAGACCTTGCTCATGCTTACCAGCAAGCTTCCAGCATTATGGCACGAATGGAGCCAGTTGATCAGGCTTGGGGTGATGCTTCTGTCTATCATAGCAAAGTCATTCAGCGTTTGGAGGCATTGATGCATACTCCTTTGTAGATGCTGATTGATGGAGGAGTTATTCAGGAGGGTGATAGGTACAACTTTGCTGGATGGTATTCTTTAGTAGTCACGGGACGTGGGTTCTTTGATGCAGCATAGGCGGATTCAGCCAGAGTCAGGAAGGCTATGATGAATATTGTTGATGGAGTCCTGAATACCTTGGAGGCAATCTTTGCTAGACAGCTGAATCTCGATGAGGTGACTACTGATTGACTGAGGAGTGGGCTGCTGCCTTTCTTTTAAGAGGTGAAGACCTTTGCGCAGGATGACTTTGAGAACATTTCTACTTTCTCCAGCCTGATTCAGAGTACACAGGATGCTTTAGCTGCTTGGAGAAAATCTTGCACATGGCATGGACAGTCAGTCACGGTGTTGGAATTTCAGCTTGATCATATTCCACCTATCTCGGTTTAGGAGGTCGAGGCTGTGATTACCAAGTTCATTGATTTTGCAGCCAAGGAAAAGGAGAATGGAAATGCACTTCTGGATGATGACCTTCTGGAGGACTGATTGTGGACATTAATTGCCTTTACTATTTTGGGAGTGAGTGGGAATCTTTGACTCATTTATTGTACCACTCCCCATTCTGGCAGTTTTAAGGTTAGGGCTGAGGTGGCTTAATCTTAGCCATTTATTTGATTGTAATCTGAGCCGTCCATTAGACTGGGCTATCTATAAAAGGGGAGTCCCCCTCATTTGTAATTGAGTAGAGATTAGATTAGAGGAGACATCAGAGAGTAGAGCAGAGAGATAGTTTGATAGCTTAGTATAGTTTGGAGGAGAAGGAAAGTTTTCCTTTGAAAACTTTTGTAAGGGATTGTTGTGTAAAACTTTCATAATAGAAGATCTTTTCATTGATGGTGAAATTCGTCTTTGTTATGGATAGTTAGCAAGGTTTCTTCATCCCTTCTACTTCAAGTAGCGTAAAGTAGCTTAAAGTAGTGTAATTTTCATTTCATGCAAGTAGATTTTAGGAGTGGACTTGTGGTGTTGATCGAGACAACTTCGTTTTAGTCCATACCACTAGCGGCTTGCTGACGACAAGTTTGCCTTGTGTGGTCAACTGGAGTATTTTATAAGCCTAACTTCAGTTGTAATTCATATCTTGGTATGCGTTGTCTTGACGGTTTCTTGATATCGGATTATAACTTGAAAATTTCTTGCCATCCCCTTGAAGATTGCACCAACTTTGTATAAGCTGTCCAACATGAGGTGGAGCAGAGTTTGGTTGAAGCTTGCTGAAATTGATCCCACGTCCCGTCTTTAGATAGAACATAGATTCTTTAATCCCTATACTCATTTACATTCCGCACATTTCTGGTCAGTTTTAGGAAAATCCATACCTTAACGCCAAATCATTCGCGCAAAACTCCCTTCCAATCATCCATCGGTTGTCAACTGCAAACCTTTTGAACAATTGTGTAAGTCCCCTCGTAAAAACAACAAATCACAACGAACCGACTAAGGGTATTCCAAAGCATTTCGGAACCTTGGAGTTGAACGTGCGATCTTTCTTGCAATCTTAGCGCACAGAATACTTTGATCAAGAGAGAATGGAGTAGCCTTCGGATTACTTTGTTCTGCTGATTGGTGAGGTCACGAAAATCACATCAACAGTTCTCCCCTCAACCCATGAGTACCACTACCTTCCTCAGGTGCTATGGCAGCCATAGAAGACTGATTTTCTGTTGTGGATGATGAGGATTGAGCCAAGCTCAACTCCCAACAAAGCTCCTCAATCTGAATTCTGATTCTTGAAGGGCCATTTGAGTGCTCTTCAAAGAATCATTGGTAATCCTAAGCTCATCAGTAAGCTTATCCACTTACCCTTCTTTCCCTTTTACTGCAGCAAAATAGATCCCATCGAGCATTAGAAGATGATCCCTATCAGAGAATAGTTGTAGGTATTTTGACTTCATTACCATTAACGCTTCTCTAAGTGCCAAAAAATCTAAAAGGGAAAGTTCTCCATCAAGGTCCTTATGGATCCTTGAAGACCTCCAACAACATTTTGCCACCAGCTTATGAGTGTCATTGACATGGTTTATGGCTGCAATAATATGGTCTTCATCTACCTTCAATTTGTAAAATTTTAATGAACAGATTAATGCACAGAAAATTAATTCAAAAATCAGACACAGCAACACAGCAGATACCCTGGGAAAACCCTCCTCTTGAGGGAGAAAAACCCAGCAACAAAGATCTCACTTATATATATAAATTGAGGCAACAATTCTCTTTACAATGAGGCCAGTCACAAGGCCAAACTTCAGCACCTAACACAGATGCAATGATAATCTGCACTTCACTAAACTATTTCTGTCCTTGACTGGATTCGCAATCTGCTCTATAAGAAATTCGCACTCTCTATAGAATAATGTGATATTGAACTTACTTGATGATTTACAATGATAGAGTGATCTCTTATATATACAATGTGAAGGGACGCCACCCTTAACTTGAAACAAGTCGGCCAAATATAAAATATATCTCCTTTTAATTAATCGCGCCAATGAAGGAAGTTGGCCCTTAACACAAAAGATGTGTCTTTACATTTAATCATTATTTGCTTTTAACAAATCGAAGTGACACCTCATCATAACACCTCTTTGGATCTTATAAATTAAATAGCTTATAGCTATTATTTAATTTATTCGCTGTGGGAGATCACTGGAGTATTAGATCGACACTGAATAGATTAATATCATTAACACTCCCTCTCAGCTAGAGAGAATACTTCCAGCTGCTCAAGACAAATCACCTCATCGTGATGTCTACCACTATGGCTACAACCATAAGTGAACAAGAAGAATATCACCTCAACGTGATATTAGATATCGCCTCAACACGATATCAACCATGATGGCTACAACCATACTATGGTGTGTACAAGTGTTCATCACTTGCGTGATGTTGTCACCTCAACGTGACTTTCACCATGACTCTCTCAGAGGGTGAAACACAAGTACAACATATGTCATGGAGTCTCACACATGACATCCACCATGACTCACAGAGGGTGGAAACAAGGGCTTTCACCTCAAATTCTCCTCTAAGAAAATGCATTAACAAGGGCTTGCACCTCAAATTCTTCCGTCTCAAAGGAAAATGCATTAATAAGGGCTTGCACCTCAAATTCCTCCGCTCAGAGGAAAATGCATTAAACAAGGGATTTCACCTCGAACTTCTCTCTCAGAGAAGAACTCATTAAACAAGGCTCACTGACACGAGACTCTTACTCAAAGGCTGATTTCCACCATACCAAGCTTATCTCGAAGTACACAAACTTTATCCTGCGAGAGGCTTGAGAATATCCCCGCTCATCGATGTACCTCAATCAGATAGGCCTGTATATCCTGATATAGGTACTTGATCTATGCTTGGTTCCTCATGAAACACAGGATTGACGTAAAGCTTCACACAACTTTGATTATCACAATGAATGATAGTGGGCTCCATTGATTGTCCAAACAATCCCAAGGAGCTTACGAAGCCACACTGCTTCTCGAGTTGCCATACAAGCTGCAATGTACTCGGCCTCTGCTATACTCAATGCTACGATGACGCTTTGCTACACCAGAAATCATAGCGAACCCAAACTGAAGCAACAACCAGAGGTGCTCTTCCGATCTGTGACACAACCTGCCCAATCAGAATCAGTGAACCCATGTAACTCCAAGTCTGCATCTGAAGTATACCTCAACCCATATCCAACTGTGCCACGCAAGTATCTCAGGATATGTTTGGCTGCAACAAGATGTATTTGTCTCGGATCACACATAAACTGGCTAAGTGCACTCACTGCATAGCAAATATCAGGTCTAGTGTTAACTAGATACATCAAGGATCCAATCAGCTGTCTGTACAATGTAGGATCCACCAAATCTGAACTAGCTGCAGCCTCCTTCAATTTATGTAGATTGGTCTCCATAGGTGTAGACATGGATTTGCAATCCATCATGCCAAATCTCTTAAGTATATCAATGGTGTACTTTCCTTGACTTAGAATCATCTCATCTGGTTTCTACCACTCTTCTAATCCAAGGAAGTAATGCATGAGCCCAAGATCCTTCATCTCAAATTCCGAAGTAAACTCTTTCTTACACTCAAGAATCAGGTGATCTTCTCCAGTAAGGATCAGATCGTCAACATATAAAACCAAAATTAATGCATCACCATTGATTACCTTGAAGTAGAGATTTGAGTCAGCATCATTCTTTAAGAAGCCCAAACTTGAAAGGTACCGATCAATCCTTTCGTACCATGCACGAGGAGCCTGCTTAAGACCATACAAGACCTTCTTCAGCTTGCAAACATGTGACTCCTTCTCATGAACCTCAAATCCATCAGGTTGCTCTATATAAACCTCCTCCTCAATTACTCCATTGAGAAAGGCTGTCTTCACATCCATCTGGTGAATCTTCCATCCTCTAGATGCAGCAATAGCAATGATGGTTCTAACTGAAGTGTAGCGAGCAACAGGAGCAAATGTTTCATCATAATCAACTCCCTCTTTTTGAGAAAACCCACGAGCCACAAATCTTGCCTTGTACTTCTCTATGCTTCCATCTGCAGCATGCTTAATCTTGAATAGCCATTTAGAAGATACCACAGACTTGCCCTCGGGTCTAGGAACAATATCCCAAACATCATTTTTAAGAATTGACTGATACTCCTCTGTCATAGCATCTCTCCAAACTTGAAGACTAGATGCTTCCTCAACACAGGTAGGCTCGATTCTATAATCTGACTCATCAAGGCAACATAACTGGAGAACTTATGTGGCCTTTTGCTTTCTCTGAATGTGCCTCTAGGAGCTGCAAAACTTTCAGCCTCATGCATAGTATGCCTGGCCCATAGAGGTCTCTTTCTCCCAATAACAATGTCAGTAGGCCCATCAGTAGGTTCCAAGGGTTCAACAGATCAATATCTTCTTTGGTTCTGAAGTCTCCCTCTCAATCTCGGAGTATGGTCAACTTCCATATCCCGAGGAGACTCTTCATTATCAATCTCCATATGAATCCTCTCGATCTCCTAATGCAACATCTTCCTCGAATTTGACATCCCTACTCGATCTTTATCATCTTCTCGAAATGTAGATTCAGGCTTTTGATGTCTCACGTAGCCTACAAATATTCCCTTCTTGCCAAGGCTCCAACTTGGTTCTTTTCCTTGGGAACATGAATATAGACAGACATCCAAAGATCCTCAAATGATCGACTTCAGTTTCTTCCCGTAAAGCTTCTTCCGAGTCATATCCAAGATCTTATGAGGACTGCTCAACACACAGCCCCGAAGCTTCGCCATAGGAAGGTTTGCAAATCTTGATCATGGATCGTGGCCTTTGCTGCTTCCATGATCGCTCGTTTCTTTCTGCAACACCATTTTGTTGAGGATTATAGGGAACACAGTAACTCCCTCTTAATCCCTGCATCAATACAAAAATTCCGAAAACTACCAGAGGTGTATTCTCCACCATTGTTAGATCTGAGGACCTTAATTCTTTTACCAGAAAGATTTTCTACCAAGGCTTTAAACTCTTTAAACCTATCCAACACTTCCTCAGACTCTTTAGATTTCAAAAAATAAATCCAAGTCTTCCTAGAGTGATCATCAATGAAAAGAACATAATACAAGAAACCACTCGAAGAAGGAATAGACATAGGTCCACATAAATCAGAATGAATAAGGTCTAAAATACACTTAGATCTATTTTCTCTACTATGAAAAGGGGCTTTTATATTCTTACCCAATGAGCAACCCTTGCAGGTACCTTCGTGCTCCTGGTTGAACTTAGGAAGGCCTGTCACCATCTTCTCCATGATAGGTAAGGCTCGAAAGTGTAAGTGAGGCAATCTCCGATGCCAAAGATCGCAAAGACTTGAAGAGTCATGAACCAAGGCTTGTAAAGAACGTGTGCAGACCTTGTAAAGGTTTTCATGTCTAACTCCAATTACTTGAGCATCCTTGAAGCTAGTGTTCTCCATCCATACTAGAACTTTGCCTTTGGAGAAGGCAACTTGATATCCTTTATCTTCCAAGGCTGAAATAGAAATAAGATTGCGCTTGATTCCAGGAACATAAAGAACATTACTCAACTGAAGTGAGATGCCAGAATCCAAATGAAGTGTAGAGGTCCCAATTCCTTTCACGGAGTAGCTAGCATCATCTCCAATGATGACTTGTTCAGAAGACTCCTTTTCCACCAAACTTGATAAGTGCTCCTTAAAGCCGGTGATGTGTCGTGAAGCACCACTGTCGATTATCCAAGTGTTGGTGTCGGAAGGTACACTGCTTGATAATGTTGAATAGAACAAATATTCACTTGAATCCTTTTGAGGAGAGGCATCATCAACATCTGCAACGGTGACCTGTTGCTTAGGTCTAGATGGACAATACTTGGCGAAGTGCCCAAACTTGTCACACCTAAAACATTGAATCTTGGACATATCCCTCTTCTTCTTAAAGGGAGGTGCATCATCATTTCCCTTGTCCCGATTCCTCTTGAAGAATCCTTTTCTTCCATCTTTTCCTTTCTTCTTTGATGCATGGGAGGCGAGAACATGAATGTCTTCATTCTTTGAACTTTGATCAATGCCTCTTGCCACCAACCTTGATTCTTCTTGAATGCAATCAGATCTTAGGCGATCAAACTTAGGCAATTTCGATCTTGCACTGATTCCCTGAATGTAAGATTCCCAAGACAAAGGTAGACCATTGAGAGCAAGCATAGTCAGGTCTTTGTCATCAACCATATGCCCTATTGTCGAGAGCTGATCTCTCAAATCTGCAATCCTCATAAAATATGCAATCACTGATTCACCTTTCACCATCTTCACATGATGAAGTTGTTGCTTCAGAGCAAGTGCCCAACTGGTATTGTTGATTTCGTACATCTCTTCCAATGTTTTGAACATATCTCTTGCTGTCTTCAACTTAGAGACGATAGGCACAATATGATCCTTGACGGAATCAACCAAAATCTTCATTGCTTTAATATCTTTCTTTTCCCATTGTAACTTCTCTTCTTCCTCCTTAGGTTCAGGAATGCTAGACTCCACGAACTCACCCAAGTCATTTTCACGCAAGGTAAGCATGATCCTAAACCTCCATGATGTGAAGTTAGATGCACCCTCGAGTATATCCTCGATCTTCAAACTATTCACCATCTTGATTAAGTGAACAATATAGGGTATGCTGATTAGCAATAATCTGATCACGAACTTCTCAAACCCGCTCTGATACCATGTAAAATTTTAATGAACAGATTAATGCACAGAAAATTAATTCAAAAATCAGACACAGCAACACAGCAGATACCCTGGGAAAACCCTCCTCTTGAGGGAGAAAAACCCAGCAACAAAGATCTCACTTATATATATAAATTGAGGCAACAATTCTCTTTACAATGAGGCCAGTCACAAGGCCAAACTTCAGCACCTAACACAGATGCAATGATAATCTGCACTTCACTAAACTATTTATGTCCTTGACTGGATTCGCAATCTGCTCTATAAGAAATTCGCACTCTCTATAGAATAATGTGATATTGAACTTACTTGATGATTTACAATGAGAGAGTGATATCTTATATATACAATGTGAAGGGACACCACCCTTAACTTGAAACAAGTCGGCCAAATATAAAATATATCTCCTTTTAATTAATTGCGCCAATGAAGGAAGTCGGCCCTTAACACAAAAGACGTGTCTTTACATTTAATCATTATTTGCTTTTAACAAATTGAAGTGACACCTCATCATAACGCCTCTTGAGATCTTATAAATTAAATAGCTTATAGCTATTATTTAATTTATTCGCTGTGGGAGATCGCTGGAGTATTAGATCGACGCTGAACAGATTAATATCATTAACACAATTGCCCCGCCAATTGATATGACCCTTGAGACCTATCAACTTCACACAAATTTTATGATTTACAATCAGCACCATGCTTCCTGCAATCAGCTTGCTCTCTGTTACCCTTCGGGCATAAATCCCAAGAAGTTAGATCAACATCATGCAAAACAAAATCAGATTTGTTTTCAAATTCATAACAATACCATCATTGCCATCAATGCCATTTTGCATGCACAATTGTGTAGATAAAGTTGGAACAACACTATGGCCAAAAGTAAATCTATCCCAAACAAGATCCACATCATATGTAGGGGCCATCACACCCGGATCCCAAGTGCTAAAATGCTGATTTCTCAGTTTAGGGAAAATGTGGTCACTGTATTCCTCATGATTGGTTGCCTCTGTGAATAAATCATTCTCCCACTCCCTAGTACGGGCAACACTCCCCTCCATAGGCTTGTTTTGAGGTTCAAACCAAACACCACCTATATCATCATCACTGAAATTAAATGTAGAACCGTCATCATTAGCTGATTTGAAGGCTCCACCATATCTGCTCACAATATGCCCATCACTAGGTGTTGAACCATGAGGTGTATCATATTGAAATCCAATTTCATCACTCGCTACATCTTTCCCATAACTGAAAATTGCACATTCAAGTGAAGATTGCTCCTCGGATTTGGCTGCAATAGATGACTGATTTTCTGATTTGTCAATCTCCATGCATGTTGACTGATTTTTATCTTCCCCATGATCACCTGTAGGTTGCAAGTCACAAACAAGTGCTTCTTCTTCCTTCTCTATGTAATGTCCCCATTTTGAGGTTCCCTTGTAGTGTAGTTGGCATTAACCTTGTGGTTGTGTGTCAACGTGATCAGAGGAGTTATTTGATGTTTCCAGTGAGCTCAGGAGGTTTGGAGGGCTCATATGCCACTTTTCGTGGTGATTTCTAGCTTTTGGTGTGCTCTCCAAGATTCTTGGAGAGTGCGTCTATTTATAGTAAGTGACCTAGTTGGCTCCGTTTATCACTATCTTCATTGGGATCACTCTAGTGCAGTCAGTTTTCGTTTTCGATGCATTCCGACAGTTTCCGCAAGATGGGTGCATTAATGGCTTTATTTTAATTATTTTACTAAGGTTGTTAAATATTTTTAAAAATATTTTAAAAGCACCCTAGTGTTATAGCTCATCAAAATTGGGATGAAACGTTTTAAATCATGGATGCATAAAATGGGGACCTTTCATGTCAAATTATGATTATTTTAATTAAAAGGTCCTTTTTGGAGCTATCATGGAGTTTTAATTAAAAAGTGAATTTTAAAAATAAAAGCTTTTGGAGAGCTCGGTAGAAAAGTATAAAAGGAGGTTTGGAGAGCTCATTTGTATATGCTTGAATATTATTTTAGATATGACCTTTGTTGGTTTATGACTAGTTTCTATTGCTTTTTGAGGACGAAAACATGATGAAATCCTTCATTTAGGGAAAGGAGCTCATGCAACTAGGTATGCTGTAAGCCTGTAACACTCACTTATTCTACAGATTAAAAATGTTAACCAACTACCAGTTTCAGCCGAAAAACAACTAACTTATTTTCATTCTAGGGTTTCCAAAATGATTTCAACCGAGTCAATTTAAAATCCCAACTAACTTCTAAGTTTTCAGGTTCAACTGATCTGAAGCAACTAACGGCTTTCACCAACCATTTCACAAAAGATCAATAACAAAATAACTGTCAAACTAGGGTTTCCTTTGCAATTAGGAGGAAAAGAAAATCATTTCCGATGTCGTTACATCATTCAACTCATCAACTAACTTTTAAACTTCCATTTCCAGCTGAAAGGAAAACTATTAATTGTAAACATATAACAAAGAATCTCAAAAAGATAATAACTACTTTTCTTTGCTTCCAAAAAGTAACGAACAATTACTACAGCTATGAAACAAATGTAACAACTGTCATTCTATGGTTTAAGAAAGGGAAAACTAATTGCCAGCTTTCATCCGGAAATAACTAACTATTCCATCTAGGTTTCCCATTCAACCAATTAACTAATTGAGGAAAGAAATAACTTATTTATTTTCATTAACTAATTTCAGATCTTTCATTTCAGTTGAATGAATCAAGTAACTATCTCACTATTTAATTGCAGAATCTTACAACGTACATTAACATAAAGAATAACATTCATGGCATAAATGAAAGTAAACTTTAATTAGCATTGCATGTGCCTAGATTTATGAGTGAGGAAGAAATACATTTGACATCATCTTCATGCTGTTATACTTGGGCTTCTTTATCAAAGAGGGATAGAGAATTATCATCAGGGGCTTAACCGCCCAACCAAGACCTACTGGTCTCCCGAGTTTCTTCAACTGAAGAACCCGCGCTTCATGAGGGTAATCAACATGGATCAAATTATCATCATGCCTTTGAGCCTGGTGTCAAGGACCTATACCTCCTAATCGACCTTACTAAGGGTACCTCCCAACTAGAAAGGTCTCTCTGATCAGTGGTATATCTGGAACTTGATAGTTGATAGATGCTGAATCTAACATCGTACCTTGGCGAAGGATTTTTAATAATACTGGCACTCCTGTGCCGATATCTATGGCACTCCTGTGCCGTCATCACTCTCACCCTTGCTTGACATGACAATTCTTTGATCAAGTTCTAATTTTAAATTAGCAGTTTATTTACCATTTCTTCTTAGTTCGAAGTTATATCTTAACCAACAAGTTTCATACATAATAAAAGAGATTCATTGGCATAGAGGATTTTCAAGTCTCTCTTATTTAAGGTTAAGCTAATATCATTAAGCATCTATTTTTAATGAGAAAAAGAGAGAGAGTCTCGACTCAACATCTATCACTTCTTTTAAGACTAATTGTCTTCTCTAAACAAAGGTTGTTATCATTGAGCTCTTATGTACTGAACTACATATTCGATTAAATGGTCTTTCAGATCTTATCATTCAACTTCATATTTGGACCCAAGTTTATATTACATTGATTGGTTTGAATATCAATTTCTTTTAGTTTCCGGTTAAGCCTTAACCATAAGGTTTATACAAATGAAAAGAGAGAGAGAGAGAGATTGATACCTCATTGAGGTTTACTTACATATCATGGTTCCAAATCATACTTCTTGATTTAAAGTTAGACTGATTACCTTAGGATTTGTTAGCTTTTAACATAATAAGAGAAGAAGTCAAAGACTTGACACCCGTAAGGATTCTCCAGATTTAACAAACTTGTATTGGAGAGAGAGAGTGATCAGTATCAACTTTGATACTCAAAACAAAGTGTAAAGATTACTTGCTTGAATTTGTTTAAGTTTGTTCTTAGTTTAGATTGATTCACAATCTTTTCTTAAACCTAAGGTTGACTTATTACTTAAAAACATGAAGGAAGAGTAATACTTGACTCATTATCATCTCTTCAACTGAAAGAATATTCATCTTACTTATTCATATACAAAGAAAAGGTTGGTGACGCGTTACCCTTATAGAATTCTTTGTATTAAAGGAATTCAGTTGGAAAATGGAAAACATAGCACTTTTCCCAACTCAGCCGCTTATGACACAAAGAATTAAAAATCTACGGCTTACATAAAGATACAAAATGGTTTCAAATCAATTGAGGGGAGGCCATTCATTCACTCGGTTCATAATGAATCCAATTTAAGAAAATACTTGGATGGATTAATGAAGAAAAGAAAGGAATCGATCATCAAGCTATTCAGGAAATAATCCCATATCGATTCAATATTACTTAACCAGATAAGAAATTTAATGAGCTTGCTTTCCTAGCAAGGAGATATCAATACGATTAAGGAACTTTACGAAACTATGATTAGCAAATAAAAGTTTCCATTACTTGCCTGTCTGATGTGGGTCTTAAGCTCGAAGGAGATACTCCGATCTCTTAACCGGATATTAGACTATGGCGGCGATGCAACCCTTGTTCCTATTGGCCTGAGATAAATTTAAAGATGGCCACTCATGAATAAATATTTATAGAGATTCAAGAACCCGAACGCTAGACCAAGTTTCCTCGAATACTCAACAGGGAAGATATAAATATCCTAGAACGCCTCCATTTCACAAATGAAGAATCCACATTGGTGAGATAATTGCGTCCATGGAATTACGCTGCGCTTGAGTTTTTCTCTTTTTTTTTTTTTCCTACGCCAAACTCCTGCAAGCCCAGCTAATGGAGACAAGGAAAATACAGTAACAAGAGACCAAACTCAGAATGAAAGAGTGCCGGTTTGAATACGAGCCAAGAAATTCTCAATGATCGACCCAATTGAGAGAGATTCACACATAAATTAAAGGAGAACGCAGAAAAAATGGAGTCCGAGTTGAAGAGGTGAGATGAAAAATGAATGAGAAGATAGAGACCTCCAAGAAAAAGAATGCCCCGACCACATGACTTCCTTCTTGCCCGTTACTTCCACAAGCACAAAAGAGGATGGCGGGGAAAATTATTGCCAGCCCACATCGACGACTCCACACTTCCATAATTTTAATATTTAATTTAAAGCCTTACTTATATATAATGTTAAATTCGATTCTTAAGAATTATAATATTGTTGTTAATTTAATATTCTATAACCATCATAGTTTCACAAGATATAATTTGAGAATTGATTTGCTCATCTTCAAAAAGGACATTGTTATTAAATATTTAAATTGACTTGTTTAACTAGGTTTATCTTAAATTACTTTTGACCAAGGTATGACTTCGATACACTGTCTTACACTAACTTGAGGTTAGATGATAAAATTGATCCATTGTTAACCACGTCCTCTCCCTAATGATATTTCCCTTTCCCTCATGGCGTCGACAATCCTGCATCCATTGACAAGGATTATGGTTAGATCATTCTCATCAGCTTAATAATATGCATTTAAATCTAATCTCATGATCTCATTCAACTTCACGTGAACAATAAATTCACTGGCAAAATAAAAGTTCGTTAACATTATAGTTACGATATAAGAACTATTGCATTCTCAATGTCATAATCTCATGAAAGCAGTTACTTGCAACGAACATTGTATTCGAATTACATAATCAAACATATAGTCTCAATGTAAGGGATGTGACATATGCTAAGGTTTGCTACTCATTTCTCAGCATTGCAAAATTGATGCGCCCAAAAAACAAATCCTAAATTAGAGCTATATAACTAGAATTTTTTTTGCCAAAATTGATGATCCCAAGTTGAATAGGTCTAGGTAGAGACTTAGACTTGATTTGGCGAGTCTAGACATACTTGTTAGACTCATCAAGTCTTTTTAGCAAAACTCAACTGTTTGATTGTAGTGAGGGAAAAAAAGAAGAAACTCAAACTTAAAACACTAAAAAAGACCTTTGATACTTCAAAAACATGTTCATTCACTTTCAAGTAGAAAAAAGGAGAGAAAAAGAGGATTGAAGCTAAAAATACAATCCATTGAAGAAAAAAGCATCAAACATATTGGTAGCAAATTTGATTGGATTGAACTTGAGCAGGTTTGTTGTAGCTCTTGGTGCATCTAAAGGAGTCTGCAATGCATTTGGAAGAGACCATTGTTAATTTGGAGTAGTCCATTGGCAATTTGGAGTTAATTTGAAGAGGTATATTTCTATTTTAAGTTTTCCTTTTTGTTTTCTTTTTCCATTTCGTATGTCTTCTATATTTGTTTAATTTTATATTTTAGATTCCTAGAATGAAAACTTTTTCCCTTCTTTTTTCTTGCTTCATAATAGTTTTTTTTCTATTTTTTATCTACGAACTCTAGGGGAGAGGAGTCAATAGTCGTGCAGGCTAACTTTGTGAGCATGTAGCGGTTGCATGGAATATCGTAGGACCTTTATTTTTTTTTGAAATGTGGACTAGCCTCTTATCTATCTATAACTAAGGTTTGGAGGTGTGACTCATCACACAACTTGTCACATCAACACATCTACTAAGAAGTGTCCAAAATTTGACTTTGTAAAGATTCAATTGAAACTTAATCATGGTACACCTAATAGTTGAACAAAAAACCATCATTTGTTGCTTGTAGAATATCATATTTTTATTTAAAGTAAAACTTATATGCAACCTAAATGGACCAACTACCTATTGGTAACCATAAATCTTTGTTATCTCTAGCTTTTATATTCAACACAAATGGACCAATAGTTGAACACAAAAAATCTATTTTTGTTATAAAAACAACACATAATTATTTAAAATACAACTTATATTAAACAAAAATGGACCAATAGTTGAACACTAATTTTTTTTGAAAATACTTCACATTTAATGGGAAAATACAAGGTATTTATTGTGCTCATCTTTTATATTTGTGATAGGACAAGCTATTAATATGAAATACTCCAATACTTGTACATTGCTACCCCAATAGTTGTATATTGTGTCACAACATTCGCCGAATTTCATGGTTGAAGTTCGAAATTCGGCGAACATTTTAAAAATTAGAAAATTCATTAAAATTCGCACCTAGATTCGTACTGAAAATGGTGATTGTATTTTTATTAAAATATATTTTTGCATAGTAGTTTTTATTAGGGTTTTTGAGCACAGAGTTTCCTCCGCTAGCGGCTAGGGCACACCACACTTCTTCAAGGCGTTACAGCACAAAAACGGTGAGCGAAAGGAGTTTGAACATGAGGTCCACTAGCCACTCGAGATAAGTCTCCACGCAATGACTATGTCTTGTTGACCGAGTCTCTTTATTTCTTGCTGCCGGAGTTGAGAGTGTTGAACGCTGCTCGAAGTTGCGATGACCTTGCACAAGTAGGCTATCGCGATTTATTTGTAGTTAAAGTTTTTTTTTTTTATATATTTGTTTCAAGTTTTTTATATTTAAAAAAAATTTAAACATGCATTCCTTCATAAAAAAGTAAGTTTTTTTTTTGATTTGTAATACGCAATCGAAGTTGCATGCATTGCATTAAATTCAAAAGATTTTACATGTTGATAGCCACCAAAAAGCGGGCCAAAGACTATTCCATGACAAGCAACCCAACCCAAAAGTACAAATTGCCTGCTGCAAAACAAGCCCTTGATAGGAAACAGGGCCAAAGGCATAATCGATTGATTTACATCCCGTACCCAAAAACCCACCTACACATTCGCAATTATAGACCAGGTCTATAGTCAGCAAGCTCCACACATCAACCTGCTTCATCATAGAAGCGTCCCTCCTCCAAAGTTGCAGCAAAGTTTGCTAGGCACTGCGTACCATCATCCTCCACCATGCCCAAACGCCTGCAGAGATAATTGAAACCAACTGTCGCCCAACATCTATGATGAGCCAACCCACGTTCGTCCAAGTTTAGTAGGAAGGGTTGTCGCTCAAAAAGTAATATTATTTTATTTATATTAATTTTTATCAAAGAATTAACATTTAATATATTTAAATTTAATATTATTTTTATTTATTTATTAATATTAACATTTAATAATTAAACAAATTTATTTTATGTTTTTCTATACTTTAAAAAAATTTAAACATGCATTCCTTCATTAAAAAAATTAATATTATTTTATTTATATTAATTTTTAATTAAAAAATAACATTTAATATATTTAAATTTAATATTATTTTTACTTATTTATTAATATCAATATTTAATATTTAAACAAATTTAAATATTTAAATTATTATTTTTAACTTATCAACTTAATATAGCATTATTTTAGACTTTAGTATTTATAAATTATAATTTTGTGAATATATTATTTATATTAAAAAATAAAATTATATAAGGGGAATTTAATCTCAATTTTTTTTTTCGAATTTTATCCGAATTTTATTGTTGCCAAACACGAATTTGAATTCGAACCTTGTGACTTAGGTTGTATACATAAGAACAATATTTTTTTGCTATACTTGCTTAAATGAGTGTCTTATTTTATTAAATAAGCATTTTATTTAATAAATGACACACTTATAGTGGGTGGTTATGATATTTTATTTGAGACAAAAAAATATTTATTTTACTTCTTCATAAATGCATATATGTTTTATTATATAACATTCATAGGTTCTCATGTGTTCAAGTATGGGTCCATCTTGACCAACATTTGGTTATTTTTTGATTTACATGTGGACTATTTATTTACAATATACAGTTAAAATATGTGGTAAGACTGAGTATTATAAGCACAAACGCTATAACAACAGTTGGACCCTGTACAACTACTGGCCCCTCTCCCCTAATTCTTTATTCTATTTTTTTAGAAACTCTAAATGATTAACTAAATTTTTGTATATTTGTTCTTGTAGCATACTTAAATTTTAGAAATTGTTCTAATGTCAGCCATAGTTAGAAAGAACCCATGCTAGAAACATGCCATCCCGAGGGGTAAGAAATGGGAGCTGGTTTGCAAATTTTGCAATTTTAAAATTAATGGGGGAGGCATTATTCAATTCAAATATCACTTCGTGCAAATGCCAAACTGAAATGTTACTTTGTGCCTACATGTGCTTGAAGTAAAAAGTCAATTAAAAACCTTTGACATGAAAATTGAATTTAAAAAGAGTAAAGAGAAGAGATGGAAACCATTCAAAGACACTCTTCTTTTTTGGTTCCTCCATTCCCTTTGACTTCAAGCATTGGTGGTGGTGCTAGTGTTCGGCTTAGAGCTAATGAATCCAGATTGGATTCATGTTTGCACCACACACTATAATTTGAGTTCCTAACCATCACTTGAGAGCATGGGTTGGAATAGGGATAAGCATAAAAGAACAAAGTGTGCAATCAGAGGCTTTTGGTTCTATTGTTGCATTCCATTTCATGTGCCAAGGTAGATCCTTATTTTTGTTTTAAGATATGTTTTTTATTTCTTTGTCTCTTTAGTTTTGACAACTACAAATTTTTATAATTTAGATTCTAGATTTTATAAAAAAAAATCATATTATTTGTTTTAGGTCTCTTTATTGGCAAGATGTCATTGTTGTTCAAAAGCCCCTAATGACGAGTAGATAAATAACTTTGATTTTGAGTGAAAATATGGTTGACGTGAAGGCCACTATTGTTATGAGATATGAAGGGATTGTGCTATAATGTTAGATGGTTGGATAGATAGAAGACATGTGACGTTGAATTTTTTTTTTGTCAAGTGGTATTGATTTTCCTTGAAGTCCATTGATGCATTAGGAAAAAAATGTTGATTTCCTTTGTCACATTTTAGAGGAAGTAATGGCTGAGGTGGGTGAGGAAAATGTTGTATAGGTAAATATAAACAATTTAGTGTTGTTGTAGGTAGACTTCTCATGGATAAACACCTATCCACATTCTAAACTCTTTGTATTTCTCATTGCCTTGACCTTATATTAGAGGACCTTGAGAAACTCCCATTAATTAGATTACTTGTGAAACATGCTAGAAATATTTGTAAATACATATAGTACCATATATGGGGTTTCAACTTAATGAGGCAATGCATAGATGTGGAGTTGGCTTGTCTTGGAGTAACCTTCTTTGCTTTAGTCAAAGTCTACCTTGATGTGTATTCTTGTTAGTGAGGAGTTGTCTCAACTTTCATATGCTAAGACCATTGCAAGAGTTGACGTGGTTGAGTAGAATATCTAGCTTCTGGTGAAGGAGGTTGTAGATGTAAGCTCATAATTTATTTTTTTGTTCATTTTACTAGTTTATCATTTGTAGAACTTTTATTTGTTAATGCTTTTATATTCCATTCTTTAATTCATTATCTAGCTACTTATTTATGTTATTGTTTAGTTGCAATTTGTAGAGCCTTTAGTTGTCTTCTTTTGTGTTGGTGATGAGGAGAAGCCCACAATGAACTTTGTATGAAGGCATGAATAGGGCTAGGGAGCTCATTAGATCCATCTATGGTGGGCTTGAGGAGAAATATCACCCCATATGGGATATCATTGATTGGTGATAGCACCATCAGCTTCATAGGTCCTTACATGCAACTACATATTTCTTGAAGCCAATGTTCTAATTCCGCTTGGATTTCAAAGGCCAATGCAGAGATTTTGAGTGGGCTCTGCTTGGTCATTAGAATGGATGGTACCTAATCCTTAGCTTGGAGCGAGAATTGTCTTTGGGATTGAGATCTTCATATTTGCACTAGGGGGCTTCTTTGTGTAAGATAATGTAAGGCAACTAGACGACATTGCAGCCATATAACAATTTGTTAAGGGTGTACTTTAACTTTGAAACTTTTACATTTTTTATGTTAATGTTGAAGTTGATGATTGAGTTCATTTTTTTTCTCAATTTAGATGCATGGTAGGAGAGTTTTGGTGCTAAAGTGCCAAATCTTCAAAATATTGTCATACATTTCTTGAGCCAACCATGTAGTGCTTTAGGATGTGAGCACAATTGGAGTTTGATTGTGCAAAATACTCCAAGAGGTACAATAGATTATTGGTGCAAAGGTTGAATGCTTCTGCTTATGTTCATTACAACCTTGGCCTCTACCATTAGTAGATCCTAGGCTTTGACTTATCCCCCATTAGATTACAAGAAGTTGATCCATAATTAGAGTGGATCCTTAAGGTTAAGGAACTTGTTTTCATTGATGATGACCTTGCATAGGTTAATTAGGCCAATCTTAAGAATGATGCAGTACCAATGGCAAAGGAGAGAGCATTGGTAGATCCCTTAGATGTCAATATTGCTAACAAATAGGCAAATATCGTGGCTGCGTCATCATCAAGGACCTATCTTAGATGCTAGTGCATCACTTATCATAGAGGTACAAATATTGGGTTGAGTTATGTAGGCTCTTCTTAGACATGGTTATATGCTTGATTTTTTTTTTTTTTTTGATGCCATGGATGTCATAATCCATGAGTTTGGTAATTTGGAACGCTTAAAAATATTTTTATATACTTGAAAATGTTTCTTTCAACTAAATCCACTTTTGTACTCATTTGATCAATGTATACTTGTGTATGTGATCAAAGGAGCTTCTATTTGTTTTGTTTATTATGTTTTTAAAGTTGATTTGGCGAAGGGTGCATAATAAATTTTTAAATCCTTAAAACATCTCTATAATTCATGAATTTTCAATTTGCCAAGTTTGAGTTTTCGAGTTCGAGTAAAAAATCGCCAGTGAATCCTCGCCAAGTTTGATTCCTATAGCTATGCATAAAATGTAAGAGACCTGGTGTCTTTCAACCCCTACTGATGCCGAGAATGCGATTGATTTTGAAGTTTTTATTTGTTTTGTGAGTTTTTTTGTAATTTTTTTGTGATTTTTGCTTGAAGAGGGTTCTGTGCGATTTTGCATAAAATGATTCTAAATTATATAAAAATTACAAGAAATGAATTCTAATAGCAATAAACATATATTTTGAGCTGCAATTGCCTTTATTATTTCAAGTAATTGATTACAATACTGAAAGGCAAACATGCAAAGTAAAATTCAGCTATATTATGAATGAAAGAACCTGATTTTATTCGCAGCAATGAATGAACAGTAGATGAAGTACGATCTTTATAAAACAATGTTTCCCAGCCAATAAATGAAGTCAAACGCCTCTCAAAGAATATGCGCCCCAACTGGTGAAGGAAGCGAACAAAAAGGCAAGGCGTTTTTTCTCTTGAGTTCACACGCCTATCTGCTGGTCTGGTACGGCCTTAGCAGCAACAAGGAGGCCGTACAACTGAGAAGAGAAATTCCTGAATACTGAACCATGAAGATAGAAATCGATTCTTTGCTTTGATGAATAAGTTCTTCTCAAACCCTTATTGAATCTTCCTCTGTAAGCACGGATATGACTTTTGAATAAAGCCACGCTAATTAGCAATCTTCAGTTGATCTTTCACAACCTCAGTATGCTTGATTCTGAAGAGGGAACGTTCTCCAAAATCTGATTTGCAGAAACCCTTGTTTCTCAAACTCCAAAGTTCTCAGAGAGATGAAGACAAATTTGAATAATCATCAATAATGAGTTCTATTTGTCCTTTGTGAAATAAATACTCTCTTCAATAAGCTCGACCCTCCAAAAAAGCAACACAATGAACATTTAATAATATTAAATTTGCCCATTTTGCACTTAGGCTCATAAATCAATAAATGGCGTCCCTTTTTTAAACGAGTAATAAATACTCATTTAATAATAATATCTCCCTTATATTATAAAGTTATAAAATACTTTATAATAAGCCATTCAATTAATTAATATTTCCCTTAATTGACTTTATAATATAAAGTCATAATAATAATCATTTAATTATTATTAAATGCTCCATTATTCTCCGTTTTCTCAAAAAATTGCCAAACTGGGTTGAAACTAAGATAGCCAACTGAGCCAGGTGCCCTGCCAGAAATAGTAACCCTGATGACTTGACTTACTATAAATAGTAAGTGCCTGACTAACACTCTGTAAGCATCTGCAAAGGCCCAAACCTGAAACAAACTGTGGAGTAATGTCCCCAAACTCTGGATAACTGCAATGGAAGACCCTCTAATCACAACTGTTAGCCTACGAGGGTTAAAATGATAGGCTAACCCCTCAATCATCTGAACTGCCTAGGAAGGGGACATTACATAAAACACATGCTTGGTTCATTGGATTGGATAGAGAATAGATTTATCAATCACATGGATGGTATCACTATTCATGCTTTGTTTTTGATAAGTCATTTTGGATGGATGCACATGCAATAGTGCTAGTTTTAGAGCCCATAGTTAGAGTTTTAAGAATAGTTGATGAGGAAAATCCTCTAAGGTTTTCCTTTTGAGGCCATGGACAAATCAAATAAGCAATATGTGATGAAACACACACTTATATTGAGAGGGGGGTGAATCAATATAGATCAAAACTTTATTTCCACAACTTAAATAATCACAGTAGTATTACTTCAAAACTTAAACATCCATAGCAATTATTGTACATGCAAGATCTAGCAAGTAAGCACACACACATAAGAGAGACACGATTTTATGTGGAAACCCTTACGGAAGAAAACCACAGCAAAATATCGCTTGTATTAATCTTCTTACAAATTTCATAGGCACCAACCCACTGGAGACTCCAATTCCCACCACTGAGCACCAACCCAACAAGAGACACCAATCTCTTCCAATAAGAGTCTCCAACCTCTCGATCTCCTCAAATAGGAGGCTTTAGTCTCCACAAGAACAATACAATAATTTTATTTGCAACTTCTTAGATCTGCCTTCTCAACTGCTCACAGATCTGTGATACATCCACTCACAAATCTGCAAAATAGTCTTCAATAATTCTGCTCATAAAGACGCCATGATTTTGCTTTATTTTTCTTTCCTTCTCACAAAATTTCTGTCATAAATCTGCCCACATATGTCTCATAGATCTGCTCAAATAGCTTTTTGTTTCTGCTCCTCATGTAATTCCTTGAAATTGATTGATTGTAAACCCTCTTACAACCTCTTATTTATCTCTCAAAATGCCTCTTCACCCAAGGGAGGTGACTCCTCCAAAAGGGTTGGCCCTCTTAGCATAAATAATATTTATTTATTTTTTAATTTCTTTCCCAAAGGAGGGCACACCACATTAGGGGGTCGGCCCAATTTGGGAACCCTATAAAAAAATTAACTTAGTTTTAAGTTTATTTCCCCAACATGGGGCAGCTCCAAGAGGGGGGTCGGCCTAACATTTAATTGGTTTTTTTAATTATCTTAACACTCCAAAGGGGGCGATCAATATGAGAGCAAGTTTGTTTTATTTGGGGCCACTAATATCACCAACCGTCTTTGACATCAATGACAACAATATTTCCAACAATATGGTCCAAAATGCATAATGTATAAGATCCTTACCTATCTGCCCTTTTTTTGCACACTTTCCCACTAGTATTTATGCCAAAGAATTTGCATGAGTAAGGAATTAGAGGAGTTTCCTGAATGTATAGAGCTGTTTTCTTTCATTCATAGTTTCCAGATTTGTTTCTACTTGTTATTTAAAGATTGCCATGCATAAACCATTGGACATTGTAACAAACAATTGTCTTACATTCCCCAATTGACAGTGTATAGCAGATATCAATTGAATATGAGCAAGATTTAACAATTAAGACTGCAAACTTTGTAAATGTAAGAGCTGACCTGGAGTTTTTAACTTTTTTGCAATATAAGTGATGACTGTTATGCTGCCACATGATTTTGATAAGATTTGAGCATTAGCTGGTTTTTCAGAATAGTCATCAAGATTCTTCACACAGACTAACAATCAATTGATATTGACTTGTAAATGATAATGATTGCATCAACAAGACTTCTCTGGATATTGCAAACAGCAAACTATATGCTCAGAGCACTTTAAAACTGTACAGTAATCTTAATCCTCTACTGCTCTCAGGTTTAAACACAACAGCTGCAATTATTTCCCACGACCTGTCCAATCTGGACATTCCAGCGATCCATAGACTTCAACACCTCCAAATAATATTCTTAGACCTCCATTTGCCCTTCAAAATATATATTATGGCATTTGGTATTTGTCTCACCAACTTAGAAATAAGATGCCGTTTGGTATTGATCACGCCAACTAGAAATAAGATGCCATTTGGTATTGGTCATGCCAGCTTAGGAATAAGATGCACTGGATTAGTGATTGTGAACTCCTTTTGGAAGGTAGTGATTAGAATATTGTCTAACTTCTCAGCTATCCCTTGTTACCACGACATCTCAGGATAAAGTCTCCCACAATATGACACTATAAGCATTGACCAGCTTATGAAGAACTCAATAATTCAGTGCCAATATAATAGTAGACTAAATATTTTGCACGGCAAGCAATAACAAAGGCAGCCAGATTTGAATTAATATCGTGCCCAGCAAGGGACAAAGATCTTCAAAAGACCACTTCACATGTTTATTAATTGCTTCAATATCAATAAGATTAGACCCAGCAGGAGGAATTTTCCATGCCCACAACAATAATTTATTCCCAAAATTTAATCTTCATTCAAAGCGTCTCAATCCTAACTTTTTTCCTGTAACTTGTCTCCATTTTTAATTTATTGGAAAATGTACAAGTAAACCCCAAAATCAAACCTGCTAACTAAACCATTAAGCATTGGCACCGATTCTAATTAAATTGATCAGCCATCAACCAGGGAGGATCTCTCACCACCGTATTTGATATTCTTCGTGAGTTTTTTCGCCCTCAAGAAGTTCTTGGAGAAATTTCTTTGCAAACTTTTACAATAATCATTCTTGCATAGAGAAATGAGCCCCGATAATTTTGTATTTCCCAAATCCCAACACCATTTTGTAGGAAATAATATAATTTAATAAAATATTTCCCTTTCTTTTACTTGGACACTCACTCTAAAGTACTAAAGCCACTTTATTTTTTATAAAAATTAAATACTTAAGTATAATAAAGTCGAAACATTATAACTTAAGCATTTATCTAATAAATCACCTGCTTCCTAAAGGCCTCACCAAATACTGAATCCTGAAATTGAGCAACTGAATAAAACGTGATGCCGATAAATGAAGTTGATGCCCATAATAGTGACATTATAAAAATAGTAATAAACTCCAAGAACTCTGGAGTTCCCTGAACCATCTGATTAGCCAAGGGGAACTTGATGAATAGGCTAATAATTAACTGGCTAGGCTCACGAGGAGGACATTACATAATGATGAGAGCAAGGTACATGCTAATTTGGGAGATTGGTTTTAGATAAAGTAGTGGTGGTTTTATAGGGTTCCCTGCCCTTGAGAATATAAAATTGTTACAATATTAGAGATACCAAACACCATAAGACAATAAAGGCTACTCTAGGCCTACACCCAAAAAACCTCAACCATCACTAGTTGATAGAAAAAGATAGATGCCAAAGGAGCCTACAGCCCGCTCAAGCAACACGTAGAACAAAAGCAAGAACAAACAAAGGAAAACAAATATCACATATGTAAACTTTTATCACCCCCAACATTCATGAGATGCATTCAAAGTGTGATCTGTAAATACCCCATCCTACACACAGAGTGTTCAAATTCACTGCCCTTCTAGAAAGATAGCTTGTTGGTGAAGGAAATTGGACCCCATAGTAGATGACACCTATGCCGTAAACAATGTAGAGAGGCATTGCAAAAAAGCGCATTGTATAGTCACTTCCAATTTTGAGCCTCCCTTTGTGGTGGTGCACATGCAATCCCCCAAATACTTGGCCACATCTCTAGAGAACATTTTTAGAAGAGTAACTTCATTTCTTAGCTTTTCCCACTTAGCCCATGATCTTGAGCATTGGAAGGGGTAGATGTTGAACCTTTCCCCTCCAAACTTAGATATTTGTGCTCTGTTTCTTTCTCTTTGCTTGCTATAGGCACAAACTGTTAAATTTTGAACCAGAAATGAAAGCAAATAGAAAAAATTAACACATGAACAAATACACATAGTATTTATCCTGGGAAAACCCTCCAACTTGAGGGAGAAAAACCCAGCCACAAAAGTATCTCTTGTATATTAGAATGAAACAGCAGCAATCAGCTTACAACATGACCCATTGAATAATAGCACCTCTTAGATGCGTACATACAGAAAACCTCTGATTTCTCCTAGATATCAATTTGCTC
Organism: Sequoia sempervirens; assembly: GCA_007258455.2. Taxonomy (NCBI): domain Eukaryota; kingdom Viridiplantae; phylum Streptophyta; class Pinopsida; order Cupressales; family Cupressaceae; genus Sequoia; species Sequoia sempervirens. The sequence goes on along the minus strand of VDFB02281492.1, from coordinate 958,495,632 downwards.
TTTAAAGGATAATAAACTGCTATGAATAATCGAACTTCTTCTTGAAGAGGTGACTTGATTTTATAGGCAAAATAAGTTCACCAAACAAGTCGACATCTCCTCCTATATATAGGCAAATAGTGGTTACACATGCACACACAAGAAGACACACTAGTTGGTGTTTCATTTGCTTATTTTAAGGAGTTACAAATACATTTCATGCATCTATTTAAAGGAGACAAACAAAGATTCTCTTGCATGTCAGTACGAAGATTCTCTTGCATGTTAGTTACACTTTGCATGTTGACCATTTTGAACAAGACATTTATGTGGGTCAGCCAACTGACATAATATCTATTTAAGGAAGATACTTCTGCCGCTAGAAGATACCTCCTGCCGCTACCAAAACATTAACACTCCCTCTTAGCTAGGGAGGTATCTTTTTAGATATCCATGTCATGGAGTCTCTCGATATGACATTCACAATGGCTACATCCATTTGTTGAAAAGAGCTCATCACGGAGTCACTCAACGTGATATCAACCATCATGGCTACTCCCATGTATGGCAAAGCATATGTGCACAAGTGCCCATCACGGAATCACTCAACGTGATGTCGTCATTTCATCATGATGTCCACCATGGCTTCTCCCAGAGGGTGGATAAACACAAGTGATGTTGTCATGGATTCACTCAACATGACATCCACCATGGCTACTCCCAGAGGGTGGAAACAAGGGCTTTCACCTCAAATTTCTCTCACAGAGAAAGATGCATTAACAAGGGCTTGCACCTCAAATCTCTCTCACAGAGAGAAATGCATTAACAAGGGCTTGCACCTCAAATCTCTCTCACAGAGAGAAATGCATTAACATGTTGCACCTCAAATTCCTCCGTCTCAGAGGAAAATGCATTGACACAGATCTTCACGATGATGTGACTCCCTCTGAAGCTTCAAGTACTAGCATCAACCTTCTGACCTCCTCGTCCAAGGTTGCTTCTGATGAATTGTCAGACTCCCTCTGAATGTAAATTCCTCCTCTTCGAAGAAACTGATCTCAAAGACAACCTGAATAGGTTCCTCCTCTTCGAGAGATGTCTTCAGCCACCAACTTAGTCCCATGGCTGCAAGCTATGACTCCATGCTTGATCATTTCTCTAGTCAACAAGACTTCCTCACAGGATGCCTCAAGCTCTTCTTCTCTAAGTAATCTCTCATCACCCTCTTGCTCCTTGATCTGTCCTTCTGAGTTTTAGAGAGAGATTACTAATAGTTTAAACTATCTCGAAGAAATATCAAAGCTAGAAGCATACAAGATTCACTATCCCAATGATATAGCATGAATTAATAACTACATAAAAATTCATGAAAGGTACAAGCATAAAAAATACTTATCTCTTTATATTTAAACTTCCTCACAATCCACCAATTATTCTTTTAGAAAAAGAAACCTTCTGAATTTTCACTTTATTCTCTATGTGTAGAAGCATTTTCAACATTTGTAACAACAACTTGATGCTTAGGTCTTGAAGGACAATCTCTAGCAAGGTGACAATACTTGTCACATTTGAAACACTGAATCCTAGATAGATCCTTCTTCTTCTTAGGTTCAGGGGAAGAATCAAAATTCCTATCTTCGTACCTCTTGAAGTTTCCTTTCCTTCCTTCCCTTTTAGAAGTATGAGCAGCAAGGACATGCTCTACTTCATGGTGAGATCTTCGTCCATTTCCTCTTGCCTCCAATCTGCATTCCTCTTGAATACAATCAGCTCTCAAACGATCAAACTTGGGTAAATCATCTCTTCCACTAATTCCTTGAATGAAAGATTCCCAAGAGTGAGGAAGGCCATTCATGGCCAACATAACCAGGTCTTTGTCCTCAATAGAATCTCCAATAGCATTTAGCTAATCCTTCAATTCTGTAATCTTCATGAAGAAAGATACAACAGATTCTACTCTAGCCATTTTAATATGTAAGAGTTGACGTCTCAATGCTAGAGCTCTGCTAGTGTTGAATTCATACAAAGTTTGAAGACTCTCAAACATCTCTTTAGCTGAATTCAGCTTGGATATAATAGGTACCAAATGATCCTTAATAGAATCAATCAATATCTTCCTTGCCATGATATGGTTCTTCCTCCATTGAGCTTTCTCAGTGTCATCAGAAGGTTCAGCTACATCAGACTTCACATAGTTGAGAAGATCATTTTCTTCAAGTGCAATTGGGACTCTGAATTTCTATGAAGTAAAGTTGGATGCACCATCCAGCCTGTCTTCAACTTTGAGTCCATTCACCATTGTAGGAAGCTGAAATAAACAAGCTAGGAGACAAGCAAAGAAAATTTCAAAGCTTAAGAGTTTTGGTTCTGGATCTTTTCTTTAGACCCGCTCTAATACCATGTTAAATTTTGAACCCGAAATGAGAGCAAACAGAAAAATTTAACACATGAACAAATACATAGTATTTATCCTGGGAAAACCCTCCAACTTGAGGGAGAAAAACCTAGCCACAAAAGTATCTCTTTTAATATTAGAATGAAACAGCAGCAATCAGCTTACAACATGACCCACTGAATAATAGCACCTCTCTTAGATGCGTACATACAAAAAACCTTTGATTTTTCCTAGATATCAATCTGCTCTTTAAAGGATAATAGCCTGCTGTGAATAATCAAACTTCTTCTTGAAGAGGTGACTTGATTTTATAGGCAAAATAAGTTCACCAAACAAGTCGACATCTCCTCCTATATATAGGCAAATAGCGGTTACACATGCATACACAAGAAGACACACTAGGTGGCGTTTCATTTGCTTATTTTAAGGAGGAGTTACAAATACATTTCATGCGTCTATTTAAAGGAGACAAACAAAGATTCTCTTGCATGTCAGTTACACTTTACATGTTGACCATTTTGAATAAGACATTTATGTGGGTCAGCCAACTGACATAATATCTATTTAAGGAAGATACTTCTGCTGCTAGAAGATACCTCCTGCCGCTACCAAAACATTAACACAAACATCCTATCAAATTGATTAGGAAGAAACATCCTAAGCAACAAAAGACATAGTGTCCCATCTGAAATGAAATAACTAAATTTGAAATGAAGTTGCCTTTAATTAGTGCCTTAGAGGGAAGACCAATCAGCAACACCTATTCCTCCATAACACATTTTATAAGACCTAACTTTGTAGGATTATTATAGGAGAAAATACACTGTCACTACAATTGCCTATTAGGAATCCTTGATGCACTGCCATGACTCAATCACAGCCTTCATACTGTTGCTCTGCAAGAGAAAACTTAATGCTAGCACTTGCAGACAATGAAGCAAACACACATCGCTCAATCAATCAAACACCTCACCTTCCTATGCTGCGAATGTGCTAGAGCTCTTTAATGCACTGTGCACCTCCCAATCATTCTATCATCACCCTAGTACACTGCCATCCCATAATTACCAGGTGAATGACAACTCCTTAGCATACTGCTTTAAGTCATCTTGACAACCCGTATGGGCCTCTTTCATTTATATTGCTTGATTCTAGGGAGATTTGGAGGAGTAAAAAGAAGCTAGGTTGCTCCAAGATTTAACACTATAACTATAAATTGCCATAAGTGGTGCTTAATCCCAACATTGGTCAAATATTCCACTGCAAAACTAAGTTTTTCTTTGCAGTGCGTAAATCATATAGTATCAATTTTTTGGTTTATAACTTGTGCTTCTTCTACATATCTATTCACCTTCCAGTTTAGACTCTTACCCTCGTGCAAATCATTTATCACAATCAAAGAATCTCCCTCCATTATATTCTTTATATTTTGCTCCTTTGCCACTCCTAATCTTGCCAGAAGTGCTTCCCACTCTGCCTCATTATTAGTGTGAATGCCCAAAAATAATGAGTTACCATATAGTATCTCCCCTTGTGCATTATGAATAATCAATCTGTCACTAGCCATACTTGGATTCTCCCTTGAAGCTCCATTAAAACTTAATTTACTATTTCCCCACTAGAGGAGGGGACCAAACTTCTGATTCGCATCTATCCTCTTTCAACCTTTTGCTGTTTCTTGTAGTATTTATATGCCTTAACCTTTCAATAGATTAATTTGAGATAGTATTGATGTTAGATTGCCAAATGCATTGTTTCCTCAATGCTGCAGGATACTACTTGAATCCAAACATACTTTATAGTGCATCATTCAAGGATGATGCAGAAGTGACAGAAGAGCTATTCATGTGCATTATAATATGTTTTTCTTGATGTTGAGGAAATATGAGTAATCACTGTGGAGTTGTTAATGTATAAGCAGATGAAGGGGTTCTTCTTTGACATATGCATAGTAGACTCAAGGAAGACACTAAATCCAGGTACTATATTCTAAATTAATAATTGTTAATCCAACTTCTTCTATAGTCTTTTTGCTTATTCAAAAATTGAAATAAAATAGCAGAGTTAGAAGGTAAGTACCTTCAATCCAGAGATCCCGAAACTGATGAACCCTAAAGGAAATATGAAGCAAGTGAAATTGAATAATGTGAGGGAATGAACTTTTCATTGATCTGCCTGATTGAAAAATTAACTGTGGTTTCATCTGAGCGAACTATTATGACTTAGTTGATATTGCATTTTATGTATTGCTTAATAATTAAAGGTGCTAATATTATTATTTTAATAAAAATAGTGATATGTTAGTTGAAATAGCTATTAACAATTATAAAAATAATAAATGCTATTACATTTATAATTATTAGTCATAATTATACTTTTAATTGGAATAGGAATTATATATAATTATTTAAATAAATAGAATTGATTATAAATTATGTGTGATTTAAACTGTTGATGTAAAACATACACAATTTTCTCCAAAAGCTTTATATTTTCAAGTTAGTTTGAGTTATAATGCAGTGTCTATTCCATGGGCACGCATCCCCCCCTAAATCTAGGCGTTTTGGAGACTGGGATGTTTCGGGGACTTGGAGACAGCTGAGAAACATCCCCCTGCCGTCCCGCTACCTCTGTCGAGACTTGGGAGACTTCGCGGGGACGGGGGAGATGGCTAGACGTCTCTAAGACGTCGTAGGGACACCTAGCCGTCCCTCGTGCGTCTCGGGGATGCCCAGGCGTCTCCCACGTTGGGAAGCATGAAAAGTGTTTTTTTCTTTCAAATCTTTTAAAATTTATTGAACTTCGTGCCTTGGGCATAGCCCTAAAGGCTTGTGGGACCCCTCTCCAAACACACTACCTCTACAAAACACTCTAACTCCTCTTTTTTAGCTCATATTTGCATTTCATGTTTTTGCAACAGCTAGGTGAAGAGGAGAGTAAATAGTGAGAAGAGTGGGTGAAAGAGTGAGATTGAGGTGCTGCAAGTGCAAGAGGGGTGAGAAGGAGAAAGAAGAAGAAGAGAGGAGCATTCTACACCAACTTAGAAGGATTTTTCAAGCACAAGGTGGGTTTCTATTGCTGTTTTTTGAAGTTTTTTCAATATTTTTTTTGTTTTTTGTTTTTCTAAGTTTTTAGATTCATTTTCAAAATGTAATTTGATGTTGAATCTTGATCGAAAGATGAAAAATGAACAATGAGCCTTGAAATGGAAATATGAATATGCATTTCATAATTTCATAAATATGGCTGCAAATGCATATTCATATTTCCATTTCAAGGCTCATTGTTCATTTTTCATCCTTCCATCAAGATTCAACATTTTATTTTCAAATTTGTTAAACTAGGCTGAAACTAGGCACTTATCGAATTTATTTATTTATTGCAGTGTCACAATGAGCTCTCATGACACAAGTGAGGATGAGGTTCATTCTCATAGTGATCCTGATACTAAATATGCTCCTGAGGTTGAGGGGAGTGACCATGGGGCTGAGCTTGAAGCTCAAACTAGTTCCGTGGCAAGTGAAGCAAGTACTATAGAGTTCCCTTCTCCATTACTGGCAGAGTATGCTAGGGGTCCTTTTGATCCCAAATCCCCTCACAGACAGTTTGCAACAAAATTACCAGGCAAGCCAGGGGCAACGTCTGGTGGTACAAGGAGGTGGAAGTGCCACTTTTGTGGTGTAGAGTGGTTTGGGAGCATTACTAGAGTTAATGCACACCTTTTTATTAGAGGAAAAGGTGTGGAGATATGTTCTTTTTTGGAAAAACCGGAAAACCTCAAATTGAGAGCTGAAATAAATAAGTTATGGGGTGTCCCTGATGATAGTCCAACTGCAGTTGCACCTGTGCCTACTACTTTGCTTCATAGGACACATCTTTAGCATAGCTAGCCACAGAGTTCCAACCATACTTTGCAGACGAGAGTAGGAGGGACACCAGGTTTTTCTTCTAGTGTCTATGCAGGAGAGGGGAGGGGGAAACAAAAATTGCAAAGTCAAACTCAATGTAAACCCATAGCAGATTTTTTTAATGTGCAACTCAAGGATGGCATAGATGATGCCATTGGAAAGTTCTTTGCCAATGGCATCCCATTTCATGTTGCCTAATCTCCTTATTATAAGGAGATGATATCGATGGTGGCAAGGGGAGGACCATCATATGTGCCACCAGGTGAGAGGAAATTGAGGTCCATGATCTTGGATAAGAACTATTCCAAGATCAATTTGTTGATGGAGAAGATGAAGGAATGTTGGGTTAAGACGGGATGCAACATAGTCATGGATGGGTGGATAGACAATAGCCATCGTCCACTCATTAATATCATTGTTACATGTATAGAGGGCCCATATTTTATCAAGGTAGTTGATTGTTTAGGGCATCACAAAGATGCTGATTTTCAGTTTGAGGTCCTCAAGGAGGTTATTAAGGAGGTTGGGCCACAAAATGTGGTCCAAATAGTGACAAATACAACAGATATGTGCAAAGTTGTGCAAAGTTGCGGGGGGACTTGTTGAGGTAGCTTATAGGCATATTTGGTGGACTTCATGTTGTGTGCATGCCATGAACAATGCACTCAAGGATATGGGGGAGATTGGTTGGATTAGAGGAGTGGTAAATGATGCGAGAGATGTGCAGATCATAGATGGAAGACTTGCCAAAAACTCGTGATTTTTTTTTCAAAACGAGTTTTCGGCAAGTTCTTTAGAAAAACTCGACCTCTTAGCAAAAAGAAACTAATTGCCCCCAAACCTTGAGAGGGGTGCTGCTCCTCGACCTGGTGGGGGGCGTTTCCCTTAGGACCCCATGAGGGGTGCTGCCCCTCGACCCTGCTGGGGGCATTGCCCCCAGACCCCCACGAGGGGTGCTACCCCTCAACCCTGCTAGGGGTGTTGGCCCCAAACCCCCACAAGGGGTGCTACCCATTGACCTCGCTAGGGGATTTGCCCCCAAACCCCCACAAGGGGTGCTGCCCCTCAACCCCATTGGGGGCATTGCCCTCAAACTCCCATTGAATTCATTTGATTTTCTAGGTACTCTCCAAGTCCAAGTTTCCAAGTTTGCCTACAAGTCTTCATCTATAATATCGTCTAGTTCTACCTCTCCCCTAGTTTTCACTAGACATGGGAAAGAGGAAGATGTAAATTTGTAAAATATATTAATGTAGTATTTACTTTCATTTTTACAAAAACAATTTGCTATTTTCATTTTGTTTTAGAATATCAACATTAGCGCATTCCACATGAGTATGCCATTTTGTACCCAATTTGCTTTCAAATCAATCAAATACAACTAGACTCAGCTTGTTTCTTTTATGTACTCATTTATTGACTCATTAGATGCATCTTATCATTGAATTTTGCAAAAAAAAAAGTGTTTTTAATGAAATTTAAGCAATTTTTTAAGTTGCCAAGTTTTTTGCTGAGTTTTTACCAAGTTTTTTCTGAACCTAGTTTTCTGGGCTTGCTGAGTTTTTTTCGAACCGAGTTTTTTAGGCTTGCTGAGTACTTGCAATTGGCGAGTTTTTCAACTATGGTGCAGATGTTTATCTGCAACCACCACACATCACATGCACTCTTCAAGACCTTCTTTAAGAAGTTCTTGAAACCTACTGATACAAGATATGCTTCCTATTTCATTCTCTTGGAGAGAATGATTGAGTTGCAAGAGGCACTGCAACTCATGGTTATGATAGCAGAATGGAATAGGTGGGCTGAGTCTAAGATAGAGCAGGGGAGGAGGGTGAAGGATACAGTGAAGAGTGATGTGTTTTGGAGTGATGCAAAATATATTGTCTCCATCATTACTCCAGTTTTCCAAGTCATCAGGTATGGGGATGCGGATGCACCTAACCTTGGAGAGGTGTATGAGTGTATCGATTCTATGCTTGATCAGATGAGGGTTGTTGTGCAAGAGGACCCCACATTAGCATTCTACCCCGAGTACATTTAGCCAATCATTCATAGGAGATGGGAGAAGCTCAACACTCCCTTGCACATGGCAGCATATGCATTGAACCCTAAGTGGTACAAGACTAGGCTTGGTAGAGTGACACCGATAGAGGATGCGGAGGTGAAGGCAGGGTTCTTCAGGTGCATTGAGAGGATGTATGATCCTATAGATGCTAGCACGATTCGCACTGAGTGATCAAATTTGCCACTCTTAGGGGTTATTCAGATGCGGCCAAGATGGATATGGCAACTATGGCATAGGAGGACCCAATTTTGTGGTGGACTTGCCATGGATCAGGATCTTTGACTACCACGATCTTTGACTACCACTCTAGCCATCCAATTGTTATCTCAAGTTTCTAGTTCTTCAACTGTTGAGAGGAATTGGTCTACATATAGCTTCATCCACTCTCTTAAGAGGACAAACTTACCTCTAGGAGAGTGGAGAAGCTTGTGGCTATACATAGTGCTTTGCGTCTCATTGACCACAAAACACTCGTATACAAAGAGAATCCAATAGCACGATGGGATGTAGAGCTAGAGGAGCCACCATAGATTGATGAGGATGTTTCGACTTCAGATGCAGGGCTGGTTGGTGTTAGTTTGGTAGAGCTTGACCACGAGGATTCCAATAGTTCGAGTGATGAGGAGTTTGGGGATGATTAGAGGCCTCCCTTCACTACATTTTTGCATTTTGTACTTATTTTGATATCAATGTTTCATGCTACTCATTGTAATCATCTTTATGATATGATATTCATATTATGATGTCATATTTTCCATATAATAGAAATCTCAAATTCGACAATTTGATTTGTCAAATATTATTTACTTGTAGTCTTTTAGTAATTGCATTCAAGTATTTAAAATGTTAGTATTTGCAATTTTGCTATTTTACTAATTTCCCAAAGTTTAATTTGAAATGTAATTCTTAAACATTTTTTTATAACTAGTTTTTCAAGTACTATATATATATATCAGTACCTCCTCCCCACCGCCATCCCCCCGCCATCCCCAAACTCAGACCCTTTGTTCCCCCGTCCCCGAAATGCGTCTGCGACAGGGGATGCATCCCCATAAGGAAACTCCGTGGAACACTGGTCTATGGTGTTAGAAATGACCTCCATATAAGAGTAAGATACCTTTGAAAGGAAAGTTATAGGAGTCAATGGGTGGTCTGATGACATTTATTGGCTCAGTTATGCAACATAATTCGCCAACAATCTCAAAGTTATAATTGAGCATTATGAACAAATTTTACGAGTCATCAATTTTCTCATGTGAAAATGAATGAATGATCATAGAGATCATATAAGAGCAAGCTTCTCTTCCTTTTCCCCTAAATTGTCAAAGTTCTTGGAGGAAAAAGCTTAACCAATGCCACTATCTGGGGAGGTAACTGATAATGATCAACTGTCCATCTGCAAATCAATATGACTACTTATTCTTGGCGGCTGTATGCATTTGAAGAAGAAATTCACCTCCATCCCACTCATGGCTACTCTTTTTGAGCAAAATAATGAATACTATAAGCAGTCACTTTTCTGAAGATGTTTTGAGTATTTCTGTGGCAAATCAATCTAGTCTCATGTATGGTTTATCAATGGCCTTTGGATAATCATATGTACATGTTACTCTAAGTCTATACTGCTTGAATCACTTGAGACTCAGCCCAATAGCTTATCATATGTGCATAAAAGGTGCTTTTCAGCTCCCTAATTGCATTATCCAGCTGTGACTAATTCTTTGTTCTGGGGATCTTAGTTTTCAGTTCTAGGCAGTGGGTTCTTCCAGCATCTCATATGCTGTTGATTTCTTTCATAATCTTGATTGGCTGATTTTTGTCCTAAAGTCTCTTTCTATGTAACTTTTTTCAATATTAATAAAATATTTACTTTATGAAAAGAAAAAGTAATGGGATTCATTTACGTGGTTTCCAAACTGGTAGAGGTGACAATTGACATCAAATGTTTATCCTATTAGTATGCATGTCTTATAATTATAAAATCAGTAGTCTGTTCGTAGGGTGTAATGATAAGAAACCATTTTACATACCTTTGCAATCAAACAGGGGAACTAGTTCGTCTGATCTTAAGGATCATCTTAATGCTGAGCTGACTGTGGGGTTGCATATAAAAACAGAATGAATAAGGTAATCACACTCAATGAATTTAGATTGTTTTGGAGGCTGAGAAGTGATCCTGATTATGAACTATGTTGGTTGTTTTTGTATTCTCTTTTTCTCCTATATATGGGTGACCATTTTTTTGAAGCATTAATTATAACTGTTGAATAGGATACTTATTTGAAGTTCTAGAATCTGATGCATTCCATTTTTTTGGGTTGCAGTTGCATTCAATATTTTTGCATCTACGAAGAGTTCTCCGTATGGCAGGATTGAGAAAAGAGAAAAGCCGAAGAACAAGAATAGAATGGGGGCTCCACTTTTTAGCTTTCTTCTTCGCCAGAACCTTTCTGCACTGGTTTATTACTTATAAGCTTATTAAAGATCGTTCAAAATTTCCTCCTGGAATAGAACTACCCCTTGCATTTTTGGGTATGGTTGGAATGAATATACTCAATGTTTTTCTTGGACTTGACATTGTGGAAGCATGCCGGAAGGAACTTATTAGACCTTCATGATAATTCTGTACCTACTACTTATGCCATTGGAGCATATGAGAAACATTTTTTATTTATTCTTCCCTCTTAATATTGTAACTCTTGTAAATTTGACTTCAAATGTTTTTTATTTTTTTAAGCTAAATGTTGTTTGGATTTTAAGACAGTTGCAACTTTTTTGTAGTAGTAAATATTAAACACTGTTTTGTTCACAACTTTATATACAAATGAAATGGGATAGAAAGTGGAAACATAGACATATTATTGAAACTGTCCATGTATTTCTCTCCTAAGCACTGTCCATGTATTTCATCTTCAATAACTTTCAAAACAAGAGCAGTGGAAAGTTTAACAATGAACATTAACTTTAAAGCTATGTTCCACCAAGTTTCCGGTATGGGGGGACGATGGGACGGTGGGATGCATTTCAGGGATGGGATTTTTTAGGGGATTTTTAGGGACAAGGGGACACACACAAACACACATACATATATATATATATTTTTTAAAAATATAGGGAAATTTGTTCTTCGGTATGACTGCTGTGCATGTAATTCCCCCCTAATTTTCAATTGGACATATAAACTTCAGGTTAAAGAGGGAGACATAAATGATTTCTATAACAGGGATACTACAATGATTTCTTTAATAGGGATACTACACTTTATCCAGCTGTATGTACCTTCAGATACAGCTACTATATGTTTATATACAATTGTTTGTGCATATTTTCAACTCTCTCTATATACAAATTAAATTATTTAGTTGTGTTTCTTACAACAAGTGCATTATATATATCATTAAATATGGTAATCTATTATGAAGTTGTGTTTTTTAACACAACACACCACTTTTGGGATATTTTATTCTATGTTCATTACTACCCACATTATATACCTTAAGTTTGCAGGTATGGCAAATGGGTTTGTTATTAGTGTTGATCTGTAATTTCTATTCATGTGTTTGTTCAAAATGTATTTGAAAAGAGGTTTGTGGGATGGATAATCTATTTCTCGGTACACAGGAATCAGGGGACATGGTGGGGACATTCCCAAGCTTATTTGTCATCCCCTCCCAATTAGAAAAATTAAAAAATAAATTATACTATTAAATTTGTCATAAGTTCATATTGGTGTAATTTTTAACTTCTAATATTTGTTTTGTATTTGGGGATTGATTTATAGTCTAACTCTATAGTAGATAGAGATCAAACTATATTACCAAGTGTATGATTTTGACACTGTTCTCGTGTTTGTATTAATGAAAGTAACTATACAATCTGTTGTAATATAATTACTGTTCAATCTAGCATTTGTAATTTTCATTCAAGGAAGACAATTCAGAATTGTATAACAATGTTCTAGTTTTCTAATTCTTTTGTTGGTAATTGATATCATGTCACAAGAAATAGTAAAAATGTATCAAATGAATGTTGTATGTGTCTATCTAGTGCTGTATGCAAGTTGCTGAGTGTGAACTGGAAGTGAATTTGTTTGTAATTTTGTAACAAAAAGGACCAAGATGCATGTGAAAAAGACAAAAAGTGATTTCCCCTAAAACCACAATGCAAAAACATTTTTTAATTTTCGGACTGTTTTCTTTTTTAAATGTTTTAAGTTGTTGGAAAAAAGGGGACGACTGACCGTCCTTGGGATGGCTGACCGTCCCCTTGTCGTCCTCGAGATGTCCCCTACATTTGGGAATGTTCCAAAAAAAACACATTTTGGGGATACCTGGAAACGTCCCCAAGGCATCCCCTGTCCCTGAAACGTCTCGAGTACGAGTATGGGGGGCAAAAATTCTAGGAGATGCGTCCTAGTGTACCATTGCTTTAAAGTTTAAATACACAAATGACAAATGTCATTGTGTCAAAGAGTTAAAGAGTTCATAGTTCACATTACATATTTAATATTAGATTACATATTGAAATTCAGAAATGTTGGTAGTTTGATAGGCTGATATGCAAACAAGAAACAAAAAATAGAAATCTATCATCTACATTTATATATCATGATCATCCATATCAAGGTCCTCAGCTATGATGCTCTCCAAATCCTCATCACACTCAAATTCAGGTTCCTTTGTTGGTAGTAGAACTGGGGGTAAACCACTAAGACCATTTGCTTCAACCACTTCATCCACCATGGCTACAACTTCTCCATCAATTTGGTTCCATTTTGTTGAAGGACCCTCCTTGTACCTAGGATCTACACGAGATAGAAGACAAAGTGAGCTATGAATGTACACCAAGTTCTTTGCTTTCTTTGATCTTGTAAAATCCCCATCTCGGGCACAACAATTTTTTTTTTTAAAACTATGCATAACTATTGACTTAACCATCCAATCATACTCCATGTAAATTAGAGTGTTAATTTCAATAGCTTTGTATTCACCATGATGGCATCAACTCATTCTTGCCAAATATATGCTTGTGCAAAAGAGTGATACAGTCCCAAGGTTAAGGTCTTTCCTAGACCTACGACCTAAGCTTTGATGGTTCATGATGACCCTGCCTACGTATCCTCGTGGGAATCAGAGACATTGTAATTCGCCCCACAATGATAGAGGGAGTTCAATCTCACCTCTTGTATGAGATCTTTTATCTCACCCTTAACCTGTAACTATTAATTCAGAACATGTAAGCTATCAACATAGTCAATGATAATAATCTTGCCATCAAGTGTTGGGTCCATACCAAACATTACCAAGCACTAGTGTGCAAACATTCACAATATTCACAAGGGGCATATCATACTATAATCCCAAAGATCATATACAATGCTGTCATAAGCATACCCCCATATACACAAACTAATTAGCTTATAAACGGTACAAGTGCAACAATGACTGGATCATACACATATCACAAGTATAACAGTGACTGGATCATACACCAATCACAAATACAATGATTGTCTCATATGCATTTCACATCTACATTAGTGACATGCTCCAACATATATCACAAATACATAGAGACAAGCTCTAACATAAATCACATACACATAGTGACGAGCCCCACCATACATCATTAATACACATTAACGAGCTCCAACATACATCACAAATACATAGTGACGAGCTCCAACATGCATCACATACACATAGTGACAAATTCCAACATACATTCACAATGGTTGATTACAATGGCTAACACATGTCCATAATGCATCCCAAATAGAAAGAATGTCTGTGCATTGCGCACTACACTATGGGTCCTATCCTTTCTTCCGATCTTCTGCACCAATGAACAAAAGGGAAGAGGATCCGATGCATCCCTTACTACACCGCGGGTCCGTCCTTAACCCCACAAGGCTAAGTATATGGAGTCTAACAACTGGGAAGGGGATTCAGTGCATCCCATACTACACTGTGGGTCTGTCCGCCATCCCAAGGGTTTCCCCAAGTAGTGAACCTACCAAACCCTATGTATTTCGACTTCAAACTCCTATAGGCCACCAACGACAAGTCTGTCCACCCAGGAAGAAGTAGCTCCCTACATATACCACCTTGTGACCTTAGTGGTATTGTCAACTATCTTCTTCACAATCCTAGGTAACACTGACCTCGGTCACTCCTGTGCCCTTAGTGACAACCAGCAAACCCCCTCGATACAATAGTTATCCCCAGATTATCGTTACTCGCACGGATGGGTCCCTACCTGTGCAACCGTTACTGTATTTTAATCATAACCAGAGTAGCCTACTACCTTCACCTCTGTGAACCGGGTGAATGCTGACTAATCCCTCACAGAAGCCCAGACATGGATCATTAGCATGGTCCAATGGCTGCCTGTCACTGCTCAAATATCCTAGAGGTTCACTCTTGGATGGGTCATACATAACATGAATCACAATTAGAGTCAACACATATACAGGCCTAGACATAGAGACCTCTAGATATGGAGTCAGTCTTCACAACACATAAAGTCACATGGAACCAACAAAAGATGGACTTTTCCCATCATATACATATATTCAATTACCAATATAAAGTAGTCAATCTTTGATTACTATATAAAAGCATATTAGGTATCAAATACACAATATTAGATTTCCTTAATTCATGCATACCCATTCAATACCCATTCAGCCTCAAACCGAAGTCTACTAAAGAGAGAAGGTCAAACCAATTAGGAACAACTCCAACCCTTGGAGTTATCCCCCCTAGACCCTCCCCCTACAAACTTGAAGTCACCAGGGCATCCTTCGCCCAAGGACCGCCTATGTTCCCGCTTCCAAATGGGTCAAAGTCACACATAGTTCTCCTCACAAGGTCTCTCAAGGATACCTATGCACCAGTTCCCAATTTAACGAACCTATACCACAACTTTCTTATAAGTATGTGGAGATTGAACCTCACCACCCTTATTATTCCTAATCCAACTGGGACATTCTCAGGTTCGTCAACATAGGCTAGGCTATTATGCAACCTTAAATTACCTTGGTTCACACAAACCCATAGGAAAGCACTTTCATTTAAAATTAGCATATTAGGTTCAATATTGAGGTTCACATACTCAAGGGGTCAATAGATATCTTCGAAGGACACCCCATAGTATTTATAAACTTGATTTAAGTATAATTAATTCTTGATGCTTACTTAAGAAAGTTGGAAACACTGTATCCAGTGGATCAACATATGACAATATAAACCCAATGATAATATTGTTCTTGTTCTAATTTCCTTTGCTCTATCATGCAGCTATGTATTCTTATAATAGTCTAGTTTTATAGTAGATAGTTTATTCCTACCTTCCTTTTAAGTTAATCTTGACCTTAATGGTCATCAATAAAGTATCAAGAGATGCTATATAGGATTTATCTCATAACACCATCTCAACAACATTGTCAACCTAAACAATTGTCACTCTCCACCTAGCTTGCAATCATATTGTGGTTTATTATAGCTAAAATATCCCTCATTCGCATAATAATCCCAATATCAGGGTTCTTGTATTTAAGAGGTTGATAGGCATCATGTAGTCATCTAAAGCACTTATCACAGTGTCAATGAATCATTAAAGTATCAAGTTTCACCATTAAGGATATGTTTAGTAAATCGTAGTTGGAGTACCATTAAATGGAATCATCATTACTTACAATATTGTATAGCCTCAAGCCAAGGCTCATAATTATTGCATATACTGATATACTATGATTTTGATCATATCATATTATGTTTGTTGATATATTACCAACTATAGGAAACTCAGGTTTAAAACTCATACACTAACCTTAGACTTATTAAACAAGCTTCATATCATATATCATTGAAATAAATGATAGTTTCCTTCTATTTGATCATAAAGTAATGTGGTACAAGTATAGTTTTAGTTTCATTAATGAGGTCCTTATTAGATACATTATTAGGTGATTATATGCCAAATTTTACATTAGGTGTATTATATTTTTTTGAATAATATTATAAGGTGTTCTTATCGCTTGATATTTAACCTAGACTTCCTTGCCATTTTGGTTCACTTGGAGTCTCAATATAGCGGTTTGATGAACTCAATGGTGAGATTTTATTTGGTCTCCTACCATTGTCTACGTGAAATTTCCACACCTATGTAAGAGACCAGGTGTCTCTCAACCCTGACTTCTGACGAGAATGCAATGTTTTGTTGTATTTTGTGATTTTTTTTGAGGTTTTTGCAATAAAGAGATGGTACGATTTTGAAATAAAATGCAATAAATTTGTAAAATGCTAGAACAACAATGAATCTATGATTTTTGAACTGAGAATGCTTTCCTTATTCCAATCCAACTATTACAATTTAAAAGGCAATACATGCAATGAAAAAGGCAGCTAGAAACTAATTGAAAAACTTGGTTTTATATTTGCAGCAAGGCACACAACTGAAAGAACATCAAAATAACATTAAATGCATCCTTTTCCTCAGCCAACTAGACACCAAACACCACTGGGAAGCAGGGCGACCAAGCTGGAGTGGACTGAGACAAAAAGGTAAAGGCGTTTCTCTTTTTCCCTTCACACGCCTGTATGCTGGTACAGTACAACCTCAACCAACAATGATAAATCCGTACGGCCTTGAATAGAGTGCCAGATGTCGGGTAAACAATGGCCAAAGTAAATGATCTCCTTCTGGAGAAAAATCGACCCAACCTTTGAATAAGAACTTCACAATATGCACTGTAATGACTCCTATGTGAAGCCACTCAACTGACAATCTTCAACTGGTATTTCACAACCTCAGTATGTCTGATTCTGAAGAGGGAACGTTCTCCAAAATCCAATGTTTGTAGAAACCCTTGTTTCACAAACCCCAATGCTCTCAGAGAGAATAAAAGACAAATTCAAATGATCATCAATAATGAGTTCGATTTGTCTTGAAAAGAACTATATAACTTTTCCTCAAAAGTTCGACCCTTCTCAAAAAATCAACTTAATTGCATTTAATAATATAATAATTCGCCCTTTTAGAGACTTAGGCAAATTATTAATAAATGGTGTCCTTTTTATAAAGAAGTATTAAAACTCATTAAGTATTAATTTTTCCTCCTTTATTATAAAGTATTAAATACTTTATAATTTTCCATTAATAATAACTTTAATATTTCATTAAAGTGACTTTATATTATAAAGTCAAATTAATAATTTTTTAATAATTATCAAATGCTCCAAAAATCATTGTTTGCTCATCAAATCATCAAACTGGGTTGAAACTGAGCTGACCAACTGAACCAGGTGCCCTGCCAGAAATAGTAACCCCTGTCTGCCCGACTTACTATAAATAGTAAGTGTCTGTAAATCACTCTGTAAGTGTCTGCTAAGGCCACCCTAAATCAACTGATGGAGTAATGTTCCCAAACGCAGGATAACTGCCACAAGTAACCCTCTAAACACATCTGTCAGCCTACGAGGTTCTGAATGATAGGCTAACCCCTGAATCATCTGCACTGCCTAGGAAGGGGACATTACAACCTAGATATCTAACTAATCCTCCCTAGGCATAGAAAATTCCTTTTTTATGAATTCTTAATAATCCCAACCTTCACACCTCAAGTATTCTAGCATTTGAGATCTTGGGCACCCTACAAGATATTAGTTACCCGTAGATCTTGGTTTTCCCAATATTTATGAGGAATGGTTTTTATTTTATCTAATATCATTTTATATTGTGAGCTATATGTATATGAACAAGGTTACCAAATTTCACATCATTTTTTCCCTTGGTAATAAGAAGAAGATGTACTTTTAATTTATTGATTAATCAACTTTTACTCATTCCTGAATCGCCTTGAATTAATAATTTTTAACTACATCAATGGATAAATTACCAATTTATTTGACTATTAAAGGGTACCATGTGATTTGAAGTTCAATAATAATCATAGTCATTCTCTAAGAATAGAATATCAACTGAAGTCCTTGATTGTTAATAACA
Organism: Sequoia sempervirens; assembly: GCA_007258455.2. Classification (NCBI taxonomy): domain Eukaryota; kingdom Viridiplantae; phylum Streptophyta; class Pinopsida; order Cupressales; family Cupressaceae; genus Sequoia; species Sequoia sempervirens. Next base: position 958,477,277 of record VDFB02281492.1, on the reverse strand, counting down.
ATCATGTCCCACATAGATGCTATAATATATCCTTTAATAATATATTAACAACTTTTACTTATGTTTACAAAACATAAAATATATAAATTTGATTGAGGACTACCCAATAATCCTATTACCTCTTTCACCCCCAAATTTTACATTTCACGGGTTTATTTGACATGCCATTTATTTCCAAGGTATGCAGCTCAGTGAGACACATTAAGTAGTATTAGGAAATTACTAAGCATATGAAGGAAGAAATAACTTATCTATAAATGTTGTGTGGTTGCCTCTGCCTGTGTGTTGGGGAATTCGAGCTCTCATTTCTCCTCCTCACGTTGGCTTCCTACCCCTCTTCTTACGTGCTTCCTTCCCACGCCATACTCTGTTCACACCTTCTTTTGCCTTATTCTCCTATGCATTTATTTCTTCCATGACTTTGATGGATGTTCTTAGCCTACTCAAGGCTTTTTCCCTGGTGCAAGAAAGGATAATACTGGGTAGGGTTGTGGAATGTGGCTTTTAACACTTGCTAGTTGCATCTCCTTAAAAGTTTCTAAAGCCATTTCAATGGATCCATATAGTGCATATCTCACGATCTTTCCATTCCATGAGACCATATTTCCATTATGGGATTTGTCCCTGAGCCTAGACATGGCTTCTCTCTACTCCATATTTCTACATGTATCTCTGCTAGGTTAGTAACCATGACTTCCTCGTATGAATTCTACTCACCCTTCAATGACTCTCCCAAATGGTGCACGTCCTTCCTCTGCTGCTCACTTCCTTTCCTTCCCATGTGATTTCTCCTATGAAAATTTTAGAGCCTCCTTTGCTAACTCGCCACACACCTATGTCAATCCTCTACCATGAGCTCTCACACCCCCCGCACGTTCCTTTGCATTCCCCCTGCATGATTTCATCCCTCCTCTCTGTGTGTCGTTTCTCTGACCTCTCTCTCACTGCCTTTTGTTCTCCTTTTTTTTTTCCTCTCTAGCATTCGTGGATATCCCCCACATACCTGATCTCTCCCTCTTTGTGTATGCCATATCCCTTTCTACATCCTGCAGTCTTCAAGCTTACAAAAGTGTGGACCTCCATACCTTCACGTGAGATTGGAGAAAAAAGTGATAGGGGTACCATGCCTGTTTCGTTCACCCATCCATGCCCTCTTTGATTGTGTAGCCCTTCACGACATACCTGCACCATTCTCATTTAATTTAAGTTGTCTCCTGCTGTGAGAGGGGTAGATGGATCCATGAATAACACCCTCCTTCAATACTCCCGCTGTGCTTCATAATTATGAACTATCTACCCAATTGCCCTCCTTTTAAAAAGTCTAACCTTATTTATTTATTTTTCTTTCAGATTCGTCCACCATGGGAGGCCTAACGTGGGGGATGTGATAGATCCTAATCGATTCCTCTTTAGTGAATGAATAAAACCATAAGTACTCTAATTTCTCTCACAAGATGAAGAACTGGCTACTTGTGAGTGTAATCTTATTGCAAATGATTGCAATTAAGGGGTTTCACCTCCATGGTTCCACCACTACTCTATAGTGTCTTTGATTTCTTGCATATCATATAAAGCTTCCACGAAAGAAAAATCAACATGCCCACGTGAAAACTTATTCCATTGACTCCTCATAATTGGAGCATGCTCACCTCGACCATAATTTTTTTTTGTTGTAGCCTAAAATCCCTTCATTACCTCTCTATCCTTATATGGAGCCCTCTTATTGGTCACTTGTATATTATCCCATTTAGGATTTAAGGCATATGCAACACAATGATGGGGTGTGTTAAGTTTCTTCCATCTTCCATGTAACTTTTCTTCTATCAAAGGATATAGAGAAAGATCTTTTACATTTGTTATTTTCTTGTCTCTTTCACACATGGAATCTATTTCTTCATAAATTTATCCAAAACATGGCTTGTCTGAATTTGCAAATTTGACCACCTCACATATGGGCCTAATAAATTCCACAACAAATTTAACATCAGCCCAAAACTGGTCATCGAGGACCATACCTCTCACCTCAACTGCAATATTTAATGTAGATTTTCTCCAAGCTGCCCATACATCACTAACTACTGTGGAATACAAAGCTCCTTTGACTTCACAAAGTCAATCAAGAAGAATAAAATAAGAAGCAAACTATGTATCAATAGGTTTGAAAAGTTCCACCTTGGAAAATTTTCAATAAATGGCTTGTGTGTGGTGATAGTTACATATTAACATCTGTATTTTTCTACCCTTTTCTATGAGATCTTAAATCCATTGGAACTTGCCAGTATTTTTGAGTGCATTATTCAACAAATGTATACAACATGGTGTCTAAAACATATGCTTGTGCTTTTTTTGCACCAACATGCCTACTGCTTTACAAATATGGGCATTATTTGTAACAACTTGGACTATATGTGATGCCTCCACCTCCTCAATGTCGTCACATAGCTGGTTAAGAAGAGATTGCTTTTTTTTCTTGCCCTAAACAATCTATTACCTTCAAACAATAAGGTCCTTTGTTGCATGTTACCATGATATTAAGTAGTGGACAATTTCTAGCATTTGTCCACCCATCCATCACGATACTGCATCATTTCTACCCTTACAACCTTCCATGACTCCTCTGGATAATGCACAATGACTCAATAGAAGTCATTTTTCTCTCATGCAACGTCTTTTCTCTTTTGTGGCGTCTGTTCCTTTATGTATGTTTTAACTTTTAAGTTAGTAACTTTAAACTTAGGTTTTAGCTTGTGTTTCATTGGGAGACATCTCATTGGTCATGGGAGACTTTGGGAGACGTTTGCTTGCATCCCCTGCAAACAGGGGCATCTCTAGGCACATCCCTGGTATAAGAGATGCATCTCGGTCCTTGAGACATATCCTAGGGGGTTGAAGATGCGTCTCTCGATAGCCATGATTTTGATGTTAAGAATGGATGGTAATATTATACCTTAATCCTTAGGCCATTCCTTGAAGATTAACTGCTAAATCATCTAATCCTTAGGCCATTATTCAGTTATGGTCAACATCACTGGCCATGGACAATGACAATGACATACATAATTGTTGTTTTCTCCCTTCCATGACTCATCTTCATTATCCAAGGACAATTATGTCTTTTATTTTCATTTATCTCTTCTTTGTATGGTAGGATTGAGAAGAGAGAAGTCAAGGAATAAGATTAGTATGGGTGCTCCATTGAGCAACCTTTGTGCATTGGTTAATCACTTACAATCTTACGAAAGATGTTTAAAGTTTCTTCATGGAATAGAGCTACGCCTTGCTTTTTTGGATATTGGTGGAATGGAAGTACCCTTAACATTTATCTTAGGCTTGACTTTGAGAAAGCATGTTGGATAGAACTTATTAAACCCTCATGATGAGGTTGTACCTAAAAGTTATGTCAGTTGGAGCACATAAAAAATATCATTTATTCATTTGTCTTTAAAAAATTTCTCGTAAATTTGATAATTATTTTTTTCCTTTCGGGGAATGTCCTTTGGGTTTGAAGATTGTGTTAACCTTTTTGAAGTAAAAAACGCTATTTTTCAAGTGAGCACTATAAAATAATCGCAACTTCATATAGAATATAAGATAGGGTATAAAATGTGAACAAAGATATCTGGTTGAAGATGTCTTTATATTGATCTTAAAATTGATGATTTTTTCTTTTTTAAATAGGTTGGAGTGAAACAAGTTATTTGAGATAATATTACAAGGTGCAAAGGAAAAGTGATAAGTGAAATTTGTTAGCATTTGGTAGCTTCAGAAGATATTTTCTCCTTAATTCAAGGCTGGTTGGCCTTCTTATTGCAAATTATATTTTATATTATTTTCATCTAAGGGAGCTGACCTAGATGAAAGTCACCTTGCTTTGTATATATACAAGGTGAAGTTCATCCATTCAAGACATCAAGTCATTCTTATTTTCACATTCTTTCAAGAAGGAGCAGCATACCATCTTGTAGTAGTAGATCAACTTCAAGAAGAAACATATTTATCTTTGCATCAAAGGATAGGTGCGATTAATTCATTATATCAATTCACCCTTGAGAAGGGTCTGATTGTAAAGAAATATTCTACACTTTTATATGATATATATGAGAGATTATTTGCTGGGTTTTTTCTCCCTTGAGTAGGAGGGTTTTCCCAGGGCAAACTGTTGTGTTCTTTGTCTCATGTGTTGCATTTTCTGATTGCTTACATTTCTGATCCTAAAAACTAACGTGGTATCAGAGCCAGGTTTAAGAAAAGATCTAATCAAAATTGTTAAGCAATCTGAAGGAGTTTTAGTTCAGGAAAAGCTATGGACTGAGTTTAATTTCTGCAGAGCATATCTAGATGCCATTAGGAGTCATTGGTCTTCAAATTGGTTGTACATTGATTGTATAATATTCAGAAACTCAACCCTTGTGAAATCGCATGAATTAAGAGACTATATCAGAGTCAATGAAGGATAGGGATAGAAAAATATCTCATGAACAACAAAATTCATTCTCTATGAATCAAGCAATCTTTGGCCGGTGCTAAGAAATCACATATCGAGTGTGGCAGAGTGAGCGTAAGAATGGGGCAGTTCGAAGAAGGTTATCCAACAAAGTCACGCGCCCCTACATTGTCCACTAATGAGGCAACATCATTCTCCACAATCCCTGGTTCAACAAGGAGACTTCATTTCAATAAGGCGAAAGGGACGAATTGTTTGAAGTTTCGAGCAACTTGCATTATTCTTGCCGGGAGCGATTATCATTGTGGCTTCATAGCCGTCTCAAGACATTGAAAATCTCTTCAGTCAAAGGCAAAGGGATAATATAAACAAATTAATGCCAACTAAATTCCCTTATAGTTACTTGGTTGTGCATTATCGAAGGGTTGATGTCTTTATAGATCTTATTGCCATCGAGAGTTTAAATCGAGATATCCTATAGCAAAGGAAAAAGTCTACAGTAAAAACAAAGCCCGAGTCCATTTATTGTGGCTGTGTATATAAAGGAATTGGGAATATTTGTCTCATTCCACATTTCATTAGACTAGAAGTACTCACGGTTGCTCTTATCGGTAGGCTGGGTATGACGGGAGTCATAAGGTGTTGCTGATTATATTAATCTAGGCATTTGGAAGATTGATAACCATATGTAATTGAATGCTAGTGGTGATCTACGAAAGTCTAAGAAATCGTAAAACACCAGTCGAGAACAATATACAAATAGAAGGAAACTCAAGAAATCTATTTCGGAGATGCACTTAAATTCCTAGCGCATTGAGGCCTGATGTTTATGCTCTTTAAGCACTCGCCGCTACTATTTAACTCAAGTTTGGAAGTTCAGCTAGAGTCGAAGGCTCAACCTGAATGAATGTCGTCAAAGTCAGTACAATCGGATGTGGAAACAGAGAAATCATGATTTTGACTGATCATCTAAGGTGAACATCAAGAACATTGTTGGACGTGGGCTTTGTGAGTTGGAGCCTTGGTAGGATTGTTTTCCCATTTTGTGGAAGATTCAGAATATTCAACAACAGAGGCTGTAGTTCTTGTTCTTTTCCAATGCTATTCAATTCAATTTAAATCCTACTCAATAAAGAGATAAGTATTTCATACCCTTGAATAATGTTCATGAATTTTTTATGTAGTTATTAATTCATGCTATAACATTGGAATAGTGAATCATGTATGCTTCTAGCATTGGTATTTCTCTTCAGGATAGTTTAGTTCTATGAACTATTATTAAACTCTCTAAAATGCTTTCAGGATGGACTGAGGAGCATAAGGATGATGAGAGATTGCATTCAAGGGAGGAAGAGCTTGATGCATCCTGTGAGGAAGTCATGCAGGCTGAAGAATGGAGACACAACTTGCTGCCATGGGACTGAGTTGGTGGCACATAACTAGAGACATCTCTCAAAGAGGAAGAACCTATTCAGGTTGTCATTGCGATCAATTTTTTCGAAGAGGAGGAATTAACATTTAGAGGGAGTCTGACAAACCAACAGAGGCAACCTTGGACGAGGAGGTTAGGAGGTTGATGCAAGAACTTGGAGCTTCAGAGGGAGCCACATCATCATGAAGATCTGTTGCAATGTATATTTCTCTGTGACAAAGAAGTATGAGGTGAAAGCCCTTGTTAGTGGTTATTTCTCTATGACGAAGAAGTATGAGGTGAAAGCCCTTGTTACTGCATATTTCTCTATGATATAGAAGTATGAGGTGAAAGCCCTTGTTAGTGTATATTTCTCTGTGATGGAGAAGTATGAGGTGAAAGGCCTTGTAGTATATATTTCTCTAAGACGAAGAAATATGAGGTGCGAGCCATTGTTCATCTCTGAGACTGAGATGAGATGTCATGTTGAGAGACTCCATGACGACATCACGTTGAGAGACTTCGTGATGAACCCTTTGTACTTGTGTTTTTCCACACATGGGAGTAGCCATGGTGGATGTCATGTTGAGAGACTCCATGATGACATCACGTTGAAAGACACTGTGATGGGCACTTGTACGTGTGTTTCTTTCCACACATGGGAGTAGCCATGGTGGATGCCATGTTGAGAGACTCCATGATGACATCACATTGAGAGACTCGTGATGAACCTTTGAGCTTTCCAAAAATGGGTGTAGCCATTTTGGGTGTCATGTTGAGAGACTCCATGACATAGATATATGGAAAATATCTCCCTAGCTAAGAGGGAGTGTTAGCATTTGGTAGCTTCAGGAGATATTTTCTCCTTAATTCAAGGCTAGTCGGCCTTCTTATTGCAAATTATATTTTATATTATTTTCATCTAAGGGAGCTGACCTAGATGAAAAGTCACCTTGCTTTGTATATATACAAGGTGAAGTTCATCCATTCAAGACATCAAGTCATTCTTATTTTCAAATTCTTTCAAAGAGCAACAAACCATCTTGTGGTAGCAGATCGACTTCAAGAAGAAACATATTTATCTTTGCGTCAAAGGATAGGTGCTATTAATTCATTGTATCAATTCGCCCTTGAGAAGGGTCTGATTGTAAAATAGTATTCTACACTTTTATATGATATATATGAGAGATTATTTGCTGGGTTTTTTCTCCCTCGAGTAGGAGGGTTTTCACAGGGTAAACTGTTGTGTTCTTTGTCTCATGTGTTGCATTTTCTAATTGCTTACATTTCTGATCCTAAAAACTAACAAAATTGATAAAAAAAATTTGTGCATTGTCTTATAATTGAGAGTTGAGGGAGAGTTACTTGTTACTATGTGGTTGCTATTTTTTTAATTATATTTTTTGTAAAAAAAATGATACGTTTGTGGTTGAAGATGAGGAAACTCATAAATCCTCCTTAGGAAACTTATCTTTTTAAAAGAGGTATGTGTACAATCTAAATTTTTTTTGCTAATATTTCCTTTGTCAAGGGACTTGTTGGTGCTTTGCATCTCCTATTGTGGATACATTGTAAGTTGGATGAGATTGGATAGAGCAACCATTCCACCATTATTATGACTTAGGTGACTATAACATGCCTTAGGTTCCTTTGTTCCTATATCTACACCCTTCGACATCATGATCCTTCATTTTATCATTAATCCCTTTTCATCTTGTTTTCCTTCATAGACCCATCTCGAACCTTCAAGTCTCATGTATTTTATTGTTCAATTATGGCCAACATGACTGACCATGGTGATGAAATACATTATTGTTGTTTCCCCACTTAGACATCTAGCTTTATAGTCATTATTGGTAACATCAACATGTTTGAGTTTTGACATATGACTTAGTACCGATGTTTATACCTTCAAGAATGCCTAGGTTTGGAGATAAATAACCAAATCATCTACACTTAGGGAATAATGATATTTATAGCTTTGCAATTCTCCTATTAGGAAGGAATAAAATTACCCAAAGAGGACTTGTAAACTTGGAGTTGAGGATTTTTTGTAAACCAAGATCATAGGAATAGGAAAAAATACCTCAACTTATTGACTACTTTCCTTCTAAAATTTTAATCAATGCCATTGGATTTTGCAACATAGAAGCTTTGGTCAAAGGAGGTAATTGCACTAGCATGCTTCTTGAAGTATTGATTTCTTTGCCTTATACCTCTTACATTTTTTTCATTTGGTTGGCATGTTCCCTTATTTCCATTATTACATATATTGTGTTGGGAATTTATTTTGCCTAGTATTCTTAGCAATCCCTAAGAAGTTCATTGAAGAATTTACCTCTCCTCTGGGATTTGTCAGGATCTAAGGCATTAAAATTGTATGGTTAGAATTGTTAAATGAACATGCTTAATGATGAGAGAAGCCCCTTATATCTTACATTCTAAGCTTTGCAAAGCTTAGGAGGGTGTTCACTTTAAACTTTATGAATGTAAATGGTGATGATTACAAATATAACAAACAACCAAACCATTTTATAACAAACTATCAAATTAAGATTAATGATCATTTAGAAGACTTGAGAGGGTTTAGGGAATTTTGATAAATTATTCTAAAACCATCTATGCATGAATTGGGCCTTTGAAAGACACAAATAGACCCACTTTTCTTGTCACTAGCCCTTGGTGTGTTGACTCACGATAAAGCTTAAAGTGATTTTGAAATATGTAGAAAATGTAGTGTCCATAGATCTAGAAAAAATGTATTCAAAGTATGATAATTACAAGCATTCCCCTTGTATCATTGATAGAATTATGGAAAAATATACAAATAAGTTACACATCAAAGGACTTTCTACTCAGTATAAAGCAGGTGATTAGAACCAAAAGTAATAAGGGGTTTATATCTTGTCCAATAGAGTCAGAATTAAAACATTAGAGCAATCGCATATGCAAGCTGTAATTTCAAATGGACTTGATATATGAAGATTTTTCTTGTAAAGCTCAACCATTAATTTCTTTTTCATTCACAAAATACAAATTAGGCTTTGTTATCCTTCATTAGAATTGGTTATCGTGCATATTGCATCTAAAAAGATTTATACACACTTGATTGCAGACTAATTGAATTACAATACAAACATAATTAATGTGTATTTAGAAGTCAGAGAAAGCATTTTGAAATGACCAACCAAATGAAGGAGACAAAATGTATAAGTTGATTCAAAACATGTACATTGATTTATCAGAGAAGGTATACATATGAATTTACAATGATTTACTCAAGAAAATGTCTCTCATTAATACTTCCCTAACTGAATACTTGCACTACCTTGCAATATATTTCATCTACAAAGTTTCTAATCCTTTGTACATCATAGTTAAAATCTATTTATAATTAAGTGACAAGGTTCATCTCACTTAGATGATTGAACTTGTCACTTAATGTTACTATGCTTTAAAATATGGTTATATTGTAAAACACTGCCTATGATGAATATATTGATGGAGGTTGCAATTAAATTAACTATGGAGCTTAAAAGAAGATGATACAATCTTTTATGAAAACTTGACATATGAAGGAGAGATTCCCTCATTGGTAGTTTAACCTTTGGGATTATTTACACAAGTTTTTTCCCATTGTCACCCCTAAAAGAGGAACCCCCTTGACTATGACTCCTTGTCCCTAGTTGCAATCTTAGTGGGAATAGGCTAGTTCCAGCCTCCCTTTGCACATATTTTAAATTGATTACTATGGTAGCATTTGTCATTGAAGCATTGAGGAAACTTGGATTGGGACTTTAAAAGTACCTACAGTTCTCCTTTGGATTGATTCATAAAAAAATTGCAAATTTTATAGTACTCTTGACCAATCCTCATCTTCCTACAAAAATAACTTATCATATTACAAAATATTTAATGCAAGAATGAGAAATTCAACCTCATTTTGTAGCTAGAACATGTTCAATATCACTATGTATGATTTTCTACACTGTTTATCCTAGTGACAATGAAAAATTGATCTATCTTATTGCCCTGTCATATGATGCCATTTGAACTAGAGATATTTACATCATTGCTCTATCCATTGAACAAACAATTCATTGACAATCATGTGACATTCTCTGTGAGTGTCCAATTACATTAGCTTTATTTTATTTCAACTCTAATTTCCTTTTATTGTTACCTTTCTGATTGTATTACAATTGCTTGTACTCTCTTGTAGCTATTTCCTGCAATATGTATCAAATGTGAATGAATGATTAAGAAAATAATTAATAATTAAGGATTAGTAACTTTTTACAAATGACTTCGACTATTCTTCATATTCCTTATTATTTGGCCAATCAACCTTTGTAATTGTATTCAAAATATTCATGGTATTAGTGTATCTAACATCGAGTGCTACTCTACCCTCTCTAATGAAATTGTTCATTTGTGTATAAAGAGCTAAGGATTTATCTATTTGATGATTGAAAAAAATTGGGTCCACTATTTCATTTTTCAATAGATAATCATTAAGGACACTAAACCATTAAATTCATCCTTCTAGTTCCACAATATCACCAGTTTTCCACTTGTGTCTTCCATAGTTGGAATGTCAAATGCACTAAGAGATTGGAGATCCTCAATCTTATCCCTCAAGACCACCTTTATTTTCCCATAAAATAAAATATATAACTCTATGAATTCATATATTATTATAATTTTGTTGGAGTTCTTTAGTGCATATTTGGCATTTCTACATATCTTTTCATGGGAAATACTCATGGAAGCCATTTGACATATATTTTAACCAATTTGGAATAATCTTTTTATTTGACCTAGGGATTTTTGGATATTTATATTACACTCTCATAGGTCATTAGCCATCTTCATAAGATTTTGTACCCTTGCCTTGAGGATGCACTTGATTGGCTCTTCAATATTTTTCTTGGCCTTCATATCCTTTGCTTTTAATAAACTCTTCAAATTTTGAACTTATTCATGTGGAGCACTAATATGTTGAGGTATATTAGGAGGTGATTTTAGGAAATTTTGACCTTTGTTTTAGACAACCAATAGATTGGGATGACAAAAAAATAATATTATATATTCAAATAATAGTCAACAACACTTGGGTTGGGGGACCTACTCAATTGGCTAAAGCATCTTGTTGTAGGAAAGAGGTCACAAGGTATAATCTCCTCCTATCCTCGTGGTATCAGAGGGTGTGTCACACCAACATCACCGTTCATGTGAAAAAGGTTTACCAGGCACACTGCAGTTTATAGGGGGGCAACCCGATTCCTGTAGTCTAAAAAAAAAATCAACGACACCTGCAAAATATATCTAATAACATGCACATAAGTAAATAGAATAACATGAATCCACAAGATTACACGAAAAAATATTTATATGGGAAACTCTTTCAATAAGAAACCCACCAACAAAAGACATTCATATTTATATTATTTAAAATTAATATCGATTCAATACAACAAGGTCTTTGAAACCTTTTACGGAGTTTCAATCTACAACATACTATTCTTCTACAATTGTTTTAATGATTAGATACCAACAATACAAATTTGTTCCATGTCTAACAATAGTAACCTTGACACATTCACACAAATTAATATACAGTTGCATTATGAGAAAATTAACTATCCAACTAGTCCATATAATACCAAGAGTCATGCAATTATAATCCAACTATACATGACATCAATATATTGTATAAATCACCAAGTATGATGTCTCCACATAAATAATCACCTTGTATACTTTGACATTATAGCACACTATGAATCAATATTTACATCTTTAACATTATTGGTATACATGTATGTTTTTGGTATAGCCATAACCACTAGTTTCTCACTTGTAGTAACTCACACAAATATAACATTACTCTTGGTTGCTTGTGGTAATATGTTGCATCTTCTATAATATCATCTTTCTTTCATATTATGTTGCATGAGCCTCATCTCTGTGGCAAGTGTTGCTACATCATTGATCATGCTCTAACAAACACTAAAGACATATGTAGTTGTGAATTCTTCATCTATATGACTTGCAATTATTTTCACAAAACCACCGACTTGCAATTATTTTCACAAAACCACCACATGTAAACTAACATAAATGATGTACTACAAGACCTACAATATAATTTTATATAAAAATGATTAAATGTTTATTGTATGAAAATACTTGAAAACTAATTGCATATCACTCCAAAGTATTCTACAAACAAACTCTTCCTACAAGGACTCTTTGAAGGTGAATATCATTGAATTCCCAACATTTTCCCCCTTAATATTTATTGTAGGATAAATTGTGGAAATCCAACCTAAGATATTAACCTCATGCTTGGGAATGAGACAAGCCCATTTCATCCCTACACTGCATGAACTTCACAATACTTTAAATTGTGTTAAAGAATCTGCAACATTGATTTGAGTATCAAGTTTCTCCATTTGGACTCTTCTTGCTCTCAACAATCTCCTTTACAAAATGATACTGCAAATAAATATACATGGTTCTAGCATGGTAAGTTGGATTTTTGGGAAAACAAATTGCACTCTATGAATCACAATGCACTATTGTTTGACTCCTAAAATCAATATTTATATTCAATATTTTCAGCCTCATGACTTCCTTATTGTAAGCATGTGTTCCAACCATATATTTTCTTTAGAATTTTACATTGAAATCATCTACTACCTCTTGCTCATCAAACTCACTTTTTGAACACACATAATAAACACATACCAACTTGTATACCTTTGGCTATCAAGATCTCTAGCCCAATTTGAACTAATAAATCCCTATATGCTCAACACTCTATACATATTGTTAGTACCATGATAAGAAATAAACCATAGTTCCCTTCAAGTACTTGGACACTCTCTTCAAATGTGTTTGATGTTCCTTGGCTTGGTGATAAAGTTTCTTAGAAATTTCACTACTTGAGAAATTTCTAGTTGTAATGACCCAAAAAAATTAGAAGATAAATTTTAGATTTGAGTATTTTTAAATAGATCTTATAAAACCCAAAATTTCTTCACAATTTATACATCACATTAAATACAATCTTAACAAATGGGCCAAAAAATGAAAGATAAATTAAAAAAACATTTTTTATTTTAAATAAAATTTGAGCTACATCAAAACTTTCTACAATGTAAACAACAAATTACAACAACTATAGTGAAAAATCAAAACTATACTAAAATATGCAACAAACTATATATTATATAAACTTGAAGCAATTGAACCCACAACTTTGAAATTTCAATCATACCCTTTTGAATGGGATTTTCCTACAAAGAAAAAAGGGTTTTTTTTTTCCTTTGGTCCTTGAAACCGAAGGTTTTCATCCTTTGACTTCCTTTAGATCTGAGGGATTTCATCCCCATATTTGATTTCTTGAACATAAAGGCTTAAAATCATTTCAAGAGATTTTTGTGTAGAATGAAATTCTCCCAATAATGGAAATTTATCCATATGTATCTCTAGTTGATTCGTGTCACCTTGGTAGGAGAAACATGGTCACTTTTTTCTACCATGGTTTCCCATGCCCTTGATGTCATCATGTTCAATGCCCTTATGAAAAAATCACCTCATTGGGATGTGTAAAGGTACTTAGAGGAATGAGGAAACCCTTATCCTTATTATCACAATTTTGATATTTATTGGAACAATGGCTAGGAGATGGTGTGAGGAACATCATGTTTGAAACTTCAACCATCACATTAATGGATGCATGGGCATATATATTTTCCATTACTAGAAGTACATGTGAACTTGTGCCTTTAGGATGAGCAACTATTTTTAGGTAGGAAAATTATAACTGGGTAGTTGTAGAGCCTTATTGGGTTATTGATGGTGACATGGGTCATGCAAGGAGGTAGGTGGAAGTAAAAAAAGGAAAATGGTAGGAGTTTTGGAGCTCAAAAATCAGGGGTACAACATACTGGGTACCCAAATAAGAACATACTCAAGTTTGTGATAGTTGGATAACACAACATAAAGAATTAAGTATGAGATTTTGGGGGTACCATAAAAAGGTATTGGGTAAGGGGAAGGTTGAAACTTTATCTTTGACAGGTAAAATAGTGTGAGGATCAAGGAGTTGGGGTTTGGAAAAAATACATGCCAATAATGAAAAATACAATACTCCAAAAAGGTAAGGGAAAGAGTGAGGTTTTGGGAAAATTTATAATGTCCCAATCCATAAACCTAGGACATTAGCCAATTTTTTTAAAGAACAACTCCAAAATATAAGATGTAACATGTCACATTTCACATCAATATGCACACAAGGTTTGTGTGAAACACAACACAAGGACACTAACAAAATGAAATAAATCACCATTGCTACAAGAAAGGGGGCACTAGTGGAAGACTTACCAATTGTGGGATGAACTACCATGATTTACCTAGATGAGAGCGTGGAATGACAAAAAAGTGGTAATCAGGTACTAACACTACAACATAACAGGAAAATAGCACCTAAAATAGCATGATATTTCAGTGTATTTCAATTCGTGAATCGAGTGACTTGGTTGGCGCTAAACTCAGCACAAATAGGCATGATCATCTCGGCACTAAATTTTGCACCAACGTTTGCACCAAACATTGCGCCAGAGTTAGCGCCTAAAAATCACAGCGCCTCTGTTAGCGCTTAAAATAATGCCGAAAATAGTGCTGAAAATAGCACCTTTTTTAGCGCCTAAAATAGCGCCGGGAAATAGCATTGGAAATAGTGCCTAAATTAGCACCCAATTTGGCTTCCGGTTTTGCTTCTATGTCTACTCCCATTTTTGCTTCTAGTTTTACTTCCGATTTTGCTTCCAATTTCGCTTCAGTTTTGCCTCTAGGTTTGCTTCTAGTTTTGCCTCCAATTTTGCTTCCAGGTTTGCTTCCACTTTTGCTTCCACTTTTGCTTCCGATTTTGCTTCCAGTTTTTCTTTTGATTTTTCTTCCAGTTTTGCTTCCGGTTTTGCTTCCATGTTTGCTTTCGGTTTTGCTTCCAAGTTTGCTTCTAGTTTTGCTTCCGATTTTACTTCCAGGTTTGCTTCCGATTTTTTTCCAAGTTTGCTTCCAGTTTTAATTTTGCTTCCAGGTTTGCTTCCGGTTTTGCGTCTGGTTTTGTTTCTAGTTTTTCTTCTGATTTTGCTTCCGGTTTTGCTTCCAGTTTTGCTTCCAAGTTTGCTTCCAAGTTTGCTTCTAGGTTTGCTTCTAGTTTTGCTTCCAGTTTTTCTTCCACATTTGCTTCCAGTTTTGCTTCCAATTTTGCTTCCAAGATTGCTTCTAGTTTGCTTCTAGTTTGGCTTCCATTGTTGCTTCCTTTTTTGCTTCTAAAAATGCTTCTTGTTTTGCTTCCATTTATTGATTTAATATGTTTTATTTCAATTTAATTAGTTAAATATATCGCGCCTCTTAAATAACTCATATGATTATATACTAAGTAATTTAATTATTTAACTCATGATTAAATAACAAGATAATTATTTTTTTGGATCGGTAACACAAATTTTTTGTATTGCTTGTAAAGATAAAAAAGTACATCTATTGTTGAGTGTCATTACCCACCAAAATTCCATAGCAAATGATAAAAACTAGAGGTACCTTAACGTGTAGAGTAAAACATTAAATAAACCCCGTAACCCCTGTAACTGTTTACTAGTAAAATCCTTACAAAAACTAACCACCATTAATAGTGTTCAGAGTTACACGCTTTAATACAACAAAAGTGGAGGGAGAATTCAAAATAAGACACAGAAAAATATGACCAATCTTAATGAGCTCCACCCGGACCCAACAGACGCTTGGCTATCTCCTTCAGAGGCTTCTTCTTCTGCCGCTTCCCCGAATTCTTCTTTTGGCACTTCCTTTTTGCTTCCAATCCCTGCATTTCTGCCTTTGCTTATGCTAGAACTTCATCAACCTCCATGATTTCAATGAAGAGTTTGAGCGCTTTCCATCCCAAACGCGCTTCCTCATGGCAACAAGCTTTGTATTTTCCTTCAGGCCAACAAATAAAGGGTTTGAGCCCCGGTCTCCCATAGAGCTCCTCAATTTCATCATCTACCATTCCTTTAGAATAATCTAAACCTACACTCGAAACCGCCCATTCAAGAATGGACTCCATGCCTACCAGAAAATATTCATGCAAAATTTTCTGCATCACCATCCTCACCATTTCCACTGGTTCACCTAAATCCAAGTCCCATGCTACAATTAAGGAGTAAATGTCCATGTTGGTTTGGTATCTATGTTTCAGAGAGCCAAAATCCCTGCCACAAATCATTTTTGCACACTGCACTGGCCGCTCGTTGTCAACAAGGAAAAGGATCTGTAGTCGTTTTCCAGACGCCTCTCCATAAAACGGGCCCAAAGATCTTTGTGACCAAAAGGTGAAATTGGTTTCCATTTCTCCTAACAACCAGTTCCTCCACCACCAAAGTTTGTTGCAAAGTTTTTCTCGACCCTTTCCAAATGCAATTAACACATCTTAATCGAGGGCTTGCATTTAACACCATCTTGGATTTCTCACACTTTCTATTAATGAAGTACTACTTCACCATCGCCTGCCACCCCTGCCTTTTCTTGTCATGTCAAACCTACTCCACTCGCTTCACCACCTTGTTCATTTAAGGCATTGTCCTCTCCTGTGTTTTCACTTAAGTCCACTAACTTAACACCTCTAAAATCCTCCAACCTGAATTCCCTTGTTTCACCAAAATTTAAAGCCCATTTAGATAAGACATTCGCTTCCACATTACCACCTATTTTAATGTGGCTCACCTTAAAACTTTCAAAAGAGCTTAACACTTCTATGATTTGTTCAATTACTTTCTGGAGGTGCCAAGCATTAATTTTACCTTTCATCACCACTTGAACTATTATTGTAACATGATCATCATCTATAATTAAAACAAGTGAGTCAAATATCTATAATTTAATTGAATTTGACAACATCCATCCTAAGCAGTAAATTAAAATCATCATACGTAATAAATATCCATCCAAAAATCATCAACCACTTTTAATATATATAAATTGACAAGTCAATACTGATAAGATCATCATCATTTATAACTAAAACAAGTGAAAGTCAAATATGCTAGTACATCAAAAACACGTCAAAATGATACATGTCCAACAGTCGACATAAGTGAAAATGATACATGTACAAATGATATAAATAAAATTGACAAATTATGTAACTCAAACTGATACAAATCAAGATGATATATGTCCAAATGATATAGTGAAAATGATACATGTTAATATGATACAACTCAATAATACAGTACTATAGGCCATGAAAATGATACATATGATAGTAACCATGAAAAGAGTCATCATAACGATATATCAACATTGATCCATGATGCAATCTATATGATCATGAATGTCACTGGTTACTACCACCAACTGCCTCATCATCATCATCATCATCATCATCATCATCATCATCATCATCATCATCATCATCGTTGTCGTCGTCGTCGTCGTCATCGTTGTCGTTGTCATCGTCGTCATCGTTGTCATCGTCATCGTCGTCATCGTTGTCGTCGTCATCGTCGTCATCGTTGTCGTCATCGTCGTCGTCATCGTTGTCGTCATCGTCATCGTTGTCATCGTCACCATTGTCATCGGCCTCGGTGTCTTCCATATCTGCATCATCATCATCCTTTTCCATGTGATCTATATAGGTAGAACCAATATTTTTTGGATCTATATCATGTTGAGGATCATCTTGATCTTCTGGAAGACCCGTGTTCTGCAAAAAAAACATTTAGAATGAAAAGTTAATATTTATTTCATGCAATAATTTATTTTTCTATTATATATCTAATATTACAGCATATGAGATGAAACCATAATCATATTACATCATATCAAAGTGAACATACCATAATAAAATTTCAAAAAATTTACAGCTAATATTGTTGACTCAGGAGAAACTTCAGCTTTGAAAAACAAAGCCAATTAGGCTGGCAGACTTTGTAGATCAAGCCAAAATTTGCTGGAAGAGGAAGAAATATGACTGGAACTCTGGAGGCCCACCATAATGAATTTCAGTATTCAACCATGAGAGCAAAAAAGAGTTGATATCATGTATCAAAATATTATCATGCATTCTTCCAGCCAGCAGAGAAGGAGATGATTACTTTGCTTCATTTTCATTTGCATAACCGTATCATGGCGTGGGAACCAAGAAGACCAAGGATGTCCAGTTTTATGTGGAGGTAATGGATGTGGTCCAAAATTTAGGAGGGGAAAGAAGGTCAATGTATGATCCTGATGAAATTGAGGAAGAAGAACAAGAAAGGGATAGGAAAAATAAAATCAATACAGAGTTTCAAGGATTTGTCAAGCGAGTAAGAGAGCTATGGGAGCAGCCTCATCTAAAATATTTTTAACTAGAGTTTGATATACCATTTAGAGAGCTTGGTTTTCATGGAGTTCCTTTCAAATCCTCTGCTTTTATTGTTTCTACAGTAAAATGTTTGGTAGAGTTGGTGGAATTACCTTTCTTAGTAATCACTATTAGTGAGATTGAGATTGTTAACCTTGAGAGAGTATGACTTGGGCATAAGGAATTTGATATGGCTATTATTTTCAAAGATGTCAAGCGGGATGTACTCCACATTGATGTCATTCCTCAATCTTCACTTGATGGCATCAAGGAATGGCTGAATGCCATGGATATAAAGTATTATGAAAGCAGAATGAACTTGAACTGGCAGTCAATTTTGAAGAGTATTACTGATGATCCAGATAAATTTATTGAAGATAGTGGTTGGGAATTTTTGAATATGGAAGCTAGTGATTTTGATTCTGATAATTCAGAAGAGTTAGATCAAGGATATGAACCCTCTGATGTAGAAGATGAATCAAAATCAGATTTCATGTAGCCACCATCAAGAGTGTTACAAGCCAACAAGATGGAGAGAATTCTTATATAAGGATAATTTTCAATGTTGCAGGTATCGCTTTTAATGCCAACTACAATGGAAAAATTGAAATTCCCTAGTAGTATTTATGTTAAGGAAATTTCCTTTAGATGCAAGGATTCAAAGTACATCAACCATGTGGTACAAATGATTAAATCCTAGAGATGATCTATAGCAATGAAAGAGTCTGAAAAGGTAGAGAGAGCTACACTAGTGACTCAGGAGAAACTTTAGCTTTCAAAAACAAAGTCAATTAGGTTGGCAGACGTGTGGATCAGGCCAACATTTGGTGGAAGAGGAAGAAAGATGATTGGAACTCTGGAGGTCCACCATACTGGATTTCAGTATTCAACCATGAGAGAAAAAGAGAGAGTTGATATCATGTATCAAAACATTAAGCATGCATTCTTCCAGCCAAATGGAGAAGGAGATGATTACTTTGCTTCATTTTCATTTGTATAACCATATCAAGGCATGGGAACTAAGAAGACCAAGGATGTCCAGTTTTATGTGGAGGTAATGGATGTGGTCCAAAATTTAGGACGGGCAAGAAGGTCAATGTATGATCCTAATGAAATTGAGGAATAACAACAAGAGAGGGATAGGAAAAATAAAATCAATACAAATTTTCAAGGATTTGTCAAGCGAGTAAGAGGGCTATGAGAGCAGCCTCATCTAAAATATTTTTAACTAGATTTTGATATACCATTTAGAGAGCTTGGTTTTCATGGAGTTCCTTTCAAAGCCTTTGGTTTTATTGTTCCTACGGTACACTGTTTGGTAGAGTTGGTGGAATTAACTTTCTTAGTAATCGCTATTAGTGAGATTGAGATTGTTAACCTTGAGAGAGTATGACTTGGGAAAAAGGAATTTGATATGGCTATTATTTTCAAATACTTCAAGCGGGATGTACTCCACATGTACACCATTCCTCAATCTTCGCTTGATGGCATCAAGGAATGGCTGAACTCCATGGATATAAAGTATTATGAAAGCAAAATAAACTTGAACTGGTGGCCAATTTTGAAGAGTATTATTGATGATCCAGATAAATTTATTGAAGATGGTTGGGAATTTTTGAATATGGAAGCTAGTGATTCTGATTCTGATAATTCAGAAGAGTCAGATCAAGGATACAAACCCTCTGATGTAGAAGAGGAATTAGAATTAGATTTCATGTAGCCACCATCAAGAGTGTTACAAGCCAACAAGATGGAGGGAATTCTTATATAAGGATAATTTTCAATGTTACAGGTACCGGCTTTAATGCCAACTACATTGGCAACATTGAAATTCCCTAGCAGTATTTATGTTAAGGAAATTTCCTTTAGATGCAAGGATTCAAAGCACATCAACCATGTGGTACAGATGATTAAATCCTAGAGACGATCTATAGAAATGAAAGAGTCTGAAAAGGCAGAGAGAGCTACATTGGTGACTCAGGAGAAACTTCAGCTTTCAAAAACAAAGCCAATTAGGTTGGCAGATGTGTGGATTAGGCCAACATTTGGTGGAAGAGGAAGAAAGATGACTGGAACTCTAGAGGCCCACCATACTGGATTTCGGTATTCAACCATGAGAGAAAAAGAGAGAGCTGATATCATGTATCAAAACATTAAGCATGCATTCTTCCAGCCAACAAATAAGGAGATGATTACTTTGCTTCATTTTCATTTGCATAACCATATCATGACGTGGGAAGCAAGAAGACCAAGGATGTCCAGTTTTATGTGGAGGTAATGGATGTGGTCCAAACTTTAGGAGGGGAAAGAAGGTCAATGTATGATCCTGATGAAATTGAGGAAGAACAACAAGAAAGGGATAGGAAAAATAAAATCAATACAGATTCTCAAGGATTTGTCAAGCGAGTAAGAGAGATATGGGAGCAACCTCATCTAAAAGATTTTGAACTAGAGTTTGATATACCATTTAGAGAGATTGGTTTTCATGGAGTTCCTTTCAAAGCCTCTGCATTTATTAATGTTCCTACGGTAAACTATTTGGTAGATTTGGTGGAATTACCTTTCTTAGTAATCACTATTAGTGAGATTGAGATTGTTAACCTTGAGAGAGTATGACTTGGGAAAAAGGAATTTGATATGGCTATTATTTTTGAAGAATTCAAGCGGGATGTACTCCGCATTGATGCCATTCCTCAATCTTCACTTAATGGCATCAAGGAATGGCTGAACTCCATGGCTATAAAGTATTATGAAAGAAGAATGAACTTGAATGTCAGTCAATTTTGAAGAGTATTACTGATGATCCAGATAAATTTATTGAAGATGGTGGTTGGGAATTTTTGAATATGGAAGCTAGTGATTCTGATTCTAATAACTCAGAAGAGTTAGATCAAGGATATGAACCCTCTGATGTAGAAGAGGAATCAG